>CM056049.1:469265068-469842568 GCA_029574335.1 Rana kukunoris
TACGTGGCACTGGTAACACTAATGGCACGTGGCACTGACAGGTGGCACTGATGACAGGTGGCACTTACAGGTGGCACTTATAACTCTGTGTGAGGAGGAAGCGCCGGCAATTAGGGATGAGCCGAACACCCCCCCGATTCAGTTCGCAGCAGAACATCACAAAAAAAATTTGAATATGCAAACACCGTTAAAGTCTATGAGACATGAACATGAAAAACCAAATGTGCTAATTTTAAAGGTTAATATGCAAGTTATTGTCATAAAAAGTGTTTGGGGCCCTGTGTCCTGCCCCAGGGGACCTGTATCAATGCAAAAAAAAGTTTTAAAAACTGCAATTTTTTCGGGAGCAGTGATTTTAATAAAGCTTAAAGTGAAACCATAAAAGTGAAATATTATTTTAACCACTTAAGACACAGGACCTTTAGGCAGCTAAAGGACCCGGACCAGTTTTGCCAATTGTGCAGTCGTGCGACGTGGCTCCCAAACAAAATTGGCGTTCTTTTTTTTCCCACAAATAGAGCTTTCTTTTGGTGGTATTTGATCACCTCTGCGGTTTTTATTTTTTGCACTATAAACAAAAATAGAGCAACAATTTTGAAAAAAAAAATATTTTTTACTTTTTGCTATAATAAATATCCCCCAAAAATATATATAAAAAAATTATTTTCCTCAGTTTAGGCCGATACGTATTCTTCTACCTATTTTTGGTAAAAAAAATCGCAATAAGCGTTTAGCGGTTGGTTTGCACAAAATGTATAGCGTTTACAAAATAGGGGATAGTTTTATTGCATTTTTATTCATTTTTATTTTTTTTACTACTAATGGCAGTGATCAGCATTTTTATTTGTGACTGCGACATTATGGCAGACACTTCGGACACTTTTGACACATTTTTGGGACCATTGTCATTTTCACAGCAAAAAATGCATTTAAAATGCATTTTTTACTGTGAAAATTACAATTGCAGTTTGGGAGTTAACCACAAGGGGGCGCTGAAGGGGTTATGTATGACCTCAACTGTGTTTCTAACTGTAGGGGGGTGTGGCTGTAGGTGTGATGACATCGATTGTGTATCCCTATAAAAGGGATCACACGATCGATCACAGCGCCACAGTGAAGAACGGGGAAGCTGTGTTTACACACAACTCTATCCGTTCTTCTGCTCCAGGGACCGATCGCGGGACTCCAGCGGCGATTGGGTTCGCGAGTCCCGCGGTCCCGGTCACAGAGCTTTGGACCAGGTTGGGCACTAACAAAGGACGTACCTGTGCGTGGATGTGCCCAGCCGTGCCATTCTGCCGACGTAAATGTGCAGGAGGCGGTCCTTAAGCGGTTACTTTTCGTACCTGGGGGGTGTCTATAGTAAAGTAGTGAATGTTTCCCATGTTTATAACAGTCTCTGCACAAAATTACATTTCTAAAGGAAAAAAAGTCACTTAAAACTACTCGTGGCTATAATGAATTGCCAGGTCCCGGAAATACAAATAAAAGTCATTAAAAAAAACGGCATGGGTTTTCCCCTTAGTCCATTACCAGGCCCTTTGGGTCTGATATGAATATTAAGGGGAACCCCGAAACAAAAAAAAATGCGTGGGGGTCCTCCTAAATTCCATATCAGGCCCTCAGGTCTGGTATGGATATTAAGGAAACCCTGCGCCATTTAAAAAAAAATGGCGTAGTGGTTACCCTTACCCTTAGACAATTTAATCTGGTATGGATTTTAAGAGGAACCCCGTGCCAAAATGAAAAAAAAAATGGCGTGGGGTTCCCCCCAAAAATCCATACCAGACCCTTATCTAAGCACGCAACGGGAGGACGAGAGAGCACCCCCCGAACCGTACCAGGCCACATGCCTTCAACATGGGGAGGATGTCCCCATGTTGATGGGGACAAGGGCCTCATCCCCACAACCCTTACCCGGTGGTTGTGGGTGGTCTGCTGGCGGGGGGCTTATTGGAAACTCAAAGCCCCCTTTAACAAAGGGGACCTCCAGATCCCGCTCCCCCATGTGAAACGGGGTACATTGTTCCCCTACCATTTCACAAAAAAAAAGGTCAAAATGTTAAAAACCATAGAAGACAGCTTGGGACAAGTCCTTTATTAAAGAAAACAAAAATAGTCCAGTGATGTAATCCATTCATGATCTCCAGCGATGTAATCCATTCTCGAACTCCAGCAAAGATACAACACACACGATACTGCCTCCACGGGAGGCACCTGACAAATGATACGCTCTAATATAGGTTTCCCATTGCATCAGAGGGGGGGCGGGGTCACACGTACAGGTCACTAGGTAACCCTGGCATTTCCCCTTTGCGTCGGAGGGGGTGGGGTCACGTGATGGATGGCCCCACCCTCAACTATATTAGAGCTGTCAGGCTGGAGCGCATCATTTATTAATCGTCTGCTTCGTATCCTCGTTGGAGATTGAGAATGGATTACATCGCTGGAATCTTTTGTTATTTTTTTTTTTTAATAAAGAACTTGTCCCAAGCTGTTTCCTGTGGTTTTTAACATTTTGACACTTTTTTTGTGAAGTGTACCCGTTACCAATAATTCACATAGGGAAGGCCGGGATCTGGAAGTCCCCTTTGTTAAAGGGTGCTTCCAGTTTCTGATAAGCCCCCTGCCCGCAGACCCCCACAACCACCGGGTAAGGGTTGTGCGGATGAGGCCCTTGTCCCCATCAATATGGGGACATCCTCCCCATGTTGAGAGCATGTGGGCTGGTACGGTTCAGGAGGGGGGGATGCTCTCTTCTCCCCCCCTCTTTTCCTGTGGACTGCCACGCATTTAAAAAAACAGTATTTGTTTCAGGGTTCCCCTTAATATTCATACCAGACCCAAAGGGCCTGGTAATAGACTAAGGGGGGAACCCATGCCATTTTTATTTAATTACTTTTATCTGTATGTCCGGGACTCAACAATTCATTATAGCCATGAGCAGTTTTAAATTACTTTTTTTCCCTATAGAAATGTCATTTTGTGCAAAGACCATTAAACATGGGAAACATACACTACTTTACATGCATACTATAGACACCCACCAGGTATGAAATTTAAAGGAATATTTCACTTTCATTGTTTCACTTTAAGCATTATTAAAATCACTGCTCCCTAAAAAAATAGTTTTTAAACATTGTTTTGCATTGATACATGTCTCTTGGGGGTGAGGACCCAGGTCTCCAAACACTTTTTATGACAATAACTTGCATATTAACCTTTAAAATTAGCACTTTTGATTTCTTCTATAGACTTTTAAAGGGTGTTCCGTGGCTTTCGAATTTTCCGCAAACACGCCAAATTGTTTGCTATTCTGCGAATGGGTGAACAGCCAATTCAAGTTCGACTCAAACTTAAAGCTCATCCCTACCAGCAATGAGAGATGATCTCATATGTTTATATTTAAAAAGGGTCAAATGGAGAGGGGCCAAGTAGTAAAACCGATAATATCAACTAGAATAAGAAAGATTGGGTGTTCCCCCCTTAACTAAGAGATTACTCACCTCCTGATATAAGTTAAGATTTATGATATGACAATGTATATCAATGTTTAAATTATGTGTTTATAGTTATAATGAACAGTCTCCTCTCGCTTTTTAAATGAACAATTGAAAATCTTGTATGATATGAAAAGAAATAAAGAATGAATATTTAAAAATATTTAAGATCATCTCTCATTGGACACTAAGATTGAGTGATAAATGGCCACTGTGATTGGCCACTTAGCACAATCTGTGATTGGCTGTGTCCAAGAGACACGGCCAACACAGATTTTTTCTGATGCACAACCGCAGGGGCACACAGAGAAAGAGTAAACAGGAGGACATCCAGGACGCAATTGAGCACCACGTTATAGACGTCTTTCCACTACAGCACGGGCGCAAAGTGGTTAAAAGTCAGCAGCTGCAATCTTTGTAGCTGCTGACTTTTAATTTTTGCAGCGATGGGCGGACGTCAGAGAATGTATTAACATGAAAAAAATACACATTTTGACTTTAGAGCCACTTTACTTTTTACTATCTAATATATATATTAATATAAACTACAGTTCATAAATTATACAGAATATTATACTGTTTCTGGCTAAAAATGTTATGCGTTTCGGTGATGGTATCACTATGCTGCTCAGTGTTCTTCTAAAGGACTGCTGAAGAGGGAACTATACGTGAGTAAGTGCAATGCAAGCATTCTCCGATATTGCTCCATTAACTTCTTAGGCCGCGTACACACGATCAGATAGGTCCGATGAAACTTGTCAGATGGACCGTTTTCATCGGACCACGCTGAAGTGGTCTGTTGGTCTGATGTGCGTACACACCATCGGACCAAAATCCCATCGGACCAGAACGCGGTGACGTAGAACACAATGACGTGATGAAAAAAACGAAGTTCAATGCTTCCAAGCATGAGTCAACTTGATTCTGAGCATGCGCAGGTTTTTGGTCCGATGATTTTGTGTACTAACCATCGAACCTGTCCGACGGACAGGTTTTAAAGCATGTTTAAAACTTTGGTCTGCTGGAAAACGGTCCGATAGGCCGTACACATGATCGAACATGTCCGCTGAAACTGGTCTGCGGACCAGTTTCAGCGGACATGTTCGATCGTGTGTACACGGCCTTAGATCTATACATTGCCTTCCACTTCCTTTTCTTTATGCATAGCTTCTGCAGTATACAAACCCATTTCCAAAAATGTTGGAGTTATATACTTTAAAAGCTGTGTCATTAATTTAAAAAATACCTTATTTTTTTTCTTAAAATGGTACATTTGATATGTTTTCTATTGTGAATAAAATATGGGTTTATAAGAATTGCAAATCATTGCCATCGGTTTTTATGTTGATTTTTCACAGCATCACAACTTTTTTGAAATTGGGGTTGTAGATGTACATCACTAGAACATGAATAAGACAAAAACAGGATGTATTCATAATTATCACTTGTTAGAACAGTTTGCTAATACCAGTTAATGAACAGCCTAATGCCTGATTTAATGACAGCGAAATGTTTATATTGCAATTGCTTTGCTGATTTTTCAAGAAAAGTGTTTTGCCTAAGGGGCTTACCAGCTGTTTTACCATATTATTTATGTATTTATCTCATTATACAATACTGCTTAACAAGATTGTTACACAATTACATTGAAATTACATTAAATGAAATTGCTGTTTTCTAGATACTATCTATTAAGATTAACTGTGTCTAAGCACTCCCCTAAAAAATTCACCTTTTGCTTGGACATTTCTCATAAAGTTACCCTAGGCACTCTGGTGTCTGCAGTGTTAGATTATCTAGGGCACATCCTGGACATTCCTTCCTCTGATAATTGCTATTCTTATGTGATTTGGTGTTTCTCCCTGAGGAGTTCTCACTGCTAATTATTCTGTAGGATCCATCGGAGAGGAATCTCCAGTGCAAGGATCACCCTATCCCTACTCCAGTGCAAGGATCACCCTATCCCTACTTCATGCAATTTTGGGGTCTAAACATCTTCAACCTCTTCTGCTGCTTTTTGATTACTTCCTTCACATTTACCAATTATCAATTCATCTGCTCACCAGTCATCAGGAGGACTGGTCTAATAAAAGCAAACAAAACCCTGCTCCTCTACCAAGATGGATGCCTCCATATGTGGACACCCCAAGACCTTTCACCCCAACCATTCCCCCTAGACAGTGAGCGGGGTGTATGTTTTGCTTTATGGCTGCAGCAAGAAGTAAATCTCATGTCATGTGAATGCCACAATCAGTTCCGTAAAGGTGGTGTGGGTGCCTAGGGGTTAAAACAGGCAGTGGGGAGAAGACATAAAGCCTCCTCTCTGCCTGTCAAATTCTAACTGAAAAATTATCCACTGCAGATTGTTCCTTAGAGGGCCAAGACTAGTGTAAACTAGCTCAAATCAGGCATGGCAAGTCTGCCCTGGTAAAAAAAAATAATGCCTATAGGTAGTACTGGTGACTCCTCTTTGGCCCACTTAGTAGACCATTTTTGAGCACAGCTTCCAAGCCTTCAAATATACTTACCCAGTTCAATGGGTCAAAGAATAATACAAATTAGCAAAACAATTATACACTTAGAAATCAGTGAAATATTTAGAAAAATTAGAAACATCTTGAAGTATGTTTATGTAGAAAATATTATTCTTTTTGTATCATCTGAGACCCAGGGTAATGTGCTGAGAAGGGTAAAGCGCTGGGTGGTAGTGATCACTAAGGGCTCCATTTCATACCAGGGGTGTCAAGCTCAATTTCATTATGGGTCGCATCAGCATTATCGTTGCCCTCAAAAGCCAGTCGTACTCTATGTACAGAAGGCAGAGTTCAGGAGTGCGCCAAGTGAAGAGCGCAGAGTTTAGGCTTGCACTACGTACAGAGTGCAGCATTCAGGAGTGCATTACATACGCAGTGCAGGGTTAAGAAGTATGCTATGTACAGGGTGCAGTGTTTAGAGCTGGGCTATGCACAGATTGCAGGGGTCAGGAGTATGTTATATACTGAGTGCAAAGTTCAGTGATGCGCTGTATACAGAGGGCAGTGTTAAGGAGTGTGCAACATACAGAGTGCAATGTTCTGCTCTCTTTCACAGGCTTGAGAAAATATTTGTGGAAAGGAAATGGACTTTATAGGCATCAAATATAGAAAAAATAATTTTAATTAATATAAAAATAGTATAAATAGCTCAGGTCTCAACACCACACATGTTGATGTATCATGTAGATCAAAACAACATATTCCTTTGTACAGAAAAAAGCAATTCAAGACAATAAATCACACAGTAGATTTGTACTGGGATACCCAAGACAACGCAGATGACCCAAGAAAATAGCTGCTGTGTGTATCGGAGAAAGATGTTTTTTTCAAGTCTTGACTTCATATGCTTCCTTTCAAAAAGCTTCATGTTTCATGGTATAGACCACTTCACGGGAGCTGAGGAAGATAAACGAAAAAAGAAATTTAATGGTATATAACAAGAACAGGGGAGATATAAATTGAGGCACCCAGTAGAGGCTTAGAGAGCTTCCCTGGAGTGGGAGCAGTTGCTGTAAGGATCAGGTGGGCTGGACAGCGCGGACAGCCCAGAGAATATCCGAGATGGCAGTGAGCCCCCAGACAGGGTGCTATGAAACCTTTCCTGGGGAATGCTGGACTCTCCCTTTGTAGGGATTTAGTGCATCCAAACGTATTGCCAAAGCAAAAGCAAACAATACTTTGCTTGTATTGAACTTACAACAGCTGCTTCCATGCTGTGTAGCAGCTCCTGGTCTTGCAAGACCAGGAGCTGCCATACCAGCATGGAAGCAGCTTGTTGTATAGTTCAATACAAGCAAGGTATTGTTTGCTTTTGCTTTGGCAATACGTTTGGATGCACTAAATCCACATACAAAGGGAGAGTCCAGCATCCCCAGGAAAGGTTTCTAGCACCCTGTCTGGTGGAGCTCACTGCCATCTCGGAATAATTCTCTGGGCTGTCCGCGCTGTCCAGCCCACCTGATCCTTACAGAACGGTGCTCCCATCAGGAGACACCTACGGTTCTATAGCCTCTACTGGGTAGCCTCATTTATATCTCCCCTGGTTCTTGTTATATACCATTAAATTTCTTTTTTCTGTTTACTTCCTCATGTCCCGATGAAGTGGTCTATACCTGAAACATGTAGAGCTTTTGAAAGGAAGCATATGAATGTCAAGCTTGAAAAAAACATCTTTCTCCGATACACACAGCAGCTATTTTCTTGGTTTGCAAAAAAACCCCTCTATCTGCGTGTCTTGGGTATCCCAGTACAAATCTATTGTGATTTAGTCTTGATATTGCTTTTTTCTGTAAAATGTGAATATGTTGTTTTAGATCTACTGTCATCAACATTGTGGTGTTGATGACCTGTACATATACTATTTTTATATTAATTAAAATTATTTTTTCTATATTTGATGCCTATAAAGTCTTCTTTCCACAAATTTTTCTCAAATCAGTAGGACGTGGCATTTATATTACTAAGGATGTTGATTGTCATCCAGGGAAACAACAATCAATCCATAAAAACTCTTTCACAGGCTGTCCACATCTCACTTCCACCCCTCCTTGGCTCTGACCTCTGAACCACTTCACCCTATTCCCTACCTCGGCACACATCTTCTTCCACAGCCCTTATCCCCCCCCCCCCCAAAAGGTTCCTCGCATTTCACTTACCAGGCCTAGCTGAAGTACCTCCCAGCAAGGTAGGCAGCTTTGGCTCACTCTCTCACTTGCAGGGAGATCAGTGGTTGGCATCTGCCCCCACCGTGCCCTGCCATGAGTGCATGCAGGGATCTGTGAACTATTAAGATGCAACCTGTCCTTGTAAACATAGAAGTCTTCTCTTATTACAAGTGACCTTGGTGAGCAGGAAGTGGAGGGCAAGAGTCAGAGATATCAGAACAGAGTTTCGTCACGTTTCAGCTGAAAAAAAGCCCTGTGTGAGGGCCACATGAAATGGCCTGGCGAGCTGGGTTTGGCTCGTGCACCTTGTGTTTGACACGTGTCATACATCAACTAGAGATATATGTCTGTATGGTGGTCATATACAGTATGTAATGATCTGATCAAATAAATCGTCACAAAATCACAAAGTATGACAGAATCTTTGAATAATAAAAAAAAAAACAGTCATAAGTCGATTTTGACCAAAACTGCAATTTTTTTCTTAAAAATATTCTTATCAGTCTGCACTGAAAATCCAATTGCAGGAAAATAGATAGATCAACATGATCTATCGAGGGTATGCTGCATTAATGGATCTTTTTAAGCTTTCAGTTGTATTTTTCTCCTGGACAGTAAATCAATCAACAATACAATAGTGAATAAAATCATTCCATTTATGGTCACCATTAGGCACAAGGGAATGATGCAATCTTGTTTTAAAATCCACACCTCATGTTTTACATGCTCATATTGAGTTATTGCTACTGCAAAACTAAAAGCAAATCATACTGTTAAAGGGAACATACCTAATTATTTAGTGCAGCACTCCTGTAAGGTTTAAAAGTCCATAAATCAAGTGCCTGCAGAGCATGACATGATATTTATTACCCAGGCTGTTATAAATCTAATTGAAACATGCAATAAGTATGAGTTCACTATAACACTCAGTGGGCACTACAATCAGTAAATCCACAAGGCCTGTAATCATAACAGATAGTTTAGGAAGCAGATAAAAAACTAGTGAACAAGACAGGTAACAAAACACATTGGAATTCATTCACTAAAGGCATAATGACTGTTCACTTTGAAGGACAAGTTTCACTTTTTAGGGGAATTTATTCCAGAGCTTAGGGAAAAGGTGAAATATCACTGACTTCTTTAATCCAGTTACATGCAAGCAAAAATATGTTTTTTAATATTTTCCTTGTATGTAATTGGGTTTGCTTTGCAAAGTGAAATGTCACCATATTCAGTAATCTCTGGGCAAAATCCTGTTGCAAACTGAACAGCCTCTTTGCCTTTGGCAAATCAACCCCATGGTGTCTATAACTTTTTATTAAAGTGGATGTAAACCCAAATTTTTTAGAGTTATGCCCTGTACACATGATCGGATATCCGATGGAATCTAATCCGATGGATTTTTTCATCGGATATCCGATGAAGCTTACTTTCATCAGTGTTGTCTACACACCATCGATTAAAAATCAGACCGTGTCCAACGAGGTGACGTGCTAAGAAAAATTAAGTTCAATGCTTCTGAGCATGTGTCGACTTGATTCTGAGCATGCATGGATTTTTGACTGATGGACTTCCCCACAGACGATCGTTTTTTTGTATCGTTTTTTTAACCATAGGAAAAATTTAAAACAGGTTCTATTTTTTTCACTGATGGATAAAGAAACATTTTCATCAGGCGAACCGATCGTGTGTACAGGCCTTAAAAGATTTCCTATCATCTGTGCCCAGTTTTGCCACAAAGAGTTAAATCAACTGATCAATCCTCTTTTCATTTTTAAACAGGTTCTATTTTTTTCACCGATGGATAAAAAAACATTTTCATCAGGCGAACCGATCATGTGTACAGGCCTTAAAAGATTTCCTATCATCTGTGCCCAGTTTTGCCACAAAGAGTTAAATCAACTCTGGCCAATCCTTGTCATGGACCATGAGATATTAAAGTGTTTCTACGTGAAATCCATATTCATGTATTGCAGAAGATGAGATATTGTGGATAGGACATATTGCAGGATTCCTCTGTCTGTCTAGATGTGGATTGGAACGTAATCAGCCTATTGAGGACTATTGGAATGCTAAGTGGCTTGTGAAATACCTTTCCATTGTGTTCTGCAGATGAACAGCCGTTGTCAGAGACGAGACGCCTAGCCACCTCGTCCGGCTACCTGAATGGATAATAATTGTTGTTCTGATTGCTTCATTGTAGTAATTACCCCCTGGGGGCTTCTGTCTCAACACACATAGTCCTGCTATTCAAGCTTTGGGACCAATCTCTGCTGAGTCATTTTGAAGTCCTCATTTGCATGGAAGAGGATCTGAGTGAAAACCACAAATGTACTTTCCAATTGACCAATAGAAAAGCGGTTGTTGGGGGCGGGATGTTCCAAATTCTGTATAAAAGTGTGCTGTGTACTTTCAATAAAGAGTTCTGGTTGAACATACATACAACTCGCTTGGTGTGTGTTCTTCATGGATCCAATCGGCACATAGCTGTAGGTTGGATCCCGGAATCTTGGATGACTGGACCATCAGATGTTGCAAGCTGCGATCTGATCGAATAGAAGCAGAGGAGTGTCGGGAGAGCAGGACCTGGGCGAGAAAGGGTCTCGTCACAATCCTTTTTTATTTTTTTATTTTTTCAATGAAATAAATGGACAAACAGGAGAAAACTTTTGTCTGTTCCTCCCCCTTGCTGTGAATTTCTGGTTATTTACATATCTCATGCACTATCCTGGAGACAGGCATTATTTTTTATTTCCCACCCCCACTCCTTTTCTGAAGTCATGTGGTTACTTATCTGTATTTTGACTGGATGTTAGTGATCATCAGAATTTAGTGTAAGAAATACACAGGACAAAGTGCATGTTGACAAGGGGACTGTAAAGGTGGGCAGGGAGGCTACTGATATCACGACTCCACCCACAGAGCTCCAGACAACAGATCCACCCACAGAATCTGCAGTTTTTCAGTTCTTATAACAGAGAGAGGGGAAACATTTGACAGGTAAGGATACATGCAGGAGGCATGCATATCCTTATAGATCAGCATTATGGCAGTAGTTTAGAAAGGATGAGAGTGGGTTTACATCCAGTTTAAATAAAATATAGCAGCAGAAAAGCATGTAGTAGAAGGGAGCATCAGTGCCCATTGGTATCTGCAACTAACAACCAAAGCCTTGTTGAACTACTGAGGCTTGGGATTAGGAAACAGAAAACCTCACTTGCCACACTCCCAATACAGAGATGTGGTAAGAAACCTTCACTGCTCAGCAAAAATGGCACTGAAACATTGCAAATATGCACCCTTTCGAATCCCAACTTTTTTTTTTTAAGCATGCACAATACGTTTAAATGAACAAAACTAACTAAAAAGACGCTAATTTTATCTTTTTCATAGCTAGTCTCTTTTTTTTTTTAAGCATGCACAATACGTTTAAATGAACAAAACGAACTTAAAAAAAGCTAATTTTATCTTTTTCATAGCTAGTCTCTTGAAAAGGTTAAAGATAGGCAATTCCTCTCCTTATATTGATCGGTGGTTCCAAATTAATAATAACTACTGCAGGGAACAGTCTGCAGGGAAAATACAGAAGATACACTCACAATCTTTTCAAATAAGTGTTTATTCGGTGCATTTGATGTCTTTTTTTACAACAATGCTTACATAGGGATTACATTTTTTATTACAAGGCAGTACATAGACAGGCTAGTTTATTAGGAATGTGAGAAGGTTGCAGAAAAGTTAGTATAATGACATGGTTTATATATATATATACATATACAGCTTTGATCATAATACTTTTATCTTATTGACATACACAATCAGCTTGTACAATGTATAATGCCGAGGTCATTGACTGCAATGGACAAAGAATACAAAATAAAATGCATATATACCATATATAAATGTTTAAAATTTCTTTTACATCTTCCTTTTTTTTTATCAATATTGTGCATTTGATCACTGACTATGCCTGCTATCACTACTAAATTGGAATCTCCTTACATTTAGGGCTCTGCACACAGAAAGTTTTTTTTCCCTACCCTGAACTCCTTTACTCCTGGCAGGAAAAAAGCAGCCCAAAAAACACCCCTTAGGCCAGATTCTGCATGCACATTTAGGTGCCTTATACTCAGGCCTATCAAGTACAGTGGTGTCACTAGTGTTGGCATCACCTGGTGCAGTAAAACATGGGGGCTGATTTAACAAGCCTTTGCTCCATGATTCATGGAGAAAAGGCTGGAGCAACAGCCGTTTTGCAATTTACTAAAGGAATGCGCTGGCAATGCAGCACAATTCCCTATTTACTATAATGCCGAGTGCGCCCAAGAGTGGGCGCATGTTGCGCCTCTATGGACCTGGCGCACGGCATTTAGAAATGTAAAAAGAAAGTGTTTGGGAGTGAGTTTATTAGGGGGGATGTGGGGTGATCTGGGGAAGTGTAGTGACATGTGTTTGTTTAACATTGAAAGAGAAAGTGATTTTTGTGAAAACGAGCCGCTGCGCCGGCAAGTACATTTAAACCTACGGGAGGTTTATTTGTGTACTGCGCATGCACGAGCGGGAAATTCGGACACTTACGCACACCGCTTCAACTACGCCAGAAAAATATTGGTAAATATCAAGTGGTGTAGCTTTGCGTGGCTTGAAGCTGCGCACGTGAATGCCCAAAACGTTTTCAGCTTACGCTGACAATGAAGGGGAACTCAGGAGCATACCAGGCCCTTAGGTTTGGTATGGATAGTAAGGGGGAAAACCTATCCCGAAAAAAATGACATGGGGGTTCCCCAAAGATCCATACCAAACCCTTATCCGAGCATGCCGCCTGGCCGGACAGGAATAACACAGGACATTGCGCCCCTACAGGAAGTTGCTTGTACTGCTGCTAAGGTCTCTGAGGAAGGGATGATACTTATCTGCAAATTAAGAAAATTGTTTATTTAACAGTTCTACTCCTCCTAGCATGTATGATGCATGCATATTCTTAGCCCCCAAGTGCATAACTTTACATTTATCAACATTAAACCTCACCTGCCACTTAGTCGCCCAATTAGACAGAGCATTGAGGTCGGCTTGTAAATTGGAGACATCCTATAAGGATGTTATTCCACTGCATAGCTTGGTGTCATCTGCAAAGACAGACATTTTACTTTTGATCTCAGACCCAATATAATTTATAAAGATATAAGGGTCCCAACAATGAACCTTGGGGTACACCACTGATTTAATTTTGAATAGAATACATTTGAATTAAAATAGAATAGAAAAGAATAGATTATAACAGATGAGAAAATAAAATAGCATAGAATGGAATAGAATAGACAATGTATTAATAGAAAAGAATAGAATAGAAACACAAGGAAGACTCAAGCATTTCTGGTGACTTGTTTTCTGCAAAGTAGCAGATCAAAGCATTTGAGAGGTCTGTATAATACATAGTTTCAGAAAAAAGAAAATCATTCAATTTCCAGCTAGGTTTTTGTTTGGACTAACCAGGAAATTTCAAACTAATTGACACAGGAGTGTGACCTGAAATAGTACTAGTCCCAATATTAGCTGATTTTACCCAAGGGAAATGATAATGATCTATAAAAATATTATCCATTCTAGAAGAAGAATTATGAGTTTTAAGAATAGTCATGTTTCATAGGATTTAAAATTCTCCAAACATCAACTAATTGGTATTTATGTGAATGAAAGTGATTATTGCACTATCCTCAAAAAAGAAAGAAAAAGCAGCTACACAAGAATGTGACAAAAATTCAAAGGTAAATGGGAGTGAAACGTGTGTAGCACTAACAATATCAACCCACTAAAGTGAAGTAAATAATTAACATAATAGTGTAAAGAGAACAAAGTCCACAAAAACAAACAAACAAAAACAAGTGAGTGAAGAAGTGGGTGAAGAATCGCACTGTGAAGTTATCACTGTAAACATGTAAACCATCACTGGAAATATGCCTTCAAATAAGTGGTGTGTATAAAACACTCAATTGGACCCGAATGTCAGCGACAACGGATCAATCAGACAAAGGTATTCCCAATCGGTAGGTGAACCGGATATACAAAGGATCCAGAGGAACTCGGAATACTCCTGGCAGGACTCTGGATTGAAATAACCACAACGACTAATCCTCAGTTAAACGTGGATGTTAAAGATGAAGGAGAACCAGAATGATCCAGAAGATCCAAGATAATGCAGAAATATTCAGTTGGTTCCTAATAGTAATGGCCCCAACTAGGGTGGCAGTAACCAAATGAAAGGGCCCAAAAAAACTCACATCCAAAGAACATGAAAGGGAGAAAAAAGGGAAGGGCTTCCGATGGTGCAGATCAAAAAAGGAAGGCTTTTATTGATAAAAACCAGCATACAATTAAAAGTGATCACTAGGAAATAAAAGCAATATAGGGAACGGTGTACCAAGTCCAATTGGTATTTAAATACATTTTTCTTCACCTGAGAGAGACATTTACATTAAATATTTTAATGACTTCTAGATCTATGTAAATGGGAGCCTCTGGGATAAGATATATTGAGATTAGGATAAAATGTACCATCATCCTTGCACTAGAGATGTAGGGTACTTGGGTCTAAGGTCCCCGGACCAAAGAGTCAAGAAAAGGTTTTTTTTTTTTGGGCCAATTAGAACTATTCCGGTACTTGTATACAGATAAACGATAGAGAAGAAAAATTAAAAATGCTCAAAATTTTATTACAGAGTACAGACAAGACATATTAACATATTAAAATTATGACAATCATCCAGTAACATCACGACAAGGTCCCCGGAGGGGGAAACAGGCACGATGGATTTGAAGACTGTCACAAATTCTCTACTAGTTTCGCAGTTGGAACCGCTTCATCAGGAGAAGATCTAAACATAATTAACAATGAATCAAAAAAAATATACATATACAACATAAAGTTACAAAGGGGAACCACGGGCAGTTCTGCTCACCTGGGTATACCCGTAGCATGGTGGCGGCGGGCGCAGCCAGACAAAGTCCCAGAGGGGTGGCCAGAGTGGACACACATATGGAGGGACCTACTTGTCTGGTATAAAGGTAAATGGGTATATGGGTTAGTATCGATCCAGTTCAGCCTCAGTGTATAGGGAAAAGGTGAGGGGTGTGTGGGGAAACATCACACTGGTGGTTGCTAGGAGTGAAGTGAAAGACGGGGGTTCAGGGGTGATGGGTGGGGGAAAAGGGAATAAGATCTAGGGAGCAAGGAAGGTGGAAGAGAAGAAAACAAAGAAAGAGGGGGGGGAGGAGGGGGGAGAGGGGGAAGAAAAGGGGGGGGGGAGGGGAAATGGAGGAGGAGGGTGGGAAGGGCGAGGGAGGAAGGAGGGGTTGGGCAACGGATAAAAACATAGGAATAGGAAAGATTGTGACAGACAAATGGGAGGGGGGAGTTGCAGGTAAAGAAAGCAAAGAAGAGATAGGAAAGTGAAGTTGGAGGGAACCAAGAGAGGTATAAAGAAACAAGAAAGGGCAAAGAAGAAGAAAAAAGTGAAAGAAAGAGGGGGGGGGGGGAAACAAGAAAGGGGAGGGGGGAGGTGGTTTTGGAGTGGCAAGGAAAGACTGAGTGAGGAAGGGACCAACAGGGAGAGAGGAGAAGAGGGGAGAAGAGGAGGAAGAGGGACGAGGGGACAAAGTGAGGGAAGGGGGAGTGAAGGGAATCTTAAACAATGTGCTGGTGATGAGGTATTGATGGTAAATGGTTACCTTGGTGACAAGGGGGTTAAAATGAGAGTAGGGGGATCCCAGGATCAGGAGCCCGAATAGTGTCAACATATTGGGGTGCATGTGTGCATATAGTGATACTTATATTCCTGTGGAGGACTTGTCATGGTCCCGGGAAAGCATCAGGGTAGGGTAGTAATCAGGTATTAATCAGGCTGAGATAATAGGAAAGCAATATGGATTAGCTCTCAAGACCATGCCCACTACAGTCCCCACCCATCAACGCCATGAGAACACCAATTGGTAAATAATTAAAAAAATGATAATCTAAGAGGCTACTCCCCAGATTTACTGAGGAGTATGAGGGAGGCAGGATGCTGTGGGCGGGGCCAAGCACCGGTCGCATGCCGCCATAAGGGGGCCCAGGTGTGTTATCCACCTAATGTTATGTAAATGGGAGCCTCTGGGATAAGATATATTAGGAGGTGATATTAATATGCCTATAGATCCTTTGATGGATAAATCAAAGGATCTATAGGCATATTAATATCACCTCCTAATATAATAGCTCCCTTGGAAAAATTATTTCAATCTAGACAGTATACCAGCCATGTCTAAAGTCCGGCCCGGGGGCCAAATGCGGCCCGCGTTTTGGTTTAATGCGGCACCACTGGTAATTTGGATATATATATCTTTTGTGGCCTCCAAGGAATTCCAGAGCACCGCGTGGCACAAAAGATGTATACCATATTTATCGTTCTGGCAGCCTCGGAGCTAACAGGGGGGGTGGGATGAGTGCTGTCAGATAACATACAGGAGAATCTCCTGTTTACTTGGCGGCCTCTGTAATAGGAAAGCCGCCAAGTAAACAGGAGATTCTTCTGTATGTAATCCATTGGCGCTCATCCCGCCCCCTCCCTGTCCCCTCCGAGCCTGTAGATGGGCATGGATCAGGCTGCACCGATGGCAATAGTGAGGCTGCATTCAGAGGATGCATTCATGTCAATGGTGAGGCTGCGTTCATGGCACGTGTGAGGCTGCATTTATGGCAATGGTGAGGCTGCATTCAGGCAATGGTGAGGCTGCATTGATGGGCACTGACCCTTATTTTGCTTCACAGTTCATTATTTAAAAAAAAAAATCCTGAAACTTTCCTCTCAAAGTGAAGGTGCATGTTATACCAAAGATCATCCTTAGACTCTGCACCACGCACGGCTACAAAGGCAAGGGAATTCTCATTGGGCAGTGTATTAATTAATTTGCATTTAATTTTAATGGTTCAAAAAATGTCAGGTAAAATATTTGGCCCTCACGCATGTTCACTTCATCAAATCTGGCCCTCTTTGAAAAAAGTTGGGATGCCCTTGCTGTATACGGATAAAAAAGGTTAATTGTTTAATATTCTGGCAGTATACATTAGCTAAAAATTGTATACCACCCATCATGCCCCTAAGAAATAAAAATCTACCATGTTCGTCTATGATCATTTGTTCCACTAAAAAATAGATATTCTTATGAAACCCAATGGCCACTCCTTTCGTTTTGTTGGTGTCTGATAAACTAGTACCAAATAGGGTACTGTAAAGATTTTATACGAACAGGAATATAACGGAAAATTGTATACTCACCTTTTCGTAATTTTCCTTTCCTGACGCATCTTCATGGCAGCACACACTGGGTTGTGACTCCGCCCCCACAACCTGACAGGATTGGTTAGCTATAAATTTGAAGGGGAGACGCCCCGCATCATTCTCTGTATATATCATCATAAAACAGCAGGGTGGGCATCTGTGTGCTGCCATGAAGATGCGTCAGGAAAGGAAAATTACGGAAAGGTGAGTATACAATTTTCCGTTTTCCTGACGCATTCATGGCAGCACACACTGGGATATAACTCGCCAGTCGGGAGGGTGCAAGAAAACAGTAATATTTATTCTTTATAGCGCTGAGGAATTGGCTCTAAGAACAGATCTGCCAAAGTCAATAGTAGCCAGGAGAGCAGAATTTACTCTGTAGTGAGAAATGAAGATGTGTTGGGAAGACCAAGTTGCTGCTCTGCCTATGGTTTCCAGTGAAGTCCCGCAATATGCTGCCCAAGAAGTGGCCTCTGCCCCTGTCGAATGAGCCCTAATGCCCTCTAGGAGTCGTAAGTTGCTGGATGGAATAGGTCTCTTTGATAACTTTAACAACCAAGAGGTAATGGTACAGGAGGTAGCTGGCTGACCTCGTCTGCTCCCGTGTGGGATAATCAAGAGAGAATCCGTCTTCCTGAGATGTAGCTGTGACGTAACTGGAGATGGTAGACTTGACATCCTAGTCATGGGACTCGCCCCTCTCATTAGTAAAAGACGGAAGGACGATGTCCTGGTTATAATGAAAGGAGGAAGTTACCCTTGGATAAAAATGGTCTGAGGGCTTCAAAACCACTCTGTCAGGGAAGAACACTGAATAGGGGTTTCATAGCCATAAGTGCTTGTATCTTCGACGCCCTCTTAACTGCGGTGATAGCAATACGGGAAGCCATCTTCAGAGCTACCGGTAGGTTCCACGGTGAGACTAAGTTGAATGGAGAAAAAGGTGGATTGGACAGGGCCTCGAGTACTACACAGAGATCCCCTGTTGGAAAGGCTGGCCTCCTAGGTGGTCTGATCTTACGTAGGCCCTGAGGAACAGAGTGACCGGATGATGAATAGCCCATCTAGTACCCGTCATGGCTGAAAGGGCATATACTTGCACCTTCAGGGTACCCAAGCCCGGGCCCTTGTTAAACCCTGACTGAAGAAATTCAAGAATTTGAGATGGGATTCCAATCTCTTTGCTGCGATGACACGAACCTCTCACAGATCCTAGTATAGGTGACATCAGTGGAGCTCCTTAGAGCTTGTACTAAGGTTGATATTACCTCCTGAGAGTATCCTAGTTCCCCTAACCTAGCCCTCTCAGCTTCAAAGCTGGCAAATGCAGCTTCTCTGGGCTGGATGGAAGAATTGCCTCTGATGTATGAGATCCCAGGTTACTGGAAGATGTATTGGAGGCCGCCTGCCTAGTTGTAGCAGGGTCGTAAACCATGGCCTCCTCAGCCGGAACGGTATTAGTACAATAACTGTGGCTGAGGACTTCCGAAGTCGGGACAGGAATCTTGTAATCCGAGAAGTTGGAAGAAAAATGTACCCTAGCTCGCAGCTCCATGGAAGAACTAGGCAGTTTGTCCCTTCAGGTAATGGAAAGTGGGCTCTGGACAGGAACCTCTGACACTTGGAGTTCTTTGGCGTGGCCGCTAGGTCGACTTCTGGTACTCCACAAGTTTTCGTAAGAATGGAGAATACCTGTTGGTTCAGGGACCGTTCGTTGTTTGAAAGTGTCTCTCGGCTTAGGTAGTTGGCCAACAAATTCTGTGTTGCTGGGACGCATACTCCCCACAGATCTAACAGGTGCACTTGTGCCCCTTCCATTATGGGCAAACTTCCTCCTGAAGCGTGCGACTCCTGATGTTCCCCTGTCTCTGGATACATGACACCGCTACTTGTTGTCCATCCTGATCAGGACACTCTTCCTCTCTAGAAGAGGCGCAATGGCCAGGAGGGCCTAAAAGGCTGCTCTGAGCTCTAAAATATTTGACACTATGCCCTGAGCCCGAAAATGCCACTGTCCTTGGGCTACTCAGTCTAGATAGTGTGGACCCCATCACCCCTGGCTGGCGTCCGATGTTACTACTTCTGTACTTGGGGGAACTTTTGGAATGGACTCCCTGAGGTCGGACGGGTGTGTCCACCACCATACTAATTTCTTTACCCAGTTCGGGATGTGAATGGTTTGCAGTATTGACGTTCTATTCCACTGCCTGAGAAAGAAGTTCTGTAAGACTCGCATGTGCCACAGGGGCCACTGTATCAATGGTATGGATGCTGACATGGACCCCAGGGTACTGAGGCAGGCTCTGACAGTTAGACGTCTGGATGATAGCAGACTCTGTATCTTCTGGAGCAAGGGCTTCAGCCTCTCTTGAGGGAGTTGCACCCGGTACAACCTGGTATTTTATTCTGCCCCTAGGAACACCCTGACTTGCCGAATGCTCTGGGTGCTGAGGCGATGCCGAATGGGGGGCACCAAAATTGGAAATGGGATTGATCGATTGAGAACCGAAGGGACCTCTGGAAGGTAAGATGAACTGGGATGTGAAGGTAAACGCCCGAAAAATCTAGAGATAGCATCCAGTCTTCCACGTCCACTGACAACAAAATGGAATGAAGGCTTTTCCAATCTGAGGTCCTCTATTTTGATCGTCTGTTGAACTTCCAAGACTGGACGTTGATCCCCGTTTTTTTTTTTTGTACCAGAAATAAAGGGGAATAAAACCCCCTCCCTTTCTGGTGCGGAAGTACTTGGTAGGCTGGAATGTGTTCCCTGGCAATATGCCCGTGAATTTCCAATTGTGACCGGTCTTGATAGAGGATAGTGTTCATGGACCTGTTATACGAGTTGCCCATATCCGAGTGAATCTCTTGAGTCTGGTGCTCACCTGAGCTGGGTGGGCAGACGGACCCTCAAAAAGGACTTCTGCTGTTCCCCAGCTGTGATTGGCTTACTGTATCTACATGAAGGAGGGTCGAGTCTTCCAGTCCCTCCTAAATTCCCTGCCGGGGCGGTAGGATCTAACATCCCTGTACTTGACAGGAAGATCACGCCTGTAAGCGGGGCCCTTCTGGGGCTCTGGTTTTCCTATCGGAGAAATCAGCCCACACTTTCCCCCGGTAACCTTGGAGATGGCCGAGTCCATCTTTGTCCCGAATACACTTGAGCCGCCATATGGAATTTTGCACAAGTTAATTTTGACGCTGCCTTCGCTATCCAGGGTCTCAGCCATAAGGCTTTTTCCAGCCATGAAGTCGCCCCCTTAGGAGCCGTAAGCCAACTTAATTTTCCTGCAGGGAGGAGAATATCTTCCCCTGGTCGGCTCCTTCTAGAATGGGATTCTCAACATTAGCTGCCTATGCAGCGATAGTTTTAGTGACTGCCGCTGTGGTGATAGCCGGCCTACAAGCGGCTCCTGTCGTGGAGCAGGCTTTCTTCAGTTCTATATTGATTTTACGATCAAGAGCGTCCTGGAAGGTAACTGCGTCTTCAATCAGTAGAGAAACGTAGCAACGTCGAGTCGCATTAAAGATGAATCGACCGTAGTTGCATTGATCAAAGAATCGATCTTAGACTCCCACAAGGGGTACAATCTGCAAACGTGTTGCTCATACTGGGCCGCTTATGCGACCCCCCCACTTATCCTTTATGAGGTTCTCCAGCTCTTCGATGAAGGGAAATGATTCAGGACCCCCTTTTCAGCACCGGGAAAGATTTCTGAACCTTCAGAAGTTCTGCCATAACCTCCTCCCAGCCGATCGCTTCCTTAACTGAATGGGCAAATGGTTCAACCAAAAAGAGACTGTCCGACGCCTGCTCACACTCCTCATTCTTAGAGAGGGTTACTGCACCCTGGCGTAACGGCCGGGCGATGTGTTTGGGGAAGGATCGCCCACATATAATCCCTGTGGCGATTCTCCTAGGAGCTCAGTATCTACTCTGGCCTCTGAATCCTTGGTTACTTCAATGAAGCACGAGCGGCAGGCCAATTCCCCTGGCAAGGCTGGCGCCCCGCATATTTGGCAAACATTTGCCGTGGTGCGGGTAAGATAGCTCTGTCTGGGATGAAGGTAATCGTCTGCGGTGGGACCGACTATGACGGGAGTGCTGTGACGCGAGCGGCTATGCCTTGATTGAAGAAATCAAGAGGGTAACCTTGAGCGATTTCTTGCGCCTTCTGCCGGAAGCATGGCTAGAATCTCCCTCTGTGCCGCAAACTTGCGTCTCTTGACCCGATAGGGCTACCAAAACTGTAGCGTCAGTGGCCAGGCTCTCTTTTTTGTCTCCCCTCTACTTACCACCTTCTGGACGGCCTCTATACCTGGTCAGCTGATGGTGGTCTGCGAGGGCAGTGGGCCCCATGAGGATAGCAGAGAGACAGCCCGAAAAGGTGGGAAAAAAAAGAGAGAAGGGAAAACATTACAATATGTTCCCCCCCAACATTTCTATTTATTAAATTAATATATTAATTGTATATACATATATCTATCCTTTTTTTTTTGGAATATATTAATTGTTTAATTATGGATACACTTTCTCCTATGGTATGTTATAAATAAATGAATGATGAAAATTTATATAGCGCGGCACATGCAAACTGAATCGCCTCTGGGCGCTTGTATTATATATTCTATCCTATTTAGTCCTTTTTTTTTTGGTGTGTAATCAATTAGCCCAGGCTGATCTGGGACATGCCTGCACACACCTGGTGCAATCTTCACTCTGAGTAGAGCAGAGCAGCAGGGCTGCAGCCAGAACTACAGAGCAATAGGACTGTTTCTTTTTTCCTTTTTTTTTTTATGACGCGCGCATGCGCAGAAGCGTCCCGCTCGCCCAGCGCCATTTTGGAAGAGGGCAGAGGAGACAGGCGGCGTCATCACTGAGCTGCGCGCATGCGCAGAGCACCAAGGGGTACGCAGCGGTGACCCCGAGAATATGGGGTGTCAGAGAAACCACAGGGCTCAGCAGAGCTGAGAAAAAAACAACAGGCAGACAAAGGTAAAAAACGGACTAACCTTAGGTGGTAAATGTAATGATACAAATACCTGGAAGCACACACTGCACTGGAAGGAAAGACAGAGCGAAAGTGGGGGCCACTGCGAGATTTGAAGCTTCTTTGCTACAGATGCCAGTATAATTCCAGAGCCCCTGAGACCACCAGAACGGGGTTCCCACCATAAAGCTCATTTAGAGACTGTACAGGAGGGACTTCCAAACAGGAGAGGCTGAACCTGCTGGGGCGATTTGCGGTAAGAGGCATGCTTCTTGCTTGTTCGTCCAATCTTGTCAGGTGAGGATAAAAAAAGAGAATGATGCGGGGCGTCTCCCCTTCAAATTTATAGCTAACCAATCCTGTCAGGTTGTGGGGGCGGAGTCACAACCCAGTGTGTGCTGCCATGAATGCGTCAGGAAAATAGAACTAGAAGTGTGCTGTATTTCTCTCAGGATCTGATGTCTTTTACCGGAAGTATTCAGACCTCTTACATAAAAGGTTAAAGTGGTCATTGTATAACAAAAATACCTCCTCTCATTGATAGTCTGTCGTAGTAGGAAGGGGTGGGGAAATGGTTACATAGGAGAAAAAAAATATGAGGGGGGGAAAAAAAGGAAAAAAAGAAAAAGAAAAAGAAAAAGAAGAGAAACACTAAAAAATAAACAAAAAAATACAAAAATCACATGTAGCCTTGTTACTACAGGCAAAAAATTTCAGTGGACCCTATAGGAGATGAGGAATGGGTTCACCTGTTTACACCTGGGCCATTTATCCCTAATGTGCGGCATGACGCAAAGTCCCCAAGTACCTATTAGGGGTAGTGGGTTCTGGTTCCCCGTCCGAGGACTGGCCTTTGAAGTAAGCAAAAGAACAAATAAAAAATAATTGAGAATTTTGTCTGCAGTCCTTGTTTTCTATCTTCCTTGTCTTTGCTTCAAGTCCTTGTCTTCTTTATCTCATTCATTTATTTTCCATGAAGAATATTTTTTCCGCCATGGTGGATCAGTAAAGCCAGGGCCAATGGCTATATCCTCATGCCAATTCGGAAGCTCTGGAGATTCAATATTAATATCCAAACAAAAGCTTTGTAAGTCCTCTTCAAAGTGTTGCAGAGTGGCCACCTTTATGCCGCGTACACACGGTCGTTTTTTGCGATGAAAAAAAACGACCAAAAAAAAATTCCAACATGCTTGAATTTTTTGTGTCGTTTTTCAAAACGTCGTTTTTTGTTTCACAAAAAGTCACCGTGTGTAGCAAAAACGTCGTTCAAAACGACGTTTTTCAACCCGCGCATGCCCAGAAGCTAGTTATGAAGCGAGCTTCAATGGAAAAGAGTGGTGAACGTAACCTCGCTTTTTGTGAAAAAATGATGGTGTGTATGCAAAATTGTCTTTGAAAAGTGACGTTTCAAAAACGTTGTTTTTTACTTCACAGAAAACGTCGTTTTTTTTTCATCGCAAAAAACGACCGTGTGTACGCGGCATTAGGCTTCATGTACATGGAACATCACAGCTAGTAATCCACGTTTAAAAATGTGTGTTTAGCCGCATTTACAATCCACGTTTAGCCGCATTTGTGCTCAGAAGCGTTTGCTAAAGATATTCCCAGGAGACCCTCCCAAATGATTAGAAACTGTAAGGCCTCGTACACACGAGGCAATAGATTTGTTCAAAACGGTCTGTCCGACCGATTTGAACAAATCTCTCTGTTTGGATTTTGGTTTGCTCGCGTGTACACACGAGCAAACCAAAATCCCCGCCAGCAGACGGCGCGCTGACGTGTCGGTGACGTGGCGGTGACGTTGACGCCGCCACGTCACCGCACCAGGAAGTAAAACACTTCTGCGCATGCGCCGAATCCATTTGGCGGCGGTGCGAGGCGACATGTCTGCTGGTAAGTGTACTAACCAGCAGACATGTCGGGCGGACGGGTTCCCACCCGATAGATTTCAAAGCATGCTTTGAAATCTGTCGGGTGGCCAAATCCGTCGGCTCGCCCGTACACACGATCGAATCTGTCTGCTGGGACGGTCGGGCCGACCGTTTCCAGCAGACAGATTTGATCGTGTGTACGAGGCCTTATGCCGCGTACACACAATCGGTTCGTCTGATGAAAATGATTTGATGGACCGTTTTCATCAGACTAACCGATCGTGTGTGGGCCCCATTGGTTTTTTATCCATCGGTGAAAAAACTAGGAACTTGTTTTAAAATTTTAAAACTAGGAAATTGGTTTAAAATCCTGACCGCGCTATAGACAAAATACTGCTACAGCGCGGTCAAGTTGTTCTGGGAGGACGACCCTGGGACATCCTCCCTGAATCCTTTACTCGTGTGCCCCCTGGGGAATCATCTGTGAGCGCCGGGTGTAGAAGACCCGGCACATCACGGATCGTGGTAAATTGCCGCTGAAAGCGGCCGTTTACCAAGTGATCGCTCTGTCAAATGACGGAGTGGTCACTTGTAAACAAACCGGCATCATGTGATGATGCCGGTTCCTCCTTCTCCTCTCTGTACCGATCGGTACAGTGTGAGAGGAGAGGGGGAGAGCGGGTGGCAGCAGCAGCGCTGAGGGCTGGATCTGTGGCAACTGCAGTCACAGATCCAGCCATCCATCCATCCCAGCTCAGCCATTCCGGCGCGAAACTCTGCAATACCCCAATACTCTGCAATAGCCTGCGTAATACTCTGCAATACCCCAATACTTTGCAATACCCCAATACTCTGCAATACCCTGTGCGATACTCTGCAATACCCTGTGCGATACTCTGCAATACCCTGTGCGAAACTCTGCAATACCCCAATACTCTGCAATAGCCTGCGTAATACTCTGCAATACCACAATACTTTGCAATACACCAATACTCTGCAATACCCTGTGCGATACTCTGCAATACCCTGTGCGATACTCTGCAATACCCCAATACTTTGCAATACCCCAATACTCTGCAATACCCTGTGCGATACTCTGCAATACCCTGTGCGATACTCTGCAATACCCCAATACTTTGCAATACCCCAATACTCTGCAATACCCTGCGCGATACTCTGCAATACCCCAATACTCTGCAATACCCTGCGCGATACTCTGCAATACACCAATACTTTGCAATACCCCAATACTCTGCAATACCCCAATACTATGCAATACCCCAATACTCTGCAATACCCCAATACTATGCAATACCCTGCGTGATACTCTGCAATACCCCAATACCCTGCGTGATACTCTGCAATACCCCAATACTTTGCAATACCCTGTGCGATACTCTGCAATACCCTGTGCGATACTCTGCAATACCCTGCGCAATACTCTGCAATACCCTGCCTAATACTCTGCAATACCCTGCCCAATACTCTGCAATACCCTGCCCAATACTCTGCAATACCCCAATACTCTGCAATACCCCAATACTCTGCAATACCCTGGACGATACTCTGCAATACCCCAATACTCTGTAATACCCCAATACTCTGCAATACCCCAATACTCTGCAATACCCTGCGCGATACTCTGCAGTACCCCAATACTCTGCAATACCCTGCGCGATACTCTGCAATACCCCAATACTCTGCAATTCCCTGAGCGATACTCTGCAATACCCTGCGCATTACTCTGCAATACCCCAATACTCTGCAATACCCCAATACTCTGCAATACCCCAATACTCTACAATACCTCAATAATCCGCAATACCTTGCAATACATCCCCCCCCTCCTGCCACCCTCCGGTGCTTTTACAGACTCATCGCTACGATCGAAGCCAGGATATTTTTTTTCAGTCTTATTGACCCCACGTCTCACTGTAAAGAGGACCTGTCATGTTATATTCCTATTACAAGGGATGTTTACATTCCTTATAATAAGAATAAGTGATAATAAAATGTATTTTTGGGGAAAAAAGTGTCAAAAACAAGTAAATAAAGTAAAATGAACAATAATTTTTATTTATTTTTTAAAGCACCCCTGTCCCGTCTGCTCGCATGCAGAAGCAAACGCATACGTAATTTCCACCGACATATGAAAACGGTGTTCAAGCTACACATGTGAGCTATCTCTGCGAACGTTAAAGCGGGAGCAATCATCTTGGCCCTAGACCTCCTCCGTAACTAAACTTATGTAACCAATAAAAGTAATTAAAGCGTCGCCATTCCACGAGTGTGCGCAATTTTGAAGGGTGACATGTTGGGTATCTATTTACTCGGCGTAACTTCATCTTTCACATTATGCAAAAACATTGGGCTAACTTTTTTTTTAGCACAAAACATTTTTTTTTTTTAAAACACACGTTCAAAAAATTTCTGCGCAAATATAATGCGAGATAAAAACTTGTAACGGCCGCCATTGTATTTTCTAGGGTCTTTGCTAAAAAAGCATATATAATGTTTTGGGATTCTATGTAATTTTCTAGCAAATAAATGATGATTTTTCCATGTAGGAGAGAAATGTCAGAATTGGTCTGGGTGTTCCAGAACGCCTGATGGTGCTCCCTGCATGTTGGGCCTCTGTATGTGGCCACGCTGTGTAAAAGTCTCACACATGGGGTATTCGCCATACTCGGGAGGAATAGCAGAATGTGTTTTGGGGTGTAAATTGTGGTATGCATATGCTGTGTGTTAGAAATAACCTGCTAATATGACAGAAACTAGATTTTTTTTTACAGAATTTTCAGTCGTTTTTCTTTTATAGCGCAAAAAATAAAAAACCCAGAGGTGATCAAATACCACCAAAGAAAGCTCTATTTGTGTGAAAAAAAGGACAATAATTTCAAATGGGTACAATGTTGTATGACTGAGTAATTGTCATTCAAATTGTGAGAGCACCGAAAGCTGAAAATTGGTCTGGTTAGGAAGGGGGTTTAAGTGCCCAGTGGTCAAGTGGTTAAAAAAATGATAGAAAAAAAACGATCGTCTGTGGGCACGTCAATCGGTTAAAAATCCATGCATGCTCAGAATCAAGTCGACGCATATGCTCGGAAGCATTGAACTTCATTTTTCTCAGCACGTCGTTGTGTTTTACGTCACCGCGTTCTGACGCAATCGTTTTTTTAACTGATGGTGTGTAGGCAAGACTGATGAAAGTCAGCTTCATCGGATATCTGATGAAAAAATCCGTTTTCATCGGATGAACCAATCGTGTGTACAGGGCATGAGAACAGTGTGAGTAGCAGCTGAGAAAGCAGTGTGATTGTAGCTAGCTGTTATTTTTTGGTTGGTTTGTTAACCACTTAAGGACCCCTCACTGTATATATACGTCCTTTTTTTAAAGATGGATATCTCGGTAACGGCAGCATCTGCTGCCACAACTGAGATATCCATCTTTTCAGTGAGCGGTCCTGTAAACTATAACGGCGGTCTCCACGGCGTATTTCACCGCGAGATCGCCATTATCGGTGACGGGAGAGAGTCCTACTTCACAAACCTAATTTCAGCTGCATTGCATATGTTCCTGTCAGATACTCTGCATATTGCAGCAGCATTGCATATGTTCCTGTGACATACTCTGCATATTGCACCAGCATTGCATATGTTCCTGTCAGATACTCTGCATTAGATAGTTTAGGGAAAGGTTCCTGATTGTACTTATAGGCAGAAAAATATATAGGAGTTAGTCCTACTTCACAAACCTAATTGCAGCTGCATTGTCTATGTTCCTGTCAGGTACTCTGCATTAGATAATTTAGGGTGAAGGTTCCTGATTGTGCTGATAGGCAGAGAAATATATAGGAGTATGTCCTACTTCACAAACCTAATTGCAGCTGCATTGCATATGTTCCTGTAACATACTCTGCATTAGCTACTGTAGGGAAAGGTTCCTGATTGTGCTTATAGGGAGAGAATTAGTTAGGAGTCAGTCCTACTTCACAAATCTAATTGCACCAAAATAGTGTCCCATCATTGGTATCATTGGCAGGAATAGTGTCCCATCATTTGTGTCAGTGGGCATCGTTTCCAAGGAAGTGGTGCCGACGAAAGTTGTGAGCATGCGCACTGGGATGCATTGACAGTCGACGCATGCGCAGTACGTTCGCCGCGGGATCGCGCCTAGTTTTAATTATACACGCCCCGTACCCGCCCAATTTGAATTCCGCCGGCTCATTTTCGATACGCTGCCGCAACTTTAGGAGCAAGTGCTCAATGAATAACAGCACTTGCTCCTAAAATTTCGCCAGAGTAACGTAAATGAGAAACGTTACTCCAGATTAAACATGCGCCCATCTACCTGAATCTGGCCCATAATATACTTTCGAATATAGAAAGCAAATTATAGTGGATTTGTAGTGTGCATTAGGGATGAGCCGAACACCACCCGTTCGCAGCTGCTGCCACAACCAAGATATTCATCTTTACAGTGGGCGGGCCTGCACGCGATAATGGCGGTCTCCGCGGCGGATTCGCCGTTATCGGTGGCGGGAGAGGGGCTCTCCCACGCCCTCTGCTACTTACCGTAGCCGTCAGCAGCGGCGGAGGCGATTGGGTCTGCTCGTCTGCTGTCCAGGGATGCGAGTGAGGGAAAAATGTCCCTCACCCGTCCCCATAGCTCTGCTGGGCGGAAGTGATGTCAAAACGTCAGTCCCGCCCAGCGTCTTAAAGAGACAATTTTTTTGTTTACCTTTTTTTCTTTTTCTTTTTTTTTCTCTTTTTCATTTAAGCCTAAATATGAGATCTGAGGTCTTTTTGACCCCAGATCTCATATTTAAGCGGGCCTGTCATGCATTTTTCTATTACAAGGGATGTTTACATTCCTTGTAATAGGAATAAAAGTGATGTATATATTTTTTTTATTTTAGTGTTAAAAATAATAAAATAAATAAAAATAAATCCGAAAACCAAAACATTTTTTTTAAAGCGCCCCATCCCGACGAGCTCGTGCGCAGAAGCGAACGCATACGCGAGTAGCGCCCGCATATGAAAACGGCGTTCAAACCACACAAGTGAGGTATCGCCGCGATTGTTAGACCAAGAGCAATAATTCTAGCCCTAGAGCTCCTCTGTATCTCAAAAAATGCAACCTATAGAATTTTTTAAACGTCGCCTATCGAGATTTTTAAGGGTAAAAGTTTGACGCCATGCCACGAGCGAGTGCAATTTTTAAGCGTGACATGTTGGGTATCATTTTAACATTATCTTTCACAATATGTAAAAAAATTGGGCCACATTTATTGTTGCCCTTTTTAAGACCCGTGCGCAAATACGGTGTAACAAAAAGTATTGCAATGACTGCCATTTTATTCTCTAGGGTGTTAGAAAAAAAATTCTAGCGAAAAAAATGTTTAAGTCTCGTAAACACGAAATCTGAAAAACACCCTCGGTCCTTAAGTGGTTAAAGCCTAATATGCATGTTATTGTCGGGATCAGGAGCATCAGGAACAGTGATTTTAATGATGCTTAAATAAAAAATAAAAAAATAAAAAATCCTTTATATATTGTACCTGCTGGGTGTCTATGCCTGTGATAACGTCTTTAAATAGCACAATCACCTGCCTGCCAGTAAATTAGAAAGAACTGATCTAGCTAAGCTATACAGTGTATAAATATATGTACAACACCTGGGATGTATATATATCCTCTACACACTGTAACATTTACTGACTAGCCTGCCTGCCTGCCTGCCTGCTCTATCTACCTGCAAAAAATGACACCCTCTCTGTCTCTCTCTGTTCTCTGTTAACTGCCGCAACAAACTGCACAAGGCCGCCCTGCAGGTGTACTATACCCCCTGAGCTATAATTGGTCAAAGCCACTCTGGCTTTGGGCAATTATGGCTCTCCGTTTTTTTTTTGCACGCTGTGAATTGCCAAGCATGCGGGTCATAGTGCATGCTTGGCCAATCATCAGCGCGCAATGCCGCAGTGAATTATGGGCCGTGACGCTCGAATTTGGCACGAACGGCCCATAACGTTCGAACATACCTTTGAATCGAACGCGGAGCTCATCCCTATTGTGCAGCATTGTGACTGGGGGTGTATTTGGTTACTGCTGGATTTTTGCCTCTTTCGGTGCATTTCCTCTGCTACCCACATTCAAATTTTTTCCTAAAAAAAAAGTTTCAGAACTGGTGAAATAAACCAGTGGCCCCCCAAAACAACATATTTTGTTATATACCTTCTTCCACATATACTGCGCTTCTCTAGAGACTTTTGTCACAGGGTCATTTAAAAAATGACAGGTAGAGGAAGAGGCAGGCCCTTCCGCAGGGGTCGTAGGGGTAGGGCAGGAGCACCAGGTCGGAGCCAAAGTGGGTAGTGGCACAATGTTTGTTCGATTACGTCAAAGGACGCACCAGACTTGGTTGAGTAGCTCGCCACCAACACCACCACCACCATATACCCTTCTCTTGAGTCACAGGAATTATTTTCTGATCCATCAGAAGACATTTCGGATGCGCAGCCATTCTTGGTATTGGATCAGGAAGAGGAGGTAGCAACAGCCGGCACTCAGCAGTCTGAAAACAGTACTCAGATCAGCCCAAGGAGGTTGGTGTCTGCTGTTGCTGCCTACTCCGAGATCTCTACTGTTAGTGATGGGGAAGGTGACGTTGATGATGACGTGTCTACAGATGTCACGTGGGTGCCCACAAGAGAGGAAGAGGAGGAGAGTTCAGAGGGACGGATGGACCAGCAGATAGGGGAGAGAAGCAGGCAGAACTTCCATTGCACAAGAGGGACAAAGCAGACTCTTAATGTATCAGGATCGAGCCATCAACTATGTACCATCACATCTGGCGCTCCCAGGACGCCGGCCCATAACTCCACAGTGTGGACTTTTTTTAACGTGTCCTCTGCAGACAATAGCGTTGTCATCTTCAGCCTTTGCAGTCAACGCATAAGTCGCGGTAAGCCCAACACTCACCTAGGGGTGACCACCTTAAGAAGGCACCTGGCCTCCCATCACCTAGCCCAGTGGGAGCAACGCCATCAGAACCCACAAAGCCACACTTCAGGCTCTCACCGTCCAGCCTCTTCTCCTTCTCCTTCCCCTCTATGCTCACAATTGTCCTCCACTCCACCTTCCATCATGCCTTCCTCACGTTTTTCTGAAAAAAGGCAGGCTTCCATGGCCCAAATGTTTGATCGTAAAAATTTTTTTTATCATGACTGCTACATAGTGGCGGACACATCGGACACTTTTGACACTATTTTGGGAGCATTGTCATTTTTACAGCGAACAGTTAAGGGGTTAAACAGGAGGGGGCGCTGTAGGGATTAAGTGTGTCCTAAGGGAGTGATTCTTACTGGGGGGGGGCATGGCTGGGGGTGTGATGTCACTGATCGTCGTTCCCTATGACAGGGAACAGAGGATCAGTAACAGGCTCACTTGGAATTACGGGGAGAAGTTTGTTTACACTTACCTCTCCCCATTCTTCCCCTTTGTGACCCGATCGCGGGACACTGACGGCGATCGGGTGCGCTGTTCCCGCGGGGACAATCGGGGAGAAGAGGACCAGGTTGCCAGCGCCGGTGGTGGTGCACTCGCGACCCACGGCTGGGATCTTAAAGGGAACATACATGTATGCCCTTGTGCCCAGTCGTGCCATTTTGCCGGCTTATATCATCGTGCGGCGGTCCTCAAGCGGTTAAGGGGGCATGACAATGTGTGTGTCCTATGCCTACAAATATTTGCTAATAAGTGTCCCTCATTTTAATTTAAAAAAAGTTTGGAGGTATGTTAGTATAATGCCAAGGCCATTGGCTGCAGTGGACAAAGCATGCAAAATTAAGTGCATGTATATACAGAGTTTAAAAAAAAATCCCACCCCAATTACTGCTTTACTGGAAATAGCCTTACTAAATCTTAAAATTTATGGTATCCCCTATCATCCAAGACATATAACTACTTGTATTCTCCTAGAGACTAGACTAACTATACATACCTAGAGATGTACAGAATGGTTCGTCGGCGAACAGTTCCCGGCGAACATCGCTTGCGATGTTCGATCCGCCCCCTATTCATCATCATTGAGCAAACTTTGACCCTGTACCTCACAGTCAGCAGACACATTCCAGACAATCAGCAGCATACCCTCCCTCCCTGACCCTCCCACCTCCTGGACAGCATCCATTTTAGATTCATTCTGAATCTGCAATCTCAGTGAGAGGAGGGACAGTGTAGCTGCTGCTGATTTAATAGGGAAAGCTATAGCTAGGCCAGTATATTCAGTGTCCACTCCAGTCCTAAAAGACTCATCTGATCTCTTCTGTAAGGACAGTGTCCTGACAGCACCCCAAAAAGCCCTTTTTAGGGCTATTCCATCAGTCTGCTTTTTTTTGTTTTTTTTCTTCTCTGTAATCAATTTGCAGTTGGCTGCCAGGCAGCGTGTGTGTGTCTCAGGCTCACAGCATATACTGTGCCTACTTGTCCAGTACCACATCTCATATACTGTATCTGTTGGCACAGCAGAAAACATTTATAAAAAAAAACACAATTCTAATTGCAGTTGCCTGCCAGGCAGCTTGTGTGTGTCTCAGGCTCACAGCATATACTGTGCTTAGTTGTCCAGTGCCACATCTCATATATCTGTTGGCACAACATAAAACATTTATAAAAAAAACACAATTCTAATTGCAGTTGCCAGCCAGGTAGCGTGTATGTGTCAGGCTCACAGCGTATACTGTGCCCACTTGTCCAGTGCCACCACTCATATCTGGTGGCACAGTAGCTTGCACGCATAGTACAACTAAACAAAAAAAATGACAGGCAGAGGATAGCCACCCAGCAGGGGCCGTTGTGGTTGTGGTGCTGTAATTCCCTTTGGCCCTAGAATAATGCCCAGTGTTCAGAGGCCACGTACCCTGAACTCGAAAAGTTCTGAGGACATAGTTGACTGGCTAACACAGGACACCCAATCTTTTACAGCTTCTGCTCAGAAACCTTGACACACCATCCTCCTCCAGCTCAGCTTCAGGCACCTCTCAAGTTACCACTCGCCCCCCCTGCCGCCACCAAAACTAGCATCACAGCTGCTTCACTTGATCTGTCAGAGGAGTTATTTACATATGGGTTGGAAGAAATGAGTGATGCACAACCATTATTGCAAGAGGATGTAGATAAAAGGGATATGTCTCAGTCAGGCAACATTACATACGTGGACGTATGGTGTGATGATGATGATGTTGTACCCGCTGCTGCTTCCTTTGCTGAGTTGTCAGATACAAGTGAAGCGGTTGATGATGACGATGTGTCCGTGGATGTCACGTGGGTGCCCACTCGAAGAGAAGAACAGTGGGAAAGTTTAGATGGGGAGACAGAGAGGAGGAGGAGACGAGTTGGAAGCAGGGGGAGGTCGTCTTAAGGAGCTAGTGGCACAGACAGCATGTATCGGCACCCGGGTCAGCCAGACAGCACGCCAATCAACGCATGCTGTTGCCACCACCAGAATGCCGTCATTGCAAAGCTCAGCAGTGTGGCATTTTTTGTGTGTGTCTGCCTCTGATAACAGCGATGCCATTTGCAACCTGTGCCAAAAGAAACTGAGTTGTGGGAAATCCAACACCCACCTAGATACAACTGCTTTGCAAAGGCACATGATCTCACATCACAAACGCCTATGGGATCAACACATGATGACAAGTAGAAGCAGCACACAAGCTCAAAGCCACCATCCTCCTCCTGGTCCAGCATCTTCAGCCACGTCAACCACTGCTGTCCTCCTTGTCCCCTCTCAACCATCCGCCACTCTGTCTCTCACCTTGAGCAGTTCCTGCTCATCTGCCCACAGTCAGGTGTCTGTCAAGGACATGTTTGAGTGTAAGAAGCCAATGTCAGAGTCACCCCCTTGCCCGGCGTCTGACAGCTAACTTGTCGGAACTCTTAGCCCGCCAGCTTTTACCATACAAGCTGGTGGAGTCTGAGGCCTTCAAAAAATTTGTAGCTATTGGGACACCGCAGTGGAAGGTACCCGGCCAAAATTTATTTTCACAAAAGGCAATCCCAACCTGTATTCTATTGTGCAAAAGGAAGTCACGGCATGTCTGGCACACAGTGTTGGTGCAAGAGTCCATCTGACCACTGATACCTGGTCTGCAAATCACGGTCAGGGCAGGTATATCACCCACACTGCACATTGGATAAACCTGCTGACGGCTGCCAAGCATGTAATGCGTGACTCTGCAGAGGAGTTGGTGACACAGCCACGACTTGCAGGCAGGCCTGTTGCCACCTCCTCTACTCCTCCTACTCCATCCTCTGCGATAACCTCCTCGGCTGAGTCCTCTTCTGCTGCTACGTCTTGCTCCACATCACCTGCACCCCCCAGCTCCCCAGGGGCTATTCGACATCCCGGATACGACCGCATCACGCCGTCTTGGGGTTGACTTGCCTGAAAGCAGAGTCACAACGGACCAGCACTCCTGTCTGCCCTGAACGCACAGGTAGATCAGTGGCTGACTCCTCACCAACTGGAGATTGGCAAAGTGGTGTGTGACAACGGAAGCAATTTGTTGGCGGCACTGAATTTGGGCAAGTTGACACATGTGCCGTGCATGGCACATGTGTTGAATCTGATTGTACAATGCTTTTTGCATAAGTACCCAGACTTACAGGATGTCCTCAAGCAGGCTGAAGGCACCATCCGTGACATCATCCCATTTGTTTTCTTCTTGGAGCGGGCCCTGCAAAGAGTGCTGGATCAGGCCGTAGATGAGCGTGAAGAGGAAGAGGAAGAGTTGTGGTCACCATCACCACCAGAAACAGCCTCATCAGCATCGCTTTCTGGACCTGCGGCAACGCTGGAAGAGGAGTCTGAGGAAGAGGAGTCAGAGGAGGAATGTGGCTTTGAGGATGAGGAGGAGGAAGACTAACCACAGCAGGCAAGCCAGGGTGCTTGTTGTCACCTATCTGGTACCCGTGGTGTTGTATGTGGCTGGGGGGAAGAACAGACCTTCGTGAGATCAGTGAGGATGAGGAACGGGACATAAGTAAGTCGGCATCGAACCTTGTGCAAATGGGATCTTTCATGCTGTTGTGCCTGTTGAGAGACCCTCGTATAAAAAGGCTGAAGGAGAACGACCTGTACTGGGTGGTGAAGCTACTAGATCCCCGGTATAAGCAGAAAGTGCCTGAAATGTCACTGAATTACCGGAAGTCGGAAAGGATGCAGCAGTTCCAAAATACATTAAAAAGTATGCTTTAACACAGCGTATAAGGGTGATGTCACAGCACAGCAGGAATCTAACAGGGGAAGGGGGTGAAAGTAATCCTCCTCCTACCACGACCACGCTCGCAAGGACAGGACACTTTACAGATGTGTTGTTGATGGAGGACATGCAGAGCTTTTTAATTCCTACGCATCTCCACAGCCCTTCGGGGTCCATCCTCAGAGAACGACTCGACCGACAGGTAGCAGACTACCTCGCCTTAACTGCAGATATCGACACTCTGAGGAGCGATGAACCCCTTGACTACTGGGTGTGCAGGCTTGACCTGTGGCCTGAGCTATCCCAATTTGCGATAGAACTTCTGGCCTGCCCTGCTTCAAGTGTCCTTTCAGAAAGGACCTTCAGTGCAGCAGGAGGTATTATCACTGAGAAGAGAAGTCGCCTAGGTCAAAAAAGTCTAGATTACCTCACCTTTATTAAGATGATTGAGGCATTGATCCCGAAGGGACTGACAGTGGGCGATACATTTGACTAAAAATGGCCTGATGAGATGAGCTGCCTTGGGCTAAAAATGGTACACACGCTGCTGTATTTTATCTCTGCATGCCGGATGACTTGCGTGGCTTATCTGCCACCAACTACGGTTCAAGCCGCAATGTTTTAGTGCACTTTCTGACTGGAACACATACATTATTCTGGCCGCTGCTACAGCAGCGGCTGCAACAATATCTAATTTTTCAGACATATGTATATGCCTAATTTTTCTGGCCTCTGGTGCAGCACTGTGGCTGCAAAAACAAAACCAAAAAAAGGCACATACATGTGTCAATTCCCCTTCGTGATCATTAGCTTGTTGTGGTGAAGGGGCTTGCGTATCACAATGAAGCGACCACCTCTATGAATAAGCACTGTATGATAGTGTGAAACGCGTCCGATTTTCTGATTTTTTGCTGTGATATGTTCATGTTGTGACCAGTTTTATTAAAAGGAACCATTTTTTTGGAGTGTGGCCGTCCCGGTTTTTCTCCACACATTTTTGCATATTATTGCAGTGCCTGCACCCAGGTGTTTGGACTCCACCTTGCAGTTCCCTGGGACCTCTGAGCGGTAAACTTTCTTTCTCACCTCTATGAGTGTGTTGGCAATGGCAATGTTGGCACACCCCAGATGATACAGTCGTTGTGAACAGACCAAAAGCGATCGGCTGGATAATTTTGCATAGAAAAAAACGGGGACAGGGGTGCTTTAAAAAAATATATATATTGTTCATTTTACTTTATTTACTTTATTTTGACAATTTTTTCCCCCAAAAATACATTTTTTTATCACTTTTATTCCTATTATAAGGAGTGTAAACATCCCTTGTAATAGGAATATAACATGACAGGTCCTCTTTACAGTGAGACGTGGGGTCAATAATACCCCACATCTCACCTCTAGTCTGGGGAGACTGAAAAAAAATATCCTGGCTTTGATCGTAGCGGTGAGTCTGTAAAAGCACAGGGTAAAAGCACATTGGGGTATTGCAGAGTATTGGGGTATTGCGGAGTATTGGGGTATTGCAGAGTATTGGGGTATTGCAAAGTATCGCGCAGGGAATTGCAGAGTATTGGAGTATTGCAGAGTATCGCGCAGGGTATTGCATAGTATTGGGGTATTGCAGAGATTCGCGCAGGGTATTGCAGACTTTTGGGGTATTGCAGAGTATCGCGCAGGGTATTGCAAAGTATTGGGGTATTGCAGAGTATCACGCAGGGAATTGAAGAGTATTGGGGTATTGCAGAGTATCGTGCAGGGTATTGCAGAGTATTGGGGTATTGCAGAGTATAGCGCAGGGTATTGCAGAGTATTGGGGTATTGCAGAGTATTGGGGTATTGCAGAGTATCGTCCAGGGTATTGCAGAGTAATGGGCAGGGATGGATGGCTGGATCTGTGACTGCAGTTGTCACAGATCCAGCCCTCAGTGCTGCTGCTGCCTCCGCTCTCCCCCTCTCCTCTTACACTGTACCGATCGGTACAGAGAGGAGAAGGAGGAACCGGCGTCAACACATGGTTTGTTTACAAGTGATCGCTCCGTCATTTGACGGAACGATCACATGGTAAACGGCCGCTATCAGCGGCAATTTACCGCGTCTTTGATGCGTCTTCTAGACCTGGCGCTCACGGATGATTCCAGGGGGCGCGCAAAGGATTCTGGGAGGACATCCCAGGGACGTCCTCCCAGAACAACTCGACCGCGCTGTAGCAGTATTTTGTCTATAGCGCAGTGGGAAAGTGGTTAAAGCCTACTAGGCCAACAATGGGCCCACACTGCAGAATCATTGTTTTCTGGGTCACTTAACTGTCACTGAACTACCTCAGCATGACCATAGGCTTTGAAAAACCCCCATCACCTGCAATCTCCCAAATGTGCGCTCGAGCACAGTCATCACTATACCAAGATTGACGCATAGAGGAATAAAATTGATGTCATGAGTGTGTAAGTTACAGACAGGGTTAGGGTTACAGATAGGGTTAGGGTTAAAGACAGGGTTAGGGTTACAGATAGGGTTAGGGTTGGGTTAGGTTTACAGACAGTGTTAGGGTTACAGACAGGGTTAGGTTTAGGGTTACAGATAGGGTTAGGGTTACAGAGAGGGTTAGGGTTAGGGTTCACAGTGACAGACCAAACTCTGACAGACCAAACCCCCCGTTTAACGCACCGCAAACAACCGCAAACAGTCAATTTGCACAACTGGAAACTCCGAATTAACACAAGGTTGGATACCAAGCTAGCCATGTCCCGTTCCTTGTCCTCACTGAATGTCTCTTCCTCCACCCAGCCACGTACAACACTAAGGGTCCCTGAAAGGTGACAACAAGCCCCCTGGGACGCCTGCTGTGGTTGGTCTTCCACCTCCTCAAAGCCACCTTCCTCCTCTGACTCCTCTTCTTCAGATTCCTCTCTCTGCATTGCTGCAGGTCCAGCAATCAACGATGACAAAGCTGTTTCTGGTGGTGATGGTTACCACAACTCTTTCTCTTCATGCTCATCTATGGCCTGATCCATCACTCTTCGCAGGGCACACTCCAGAAAAAACTCATATGGGATGAGGTCAATGATGTTGCCTTGGGTTTGACTGACCAGGTGTGTACCTTCACAAAAGGACGCATGAGCCTATAGCCATTGAAGTCTATGGCGTTTCTCCCGGTTGGCCCGTTCGCAAACATTTGCGGAAGTTCAAGTTCGCCGTTCACAAACGCAAAATGTTATGTTCGCGACATCACTATACTGTACATACCTCCCAACTTTTTGAGATGAGAACGAGGGACATCTATTAGCAAAAATATGTAGACATAGGACACACCCCCTCTCACGCCCCCTTAAAAGGAGAATTATACATTATACTATTCCTTCATATTGGCTTTTGAAATGTATAAATGCAGCAATTTCAAAATTGGATTAAAGGTTTAGCACTGGGAAACTATTTTTGAAAGACTAAAAGTGCATTTTATATACAACTATATAGATCAGACCAAAATGAGGGATGAATGAGGAGGAAAGAGGGACATAGGGACTTTGTTCCAAATCAGCAACAGTCCCTCGAAATCAGGGACAGTTGGGAGTTATGACTATAGTAAGACACTGGAAAACTGCAAAAACCTTGCTCTTTACTGCAAAGATCTCATGTTAGCCTCTAGCAGAGAAAAACTAATATCTGCTTTATAATGAAAAATCCTTCGCGCTAAAACAATCAATAATGAAATGAATAAATATTGCTAAGATTGCAGCAAAAACTGATAGTGTTTACCAATACACAAGTGTAGCATAGAATAAAAAAGTGAATTTGCGCAAAAAAACACACATCAATCAATATAAAACATATATGTGATAAATATTGAAATATGCAATAAGTGAGAAATAAATTAAATATAAAAGTCCATATGTGTCAAAAGTCCATAAAAGTGCAAAACATGCAGTGCACCAAGATGCTTAAACGTAGCTGTGTAGCTCACAGTAAAGTGCAAGTGCTCCTCCGTGTAGTCCCCAGATGAAGGCATGAGCCGTAACGCGTAGGGATACAGGGATACAGACGTACACCTGGAAGTGACGTGAGATATTTGGCAGATGCCGCCTTGTTTTATTTGATGCCTGCTTTTAATTTACTGATGTAAGGAGATTACTTTGTTTCAATAAATTTGCACTTTATTACATACTACACCATTGGAGGCCTATCTCTCTTTATGTTTCCCGGAGTAGTATAGCTAAGGGGAATATTGTAGGACCCAAGGAAGATTGACACGTTCCTGGTAATATCAACTATTGGTGGATTTATCCAGAGGATTTGTTTGAATGCACCTATTTGTCTATAGTGAGGTGAGGGGCCTGTGAGGCTGTTTGTTTCTGGAGTGGCACAGGCAATTTGACCCACTATCACGGCATTGTTTATGCTACCAAGGTGAGAGGCCTGTGAGGCTGACTACACGGAGGAGCACTTGCACTTTACTGTGAGCTACACAGCTACGTTCAGCATCTTGGTGCACTGCATGTTTTGCACTTTTATGGACTTTTGACACATATGGACTTTTATATTTAATTTATTTCTCACTTATTGCATATTTCAATATTTATCACATATATGTTTTATATTGATTGATGTGTGTTTTTTTTGCGCAAATTCACTTTTTTATTTAATATCTGCTTTACCCATGTGGTGACCTTGGTTTACCTGGTATAATGCAAGGCTAAGTTTGCTGCTTTGAGATGATTTCAATAATATCTCAGGCGGCGTACACACGACCGAGGTTCTCGCTGGAAACCAGCGAGAACCTCGCTGGAAGCTGCATTCCAGCGAGGACCTCGGCCGTGTGTACGCTCTCGGCGAGCTTCCCGTCGGGAAGCCCGTCGAGCAGAAATAGAGAGCACGCTCTCTATTTGCTCGACGGCCCGCCTGGATGAATGGCTGGTTGCCATTCCCGACGGGCGGGTCGCCGATTTCGACGGCCGGCAGAGAACCTCAACGGGCGGAACGATGTGTTCTGCCCGTTGAGGTTCTCTGCCGTGTGTACACGGCCTTATATTGGTTTATTTCTTTATCTGTATTACCATACTGTTCAATTAAGCATATTAGTCATGCATGCCTTCACGCCTAGGGTGTTTCTGGAGTTAGAAAGTACAAGTTAATCTTCTTTGCTTTTGGACACTATTTAAACACATTAAAATGTATTGAAATGAACATTTATTTCTTTTTTTGTTTACAAAAGTTTATTAAGAAGTATAAATTGGTATACAAGCATAGGTATATAAAAAAAAACATAACATTTTACATAGGCACAACTGAGAATTAGTAACACGTAAGGCAAGTCATGGTGAGTGGTTCCTGAGTGGGTAGAGGATAAAGACAGTAATGCATCATTATAATTCAATGCGTATATAAGCAAATGGGAACATCAAATAGTGGACTACCAATATGACCATTTGGCATCAAAAACATGTAGGCTGTCATTAATTGTGTGGTATATTCTTTCTGATAGTTTCAACAGTTCCATTCTATCGAGCACCTGTGACCATATTACCTCCCCAGATCTCCAGTTAAGTGCAATCATCCATTGCACCGAGCTACATAGTGAATGGAGGAGTCTGGAGCATGGGGGAGGCATGGGGAGGGATGTCTGGGACATCTCCATAGAGTAGACAGATTAATGGGGTGAGGGAGACCTTATGTTTAGAGGAGTCCTCAAATCTACGAGCTACCTCTAGCCAGATCTGTGATAGACGTGGGCAGCTCCAGAAAGTGTGAAGTAGCGTACCTTCAGCTTGGCAGCCTCTGAAGCAGTCGGGAGAAACTGTCGGATAGAAGGTATGGATTTTGGATGGGGTTAGGTACCATCTTGTGAATAATTTTGTTGGGGTTTCCCTAAATGAGACTGCTTTGTTGCTTTTCCTGAGATTTCCGGACATAGCATACCATGTATCTGGGGGAAGGTCAATACCTAAGTCTGATTCCCATCGTAGCATGGGTTGGGTTTTTTCAGAGGCCGAGATATCATTAAGGCTGTTGTATAGCCTAGATATCATTCCTCTGTCCCTGGATGAGGATTTGCATATCCTTTCAAAGACTGTCATAGATGGACTCGTGGAGAGTGAGAAATGTGTCTGAAAAAATGATTTAATTAGATGGAATCTCTCGATCTCTGAGGAGGGGAGTCTAAAGTCTCTCTGAAGGGATTCAAAGCTTCTAAAGTTCCATTTAGATTGTAGTGAGCCCAGGGAAGTCAAGCCAAGATCTATCCAGGCAGAGACAGAATGTCTGTCCTTGTATGCAAGAGGTAGTCTGGGATCGCCTAGGAATGATGTGAGTGAGGAGGTTGCTGAGGTTAGTGAGAAAGTGTCGCTAATATTTTGCCAGAGTTTGAATGCATGGGCCACTATAATGTTACGTTTGATGAGATCTTTATAAAGGGTATATTTAGACCAAAGTATCCCTTGTAGGTGCAGTGGGAATATAGATTAGGTCTCAAAGCTCATCCAGGGAATGTTTTTATTTGGGGAAAACCATTGGGAGATTTGTGATAATCGTGCTGCTAAAAAATATTTCCATAAATTGGGGTGGAGTCCCAAACCGCCCTTAGACTGTGATTTATATTGTAGGGCATAGCTATATCGTGGTCTTTTGTCAGCCCAAATAAATTTATTAATTTGTCTTTGAAGAGCCTCGAGTTTAGTTTTAGGGATGTTGATTGGAATGGAGCGAAAGTAATATAAGAGTTTGGGGAGGATGTTCATCTTGATTGCACAAACTCTACCCAAAAAAGAAATGTGATAGGAGGACCAGGTTTTCAGGAGAGAGGTAATGCGGGCTAGTAATGGGATGTAGTTAGCCTTAAATAAACCGTTGTATAGAGGAGTGATATTAACACCAAGGTACATAAATGAAGAGGAGATCCACGTGAAGGGGAAGTTGGACTGAAGAAGGCTAAGTTCTGCTGGAGGGATGTTAATGGGTAGTGCGGAGCATTTGCTTAAGTTAATTTTAAGTCCTGAGACCCTATGGAAAAGTTCTAGTTGTTTGAGAAGTACGGGAAGGGAGGTATGGGGGTTGGTAATGTATAGTAGTGCATCATCAGCATACAAGCTGATTTTGTATTCCTGATGATCCTTGGTATATCCTCTTATATCTGGGTTAGCTCTGATAGCCTGGGCTAAGGGCTCTATGGCTAAAGCGAAGAGGAGTGGAGACAGGGGGCAGCCCTGCCTGGTACCTCTACCTAATGGAAAAAATTCAGAGTTGACACCAGGTAAACGGATGCAAGTCTGTGGAGAGTCGTACAGAGCATTAAATCCCTGCAAAAATGCTCCAGAGACTCCAAATTTGGGGAGCAAGTAATTTAAGTACGACCAGCTGACACTGTCGAATGCCTTGTGAATGTCAAGGCTGAGAAGACAGGTTTGGCGTGAGTGGAGATTAGCATCCTGGATAACATTGGCAACAAGCCTGATGTTGTCTGTGATCTGTCTGTTGGGTATGAAACCAGATTGGTCAATATGAATTAGTGAGGAGATGACTTTGGCGAGTCTGTCTGCAAGAATCCTACCAAAGATCTTAAGGTCGTTGTTCAGGACCGAAATGGGGCGGAAGTTCTGGGGGAGTGAATGGTCTTTGTTAGGTTTGGGGATCAAGGAGAGATTAGCTAATAGCATTTCTCTTGGAAAGGAATTGCCTTCTAGGATATGATTAAAGAGGTTCTTTAAATGGGGGGCAAGGAGGGGGGCGTATTTTTTGTAGTATAAGGATGTATACCCATCAGGGCCAGGTGCAGTGGAGGTTTTGAGTGATTTGATAATATGTGTAATTTCCTCAGTTGTACAAGGTGCGTTAAGAGAGTCTAAATGTTCGTGATTGAGGGAGGGGAGATTGAGGCTGTCCAGCCAAGATTTAGCAGCTTCATTTGGGGGGGTGTTGGGATTTGACATGAGGTTTTTAAAAAAGGAGGTAAAAATTTCGATAACTTCCTGAGGGTGGGAGACTAGGTTGCCCTTATTATTTCTAAGCTTGTATGTATGCGTAGGGTTACTGTCTTGCTTAAGTTTCCTCGCAAACATTGCTGAGTGGGAATTGCAGTGAAGCATATATTTGGCTTTAGAGAACCTGAGGGACTTCTCGACATTAGCAGAGAGGAGGGTATCTAGGGATTTGCGTTTTTCTTGTATTTGTTGGGTAATGGCAGGATCAACTGCATGATGTAGTTTAATGTATAGATGGTGGAGTTCATTAGTGAGGCGTCTGATGTCAGCCTGTTGCTCTCTATTTTTGGATGCAGCTAAGCTAATGATGTGACCTCTTAAAACTGCTTTGTGGGCAACCCATATGGAGGTGGATGGAGTTTCCTCATTAATATTGTCTGTGAAATAGTTTTCTATGTGTGAGGAAATAGTAGAGTTGCTAGCAGGGTTTGTTAGTAAGGATTCATTGAGACGCCAGTTATGAGGAGAGGGGGTTAGTCCTATGTAAGATGTGGTGAATGTGCAGATATCATGGTCTGACCATGGGCAAGGGTGAATCTGTGCCTGAGTGGAGTTGGCAAGTAGGATAGGGGTAGATAGGATATAGTCAAGTCTAGCATAGCAGTCATGTGGGTGAGAGTAGTGGGTGTATGCTTTGATACCCGTGTTATGAGCTCTCCATGTGTCTAATAATTGTGCCTTATTAATTAGACGGTTAATGGTCTTAGAAAAGGATTTTGTATGGGGGGATATGGAACTTCTGTCAAGGATTGGGTGGGCAGCTAAGTTAAAATCCCCACCTATCAGTATGTGGGGTGAGTGGTATTTGTCCAATGTTTCAAAGAATTAAGAAAAAAAGAAGTATGGGTGTCATTTGGGGCGTAAACCGAGGCTATGGTGATTTCCCTATTGTTTATGATACCCTTGAGGATGATATATCTGCTCTCTGGGTCCTTAAATATATGGTGAACATCCAAGATGATCGTGTTACGTATAAGAATGGCGACCCCCTTAGTTTTATTGTCAAAGGTGGTATAATATACTTGGTTATAGGATTTGTGAAGGAATTTAGGGTGGTTAGCGGAAGCAAAGTGAGTTTCCTGGAGCAGAATAATGTCTGCGCCAAGTTTTTTGTATTGCTGAAAGGCTTTTTTACGTTTATTGGGTGAGTTAAACCCATTAGTGTTGTGAGAAATAACCCTAAGACCCATGGTTAGAACTATAACAAACTATCAGCTGAACAGCAGGAATATACAAAAGCTGATAACATAGAGGGGTAATAGATCTAACCATAAAGATGTCGCCTGTGCGTGGTTTACCTTTACAGAGCAGGAAACACCGAAGCCACGCAAAGAAACTGCATGGAGTCAGTATCTCCGCCATATATGGCAGTCTACAAGTAGGGTAGAAATATAAGATATATTGGTTATGCATATCTATGAATGAAAAATAACAAGAAAACATATACACTATGCCTGTGCAAAACAAATATAGTTTTTCCTGTGCAAAAATACAGGAGGTGGTACTCCTGATAAGAACCAGATTTTGCAAAGAGGGTAATAACCCATTTGTTCTGGTATTAAACCAATCAAACATAAAAAATAAAAGAGAAACAAAAAAGAACATATAGGATAAAGAAAAATTATCCTTATCCTGCGTCAGACCTAGCCAGACCATCATAATGGTGGTCTAGATATAGATCGAGGCAGGAGTGGGGTCAAACTAACTGCGGCGGACACACCCGGACAAAAGGACATGCTAAACTGTATAGAAGCATCATATAAGTGCATGGCAGCATAAAACAATAATATAATAATATATAACATTCAAAAATTAGAGAACAGGGCCAGCATAACTGCCCATAACATTGTATTAAGTGGAATGGAAGCAGGAGAGGGATGTGATATTGTGGTTTAAGTAACATCCATCTCAATAGGGAGGAGGTAGATCAAGAGAAACTTGAGGCAGTCCTGTGCAGCACCCGAGGATTAAAATGCAGGAAGTTCAGGAAAGTTCTCTTTTAGTGCAGAGGACAAACAGAGCTGTAACATGAGATTGCTCTAGGTAGCATGGCATATGGTAGAATGAAAAGATAGAAAATAAATCTGCTATAGTGGCTTGTTCAGTGCATAGAGTACTGTGTGTTAAGTTGTTTGCCACAGGAGTCCATGAGCTAGATGTGTGGAGCAATTTAATGTGTTAGAGACTTTCCAGCAGGGGAGGGGGGACCTCCAGTGGAGGAAGTGTGAAACACATGTAATAAACCTGGAAAGGAAAAGTCAGTTCAAAATAACCCTCTGCTTTTCCTGCAGAATCTGAATGATTAAGTTGTACTGTGACATTTTGGAACTTGTAGTGTTGGGCATTCTTGAAGCAAGGGATTAAGATTCCGGAATGCAGCAATCTTCGGGAGGGATAGTGCAATAGCTTAGCGAACCATTTAAAAGTTCACATGGGGTGATTTCACTGATGATTGAATAATCTCCTCTGGTCTCTCTGGCTGCGCCTGTTGGAAGGAGTAGACCAAATAGGCGAGGGTCTTGGGGTAGCTGGGAGACGTGGGTGAGGTTCGTTAGGCAATAGGCCCAGCTTGATTAGCAACTCTTTACCTTCGATCACATTGTAGACCGTATAGGTGGATCCGTTGTGAGGTACGGTCAGCTTAAAGGGAAATCCCCATTTGTATCTTATTCTAGCTGATTGTAGAACTGTGGTAACCTCTTTCATCCTGCGCCTTCTGTCTAATGTGGCTGGAGAGATGTCAGGGAAGATTTGTATGCGTTTTCCCTCAAAGGAGATGTTAGGGCTGTTTCTGGAGGCACGCATGATGTCTTCTTTCACTAGAAAATCTTTCATGCACATGATGATGTCCCTGGGGGGGTTTTCAGGGGGGGTTTAGGGCGGAGGGCCCTGTGGATTCTGTCACAGGCAAAGGCAGATAATGGTTTCTCTGGCAGGAGACCATGGAAAATCTGGGACACAGCTGGAAGTAAATCAGTAGTAGATTCCGGTATACCGTGCAATCTAATATTTTGGCGGCGATTTCTGTTGTCCAAATCTTCTAATTGGGCTTGCATGAAAGCAAAATTATCGGCCAGGTTCTCATAGTCTTTCCTCAAGTCATTGTGTGCTAGGGAGAGTTCATCATGCTTTGTCTCTAGGAGGTCAGTGCGTCCTCCTATGCAAGCAATTTCCTGGGACAGTGCAGCAGTAGATTTATGCACTTCTTTTTCTATTTTGTCCACAAGTTTGTTAAAGATTGCTGTGAGACTTTCATCTAGGTCAGCCTTGGAGAGGGGGGAGTTGTACTCACAGTTTTCCAGGACTTTGGGAGGGTGTGAGATGGCTGCATCCTCTCCCCACATGCTGCTGCAGGCGCCATTTTGGGTCTTCCCTGTCCTCTGCTCCATTGTGAGAAGAAAATTTGTCAGTGAGCGATGCTGGCTCCGTTTTTTCTTCTTGTTGGTGCCAGGCATGCACCCCGTATTCCCGCAGGGGTGCTGATGATTTTGGGCAAAAAACGAGCGCTATAGCCCCGGGGAAACGGCCGCAATGTGTCCGGGTGTGGAGGAGATGTGACTAGGCACTTCCCATCAGCGTCGCGCCGCGCATGCGCCCCCGAAATGAACATTTATTTCAGAGTAGAAAAGGACCCTAACAGAAATTGTGCTGGTACATATAATAGAAAACAGATCTTTTTTAGATGTAAATTAAGGCATATATAAATCTAAAAACAAAAATGTAATATATTGAAACTTACTAGTTCTTAAAGGGGTTGTAAAGACAAAAATATTTTCCTCTTAAATTAAAGTCTGACAGTAGCTGATAAAGTAAAAAGTTATGTTTTGCATTATAACTAGTTTGATACCTGTTGAAATCGAGCTGTTTTATTCACCTCCGTCACTCCTGAATCATTATTCTTACTGACTTCCTGGTTTGCGGTGCACATTCATTCTTGCTACATTATGGCCTAATGGGAACTACAGTTCCCATTAGGCTTAGCTTCCATGCCTGTGAGGGATAAGAGAGCATCTTCACGCAGGGCTGTAGTCATAGGGAGGGGGTGAGCACATTCTGCTTTTCACCATGCAAAATGGCTCAGATGCTGGTGGAAAGCAAGAAGAGGAGAGACAGGAAATGGCATTTTCAAACCAGGATTACTGTATTTTGGAGGTCAAAAGGAAAAACGAGGTAGGCGATATTTAAATGCTCTAGCTTACAGCAATCAAATGATCTAGTAAAAAACGAACCTTTAGTGTTCCTTTAAGTGTGGTGGCTGTACTGGTTCTTTTTTTTAGTCTTTATTCCTTAATTTTCACATAGTAATCTAACCAGTAGCACACTTTCCAACGTAGGGTGTCTCCACTCTATGGGGGAGCAATGAATCAATCCTTGGACAACATTGTCAATATGGAAAGACCATAGTGTATATGACTTAAAAGACTTAAAGTGAACTAAACTCCAATAAACCTATCTTTGCATTTACGGTCCATTTGCCTCCAAGGATCCCCGCTAGTGCTGGCATCTTCTCCTCTGTTCCTTTTGGGTGCAAGTTTTCAGCCATCTTGATTGGCCAGCACATGATGATGCCACTCCCAAGCATGTACAGAAGTTTGTTAATTCCAGCATGGAGGCACTGTGTTGAAATGTAAACTGAGCAGCACATGCGATCTCCTTTGAAAAAGTCTGTGCTGACAAAACACGTTAGCAGCAGGCCTAGTGGTATGTGTGCCTGTGTGTCAAGGTACTTTGGCAAGTGGGAGGTTTGTCTGTATGGTGGCCAGCCTTTAGGTTGTCCGCCTGGAGGTGGCTACATGCATAATGCTGTTTATGTGCTTTGTAAGTGTATCTCCTCTTTAACCACTTAAGGACCCATTCACGCCGATATACGTCGGCAGAATGGCACAATCATGTACCTGTACATGTCTCTTTAAGCTCAGCCGTGGGGTCGCGAGTGCGCTGCCGGCGGCGTGCTCAAGACCCGGTCAGAAGCTCTGTGACCATACCCACGGTGACCGTGCCCATGGAACCCGCAGACCCGATCACCGCCAGTGTCCCGCGATCGGCCACCGGAGCTCAAGAACGGGGAGAGGTGTGTGTAAACACACCTTCCCCATTCTTCATTGTGGCAGTGTCAGTGAATGTCTGTTCCCTGATATAGGGAAAGATGATGGCTGACATCCCACGTCCAGCTCCGCCCCTCTACAGTTAGAAACACATATGAGGTCACACTTAACCCCTACAGTGCCCCCTAGTGGTTAACTCCTAAACTACAATTGTCATTTTCACAGTAGAGAGTGCATTTTTATAGCAGTTTTTGCTGTGAAAATGACAATGGTCCAAAAAATGTGTCAAAATTGTCCGATGTGTCCGCCATAATGTCGCAGTCACAAAAAAAAAGCTGATTGCCCCAATTAGTAGTAAAAAAAATATATTAATAAAAATGAAATAAAACTATCCCCTATTTTGTATACGCTATACATTTTGCGCAAACCAAATCGATAAACGCTTATTGCGATTTTTTTTTTTACCAACAATAGGTAGAAAAATAGGTATCGACCTAAACTGAGGAAAAAAAAGTTTGTTTATATATTTTTGGGGAATATTTATTATAGCAAAAAGTAAAAAATATAGAATTTTTTCAAAATTGTCGCTCTATTTTTGTTTATAGCGCAAAAAATAAAAACCGCAGAGGTGATCAAATACCACCAAAAGAAAGCTCTATTTGTGGGAAAAAAGGACGCCAATTTTGTTTGGGAGCCACGTTGCACGACCGCAAAATTGTCAGTTAAAGCGCCGCAGTGCTGAATCGCAAAAGGGGGCAAGGTCCTTAACCTGCAAAATGGTCTGGGTCTTAAGTGGTTAAGAAAACGTTTGTTTTGAAATTATTGCACTATCAAGTTTCTTCTTTGTTTTAGGCCCCATGCACACGAGACGCTGGTAAATGCATGTTCAGAGGCAGTTGGACAGCTTTTTAAACTGCCCCTGAACACATTCAATGTTATCCTATGTGTCCATGCACACAGTCACGTTTTTCAGCGTTTTTCGGCAGTTGCATTTATCCTCGTTTTTTTCAGAAGCCAAAAAATGGGTTCAGACACAAAAGTTTCCATGTTTCAGACGCAAAACGCCGCTAAACACATCAAAACACGGTACCGGCTTTTGCCGTGATTTTGTTTATAGGCGTTTTTGAAAGGTAACTTTTTTTTTACATTAGAAATCTCAAAAATGATGGCAAATGATGAAAAACCATTAAAAAAACAAAAACAAAACTGTAATTGCTTGCATTGCATTGTGGACAACCCACAACCTGTGGCAGGTGACGTGACAAGTGGACAATTCACAACTTGTGGCAATTGAACACTCCACAACTTGTGGCAGGTGACGTGGCAAGTGGATATTCCACAACTTGTGGCCAGGTGACGTGGTCAGGGGACATGGCCAGTGGACATTCAACAACTTGTGGCAGGTGAGGTGGCCAGGTGACTTGGCCAGGTGATGTGGCAAATGGACAATCCACAACTTGTGGCAGGTGACGTGACCAGTGGACAATCCACAACTTGTGGGTAAAAAGGTAATACCGCGCTAAACCAAATAATAACTAAAAAGTGAGCTGCAACACAAAAGTGATATACACACAAAAACACATGGAAAAGAATTGTAGTTGCGCTAATAAATGAAAATTTAAATTGAAAATCAATATAAACAAAACCAAGCTGTATAGTCCAAAAAAATCTAAAAGTGTCCTCAGATTGGCTTGGAATAAAAAATAGTAAGAAAAAAAGTAGTGAACCAAAATTACAGATCAATGTAAACAAGACCAAGCTATATAGTCCATAAATTAAAAAAAAATCCTCAAAATAGCTTGGAATGTGAAGTAATATAGTAGTGAACATAAATTGTAACCACAACCAGTGATGAAACTAGATAAGATGTGTGCTTACCAGAAGGCAAGCATATTGTGCTTGCGGCTGAACCCCAGCCAGGGTCTTTATATAGGATCCACTATCAGCCTCAGGGGTGATGACCATCCAGGTTGGGAAAGATGATAAAGGAGTTCCAAAAGAAAAAACTAACAATAGTGATGTACCGTAATACAAATAAATCACTTAAAATTCTAACACACAGGAGAGAGGAGGACCACCACCGACAGAGAGCACCATATAGATTGCGCGCTTACCAGACAGATAAGCTATGATAGCTTGCGGCTGAACCCCAGCCAGGGCCTTTAATCCGGGCTGTCTCCAAACTGACAATCTCAGAACTCCCCCAGTGTCCTCAACGAAGGTAAACCACACAAGAAGAGAATTGAATCCACAATAGTGATGTACCGTTTAAAGTATTGGTGTTTAATATAAAAAAAATGCACTTACAGAAATGACAAACAAGAAGGCTAAAAGGAAAAGCCGGCCGGCTTCCGCGAATGCCCGTCCAAGGACAGTCACGCTAAACGTCAGAGCGTCTCCTACCCAAACCACAACTTGTGGCCAGGTGATGTGGCAAGTGGACAATCCACAACTTGTGGCAGGTGACGTGGCCAGGTGACGTGGCTAGGTGACGTGGTCAGGTGACGTGGCCAGTGGACAATCCACAACTTGTGGCAGGTGATGTGGCCAATGGACAATCAAAACTTGTGGCCAGGTGATGTGGCCAGGTGGCGTGGTAAGTGGACAATCCACAACTTGTGGCAGGTGACATTGCCAGGTGACGTGGCAGGTGATGTGGCCAGGTGACGTCACAGGTGATGTGGCCAGGTGACGTGGCCAGTGGACAATCCACAACTTGTGGCAGGTGACGTGGCCAGGTGACGAGGCAAATTGACAATCCACAACTTGTGGCAGGTGCTGTGGCCAGGTGACGTGGCCAGGTGACGTGGCCAATGGACAATCCACAACTTGTGGCCAGGTGACGTGCCAGGTGATGTGAACAGGTGACATGGCAGGTGACGCTGCTAGGTAACGTGGCAAGTGGACAATCCACAACTTGTGACAAAAACAATAAAATCCCTTTATAGTGCTGCAACCATATGAAGCGAGACACAGTGTAACCTGTGAAAAATCAAATATACATAATACTCAGTGCAGCTGCCAACCATTGGAGGATGGATACAAATGAGAACAAAAAAGAAGAAGCAGCGCATAGAGAGTTTAGAAAATGTTTATGTGGAAAAGAAATGGACTTTGTAGGCACCAGTTATAGTACGGTGACCAGACGTCCCCGATTTCCGGGGACAGTCCCTGGATTAAGGACAGGGTCCCCAGTCCAAGATCGTCCCCGGTTTTGTCCCCGGATCGCAGGCAGGGGCCGCCGAGTCCAACTGCGGTTATTGCTTTTCTCCCCCTTCAGTTCCGATGTAGTGCCGACCCAGCCCCGACCCCTCCCCTCCCGTCCCGAGCGGCGCACAGCTGATTGCACACAGACACGCATAGCTGTGCTGGCCGCGCTGCTGAATGGGAGAAAAAAGCAGGAAGGGGGCGGGCCCCAGACTCGTGTTCAGACTGAGGCAACACTACACCCGACCAGCCTGCAGAGCCAGAGAGACTTGCATGTGATGGAGAGCCAGAACGACACAGTTGAGGTACAGGGGGAGGAGGTATAATTTACAGAGAGGGGGGGTGTTACAGTTGAGAGAGAGAGAGAGATGGTATACAGAGAGAGGGGGAGAGAGATAGTATACAGAGAGAGAGAGATGGTATATAGAGAGAGGGGGAGAGAGATAGTATACAGAGAGAGAGAGATGGTATATAGAGAGATGGTATACAGAGAGAGGGGAGAGAGATAGTATACAGAGAGAGAGAGAGAGATGGTATACAGAGAGAGGGGGAGATAGATAGTATACAGAGAGAGGGGGAGAGAGATATTATACAGAGAGAGAGAGAGATGGTATATAGAGAGAGATGGTATACAGAGAGAGGGGGAGAGAGATAGTATACAGAGAGAGAGAGAGAGAGAGAGAGAGACATGGTATACAGAGAGAGAGGGAGATGGTATACAGAGAGAGAGAGAGATGGTATACAGATAGAGAGAGAGAGATGGTATACAGAGAGATGGTATACAGAGAGAGAGAGAGATGGTATACAGAGAGAGAGAGATGGTATACAGAGACAGAGAGAGAGAGAGAGATGGTATACAGAGACAGAGAGAGAGAGATGGTATACAGAGAGAGAGAGAGAGAGAGAGATGGTATACAGAGAGAGAGAGAGAGAGAGATGGTATACAGAGAGAGAGGGAGATGGTATACAGAGAGAGAGAGAGAGAGAGAGAGAGAGAGAGATGGTATACAGAGAGAGAGAGAGAGAGATGGTATACAGAGAGAGAGAGAGAGAGAGAGAGAGAGAGAGGTATACAGGAGAGAGAGAGAGAGAGAGGTGGTATACAGAGAGAGAGAGAGAGAGAGGTATACAGGAGAGAGAGAGAGAGATACAGAGAGAGAGAGAGAGAGATGGTATACAGAGAGAGAGAGAGAGAGAGAGAGAGAGAGAGAGAGATGGTATACAGAGAGAGAGAGAGAGAGATGGTATACAAAGAGAGAGAAATGGTACAGAGAGAGAGAGGTGGTACACAGAGAGAGATGGTATACAGAGAGAGAGAGAGAGAGAGAGAGAGAGAGAGAGAGGGTACACAGAGAGAGATGGTATACAGAGAGAGAGAGATGGTATACAGAGAGAGAGAGAGAGAGAGAGATGGTATACAGAGAGAGAGAGATGGTACACAGAGAGAGATGGTATACAGAGAGAGAGAGAGAGAGAGAGGGAGATGGTATACAGAGAGACAGAGAGAGAGGTGGTATACAGAGAGAAAGAGAGAGAGAGATGGTATACAGAGAGAGATGGTATACAGAGAGAGATGGTATACAGAGAGAGGGGGAGAGAGATGGTATAGAGAAAAAGGGGGAGGTATAGTATACAGAGGGGGGGGGGGGGGTGTTACAGTTTACAGAGGGGAGAGGTATGGTATACAGAGAGAGGGAGAGGGGAGAGGTATGGTATACAGAGAGAGAGAGGGGGAGGTATGGTATACAAAGAGAGAGAGAGGGGGAGGTATGGTATACAGAGAGAGAGAGGGGGGAGGTATGGTATACAGAGAGCGAGAGAGGGGAGAGGTATGGTATACAGAGAGAGAGAGAGAGAGAGGGGGGAGGTATGGTATACAGAGAGAGAGAGGGGGAGGTATTGTATACAGAGAGAGAGAGATGGGAGGTATGGTATACAGAGAGAGAGAGAGGTGGGAGGTGTGGTATACAGAGAGAGAGAGAGGTGGGAGGTGTGGTATACAGAGAGAGCGAGAGAGGTGGGAGGTATGGTATACAGAGAGAAAGGGGGAGGTATGGTATACAGAGAGAAGGATTTATGCTTTTAGTGCAGCTGATGGAAATGATGGACAGGACTCTTATGTATTCATGTCATATATTTACTCTGGCACTACCACTCTAACCTGGCACTACTACCCTTACCTGACACTACTATATACCACCTAACCTGGCACTACCACATATCCAGGCACTACTGTATACCACCTAACCTGGCACTACCACCTATCCAGGCACTACTGTATACCACCTAACCTGGCACTACTGTATACCACCTATCCTGGCACTACCACCTAAACTGGCACTACTGTATACCACCTATCCTGGCACTACCACCTAACCTGTCACTACCACCTATCCAGGCACTACTGTATACCACCTAACCTGGCACTACTGTATACCACCTATCCTGGCACTACCACCTAACCTGGCACTACTGTATACCACCTAACCTGGCACTACCACCTAACCTGGCACTTCTGTATACCACCTAACCTGGCACTACCACCTAACCTGGCACTACTGTATACCACCTAATCTGCCACTACCACCTAATCTGCCACTACCACCTAACCAGGCACTACCACCTAACCTGGCAATACTGTATAAAACCCAACCTGGCACTACCACCTAACCAGGCACTACTGTATACCACCTAACCTGGCACTACCACCTAACCTGTGACTACTGTATGCCACCTAACCTGGCGCTGCCACCTAACCTGGCACTGCCACCTAGCCTGCCACTACTACCTAACCTGGAACTATTGTCAATCACCTAACCTGCCACTACCAGCTAACCTGGTATTACTGTATATCACATAGCCTGGCCATCACCTACGTTGACACTATCACTATAACCTGGCACTATATCACCCCAATCTGCCAGTATTCTACCCTAACATCACTTGACGTCGACATACAGTGCACTGCCTGTCTGCCTGGGGGAGGGATGCTAGATATTGGATCCGCCCCAGGTGCCAATTTTGAAAAACATTTATCATTTTCCTTCCACTTTACAATTATGTGCCACTTTGTGTTGGTCTATCACATAAAATTCCAATAAAATACATTTATGTTTTTGGATGTACAGTAGCATGACACATTTATAGGTGGCCCCCCTTCTTTTGTCCCTGTCCCCCCATGTGCCCCCCCCCCCCCTAAATATAAACACTGGAGATGCCACTGGCTGCCCCTGCCCAAGGTTTTTCTCTATAATCTAAGTATCTTTTTTTTTTTTATCTCATGGAGGAAGTGTGAGAAATAACATGTATATCGTACATAATCACGCATCCACACACTGCATATATCATTTAGGAAAATATGCTTATAAAATTTACCATTTGCCAATTAAAAAATAAATACAAAAAATGTCCCCGGAATTCATTTTAAAAATCTGGTCACCTTAAGTTATAGAAAATTGAAAAAATAAATTTAATTTATATAAAAAAATACATAAATAACTCCAGTACATCAACACCACACATATTGATGTGTCCTGTATATTAAAAACAACAAACTGTAATTGTACAGTGATAGCAATGTCAAGAACGAAAACATAACAATAATACATTTCTACTATAATAACCAATACAGGGCAGATAGGGGGGTTGATCCAACCCAGGAGAAAACTGCTTTTTGTATTGCTGAGTAGCTTTTATTCAAGTCTTGACATTCATGCGATTTCCCTTGGAATTGCTCTACAAGTTTCGTGGTTTTACCCACTTCATCGGGAGCACGGAGAAATAAACTGCACAGATAAAACAGAAATTACAGTGAACCAACAAGATAAACAACATATTGTAGCTCATCATATGCCCATCAGTAGATGGGTAAGACAATGTGCTTAGTGAACTTACCAAAAAACATTAATGGTATATATAAAAAAACCAGGGGAGATAGGTTGCGGTTACCCAATAAGGAACATCAAGGCCATCGGTATCCCCTCATGGGGGGAGCAGCGTTGTTTTTAGGGTGAGATGAGATGAACAGTGTGAACACTCTGGTCGCCCCGAGGTGAAGCCTACCCCCACCCGAAGGGGGTGCCGTCAAACCTATACAACAATTTGGAGATGGTTTGATATAATTTGCGAATATTTTGGCATATATTAACAGAGCATAGGGGCCTGTATAGATGTGATTATGTATATATCTAAGTGTGTATTGATCCAGTATTACAGCCTGGGCTAAATATATATTTTTGGAATATTAAGGTACATAACCAGAACCAAGATTTTCCGGTACGTTTGATTGTAACCCCATTGATAGTGTTGGTATAGCTAATTATTGTTATTATGGCTAAATGTAATTGGCAAAGATGCCCCTAGAGGGCGCATAGTACTAGAGAATGTGTTGTAGTATATTTAACAAACAACCAATAGATAAACAATCAGCAAGTGGCCAAAGCGGCCACAAAATGCTATGTAAAATGATTATGCTTGTTTATGGGACCAATTTTATTCAGGAATGGGACCAGCTCGGGTGGCATATGTAAGTATATATATAAAATACAGAAAATAGAAGATTAGTTTACCTTGCCTAAAGACTGCTGGACTTTTTCTTCAGTGTGTCAGTTTGAACTCACATGGATGTTTTGCCAATAAAGTCTCTGCAAAGAGACAGCAACAATGTGTGGCTAGACCGAAGTTACTTAAACACATTGGCACAGAAAAAGAGGTGCTGCGGTTTAGATAGAGTCTCTTACCTTGCTTGTCCTAGCTTGAGGTTTGCAAATCTTTCTCCAGTGTTGTATGTGGCAGCACCTGGTCTTGCATAGACCATTTTGCGCTGCCACTGGTTTTTATAAGGCGATCCCCCGACTCGCGCGCGTCAGAAACGTCTGACGTCACGCGTGCGGGCCGCGCATAGAGGGGCAGATTCACATAGATGTAATCTTCCGCTGCGTAATCGAAATACGCTACGCTGCCGTCTATCACCAGACTCTACGCCGAATTCAGGTAGTTTTTTTGCGCGTACGCTATTGTATCGTATTTTTTTTCCGCCGCGCAATCGAAATACGTGAGTAGGGGGCGTGAAGCATTTAAATTAAGCGCGTCCCCGCGACGATCGAACTGCGCATGCTCTGTTCAGGAATTTCCCGCCGTGCATTGCGCGAAATCACGTCGTGACGTCATTCGTTGTTTGAGTAGCGGCGTTTACGAACATTCCTATTCCCGACGACTTACGTTAAAAATAATAAAAGAAATCGAAAAACGTTGAAATTCGACGCGGGGAACGACGGCCATACTTAACATGGGCTGTCTAATATTAGACCAGCAAAAAGCTGGTATAGTGAAACGGAAAAAAAAGATGACTAAAGGTGCCGTAAGAGATTGCGTTTGAAGAGCGAAATTTTGTGGATTCCAGGCAAAAGCTCATTAGCATACCATGAAGGTGAAAAACAACAGGAAGTCCGCCCAGTGGCCGCAATTTTCAGGCAGCGTAGATCTGAAGGCGTACTAACACGTAATAAAGTCGAAATTTAGCACGCAGGTGTCTTTTCATGGTTTGAGGATTTCGACTAGCGTAAAAACGCTCGTAAATCGAAATTACTCCTGTCTAACAACATTTACACAGGCGTAATCGCTTTGTGAATCTAGGCCAGAGAGTTTAGTCATCGAACTTTATAGTATGAAATAATTAGCATAGGTATAAATGCACACAATAAATATGTCATTCATGTATGAGAAAAACTCATGTACATAGAATTAATATAAGTTAATAAAAAACAATTTGACCAGAATAATAGCCACTGAGGAGAGTCCTGTGATGGAATAGTGAATATCAAAAACAAATACACTGTATCTGTCCATATACTGTTTATGCAAATAATCAGTACGATCACTCAAGATAGATGGAAATGCCACTGGTGAAGAGGCTGGAAACAGTACCTTAGATGGTCAGGTGGACTACCCAGAGCTGTATTCTGGCCTAGGCCAACAAGGCCCAGGCCTAGGGCAGCACTTTGCAAGGGGGCAGCATGAAAAGAGTCCCTGCTGGCTTGCGCTACACTGTTAGGAAAAATAGTCTAGCGCTGCTTCTGGTATGTGGGCGGCCGGCATTCTGGAACTGTAGGGGGGGGCGCTTCCAATATTGACTGTTTTATCATCCTGGACCACAAACCTTCCTCACTGTGCTATATGTTTCTGCTGCACCATCTACTTAAAGTAGAACTATAGGCAACACTTTTTTTTTTCATTTTGAGTAAGGGAGGGTTATATCCCCTGTCAGTTTATTTTTTACCATCCCTCTCCCATTGCGAAGATTTCCCTTCACTTCCTGTAAGAGGAAATCTAAGTAAATTAAGGGAATCCATTGCCCCCCCCCCCAGGCCCTCAGAACTAGTGTCCTAACTCAAAAATGTCAGGGCGGGTCTTAAACAACACAGGGTGTGGCCATGACAGGAAGGGGTGTGTCATATTTAAATTAGGGGGTGCACGAGTTTAGTCAGGCCTAGGGCAGCACAAAATACACCTCTGGGACTACCGCTATGTTGGTGAACCCGACGGGCAGGAACATGCTGCTGAAGACCAATATCACAGATGGTCAGATGGACCCCCACTGTGATAAAACATCCAACAAGCAGGGAATTACAAGTGTGGACCGATCTGTGGGAACCAGCGATGTCTCCGCCGTAATGTTAGCCAAACAAGACAGACCTCAACAGTAAACAGAAGACATAGCGGGGCCGAAGCGTGGGGTGGTCACGTGCGGCGGCATGGCGGGTTGCAGTGTACTGGCTCTAACTCCCTCTGGTGATGGAATGATGATTAGACATGTTTCGTTTCTGTTCGTTTATCGTGATTCATAACGAGTCGTAATTTCGTAAGACGTTGGTTATCGTATTCGTACTCTTTAGTATTTTCGTAACACTTTTTTTTCCGTTTCCGTTTTTTTATGTTAGTTTATTTTTCGTTGATTTGGGATTAGTATTTTCGTTAAATGTTGTATTCTGCCTCGTTCGTATTTTTACAATGAATTTATTCGTTCATTCGTTTTTACGTTGGTATATTTTTTGTTATTTTGATATTCATATTTACATTATATTTTCCATCATGCCGCATTTGTATTTTCGTAAGAAATAAATCTTCGTTGCTTTATGATCATTCGTATTTTCGTGTCTAATTTCATTTGATTGTAACAACGTTCTTTTGTAGATTTTTTTGCATTCGTAATTCTTTTAAAATACATTTTACGTTTATTCGACATACTACTCGTCGTAATTTTGTAAAACATCGTAATTTACTGCGATTGACTTGACAGATCCACAAAACCGGTGCAACCTACCCAAACACACCCTGGACTCTGGATGGAATGCACTGCAGTCTAACACAGATAAAGACACAAGGTCAAGGAGCCACTAGGTAATAAGAAAGAAGCTCATTGGGGGAAGGAACAAACCTCTTCAGGTAGGGGGACAGCGCTGAGTGGCTATTGGTCACAGTACTAATGAAAGTGAATTTACGTTATTTCGTATATACGTTGTTTTCATTTCCGTTTTCCAAAGATTTGTAATTTATTTTTCGTTAGTTTTGCTTTTCGTTTTTTATTCTTTTCGTTCTTCGAATATTAGTAAGTTTGCATTTTTGTTTATTTTTCGTAATTATGGTTTATTTTTTGTGTGTTCCGTATTTTCGTTATTTCTATGTTTTCATTTCTTTTTTCTTTCGTTGTGTTGTTCTTTTACATTTAGTAGTTTTGTATCTTTGTAGTTATCCATATTTGTTAATTTTGGAAATATCGTTATTCGTTATTATTTGCGCTAAACCGTTTGTTTATTCGTAGGTTAACGAATCAACGAAAATAACGAATAATGACAGAAAACGTATTCGTAACGAAAAAATTGCACATGTCTAATGATGATAGGACCAATCAGAGGTAAGGTAAGGCCTGAGGTAAAGTCACAGGCACCAATGGTTTGTGTAAAAAAAGTGTAGCGCTGACAATGAATAAATTGAAATAAACCATCTAAGTACTTAAAGCGGAGGTTCACCCTAAATATAAGATCTCCCATATGATCCAGCATACTGGCGTCAGCGCCAGTATGCTGTTTTTTTTTTTTTTTTAATCCCACACTTACTGTATTATCCTGGAATTTCATTTTTTTTCCCGCGGTGGACAGCGCCAGTATAGCGCGTCACATCTTCCGAAAATACCCAATATGGACTCGGGTAATCTCGGCGAAAATGCGGCGCCTGCGCACAGACCTAGGAGCTGACTGCGCAGGCGCCGTATTTCTCCGAGTCCTATTTCGGAGGGCGTGACGCGCCATAGCCGTAGGACTCGGAGAAATACGGCGCATTTTCGCCGAGATTACCCGAGTCCATATTGGGTATTTTCGGAAGATGTGACGCGCTATACTGGCGCCGTCCACCGCGGGGGAAAAAAATGAAATTCCAGGATAATACAGTAAGTGTGGGATTAAAAAAAAAAAAAAAACAGCATACTGGCGCTGACGCCAGTATGCTGGATCACATGGGAGATCTTATATTTAGGGTGAACCTCCGCTTTAATATATAACACCACATGTGACCTGGTAGTGATAAATTATATTGAATAAAGTCCATAAATCCTTAAATGAAAGAAAAAAATGAAAGTAAGATCCGACTGACGTCAGAAGTATTATGTTGACAAAAGAAAAAGTCCAGTGATTGAATAGGTGAACAGATTCTAACGGTGAAAAATAGAAGATCCACCACCACTTATGAAAAAGGGGCTTACCGGATGGATTGGACCAAGAAGGGCATATACCCACTAGGCCAATCAAGCTTATGTAGATACACTGGTAAGGGTACACCATAGATGTCTCACAATCTGGTATTTTTGATGAAGACCTCAGATAAACAATTCAGGAGTGGTTCACACCAACCAATGGTATACGGCAATTCCCAAGGAGGGTATTTCAATTATCCAAACGGTAGTTATGAAAAAGAAGAAATTGGAGTGCACATAGCATAATTCCGTATAATCACACGAAATGTATTTAAAAAAAAGAAAACTCAGATATTGCAGTGGTAAAACAAGCTCATAAAATTAGGGTAGCAGTGACAAGGGCAGTATTTCCCGACATGTTTCGTTACAAAAAGAACTTCATCTGGGGTGCTGTCATCCTGCTACACTTACCATTAAATACATCAGAGGACCCACATGTTCACATCATGGCTCCAATAGAAAGCTGGTAGCAAACACTCACCTCTTCCTGGTTTAGTGAAAAAATGGAGTGTGCGGGTCAAGCCTCACTTTCAACACCAGGAAGTGTATCAGAGAGGAAAAATAAATTAAATTCTAAACGGGCCAGAAATAAACATAAAAACACAACCTTAAATAATGTGAAAATAAAATTCATTCTAGCATCGCCCATAATGTATAATGCATTAGGACTATTGCGTGTGTATAACAGAATTATCTGCATACATAGCCAAGCCTCGTTGTGATGCTAGGGGAATGACTAAGCACTCCACACGTCCACTGGTAGATTACAGTCACATGACCACACTACCAAGCCTCGTTATGAGATGGCTGAGCGCTCCATATCTCCATTGGCAGATTACGGTCACATGACCACAATACCAAACCTCGTTTTGAGATGGCCGAGCGCTCCACATCTCCATTGGCAGATTACGGTCTCATGACCACACTACCAAACGGGACATACTAAAACATTTAATGTGAAAATGGCTTAATGTAGCTTAACGAGCAAAAAAGTGCCTAAACCTCAATCTATTGCCCTGAAACTTTGCACACCCCAAGAAATCGACGTTCCAAACATATCCAAGAAGTTTCAAGCGATTTGGTGTTCCACAAGGCAAACTATGGACATTAAGCTTGTTTTTTTGGGAGCTTAATGTGGCTTAACGTACGAAAAAGACCTTAAATGTTAACCAATCTCTCCCAAACTTCACACAATAGAAGACTCTATCCATAGTAACATATTTTGAAAATTTCAGTTCATTTGGTTAATCACACCAAAAAGTTATTCACATTAAGCTATATTTTACAATACTAAAACATTTAATGTGAAATTGGCTTAATGTAGCTTAACGAGCAATAAAGTGCCTAAACCTCAATCAATTGCCCTGAAACTTTGCACAGCCTGAGATCTCAACTACTCAAACATATCCTATAAGTTTTGTGCTATTTGGTATCCCACAAGGCAAACTAGGGACATTAAGCTTGTTTTTTTGGGAGCTTAATGTAGCTTAACGTACGAAAAAGACCTTAAATGTTAACCAATTTCCCCCAAACTTCACACAGTAGAAAGCTCTATCGATGCCAACATATTCTGAAAATTTCAGCTCATTTGGGTTATCACACCAAAATGTATTCACATTAAGCTATATTTTACAATGCAAAAACAGAGCTTAACGTACCATAATGTAACTAAACCTTGATCAATTGTCTTAAAACATTGCACAGCCTTAGATCTTAACTACCCAAACCTATCCAATAAGTTTTGTGTGATTCAGGGTCCCACAAGGAAAACTATGGACATTAAGCTTGTTTTTTGGGGAGCTTAATGTGGCTTAACGTACGAAAAAGACCTTAAATGTTTATCAGTTTCCACCAAACTTCACACAGTAGAAGACCCTATCCACGCTAACATATTCTGAAAATTTCAGCTTATTTGGTTAATCACACCAAAAGTTATTCGCATTAAGCTATATTTTACAATACTAAAACATTTAATGTGAAATTAGCTTAATGTAGCTTAATGAGCAATAAAGTGCCTAAACCTCAATCAATTGCCCTGAAACTTTGCACATCCCAAGATCTCGAACTTACAAACATATGTAAGACATTTCAAGTGATTTGATGGTCCACAAGGCAAACAAGGAACATTAAGCTTGTTTTTTTTGGGAGCTTAACGTACAAAAAAGACCTTAAATGTTAACCAATTTCCCCCAAATTTCACACAATAGAAGACCACATCCATGCCAACATTTTCTGAAAAAGTCAGCTCATTTGGTGAATCACACCAAAGTTATTCACATTAAGCTATATTTTACAATACTGAAATTGGCTTAATGTAGCTTAATGTAGCTTAACAAGCAAAAAAGTGCCTGAACTTCAATCAATTGCCCTGAAACTTTGCACACCCCAAGATCTCGACCTTTCAAACATATCCAAGAAGGTTCAAGTGATTTGGTGTCCCAGAAGGCAAACTAGGTACATTAAGCTTGTTTTTTGGGGAGCTTAATGTGGCTTAACGTACGAAAAATACCTTAAATGTTAACCAATTTCCCCCAAACTTCACACAGTAGAAAGCTCTATCGATGCTAATATATTCTGAAAATTTTAGCTCATTTGGGTTATCACACCAAAATTTATTCACATTAAGCTATATTTTACAATGCAAAAACAGAGCTTAACGTACCATAATGTAACTAAACCTTGATCAATTGTCTTAAAACTTTGCACAGCCTAAGATCTTAACTACCCCAAACCTATCCAAGACGTTTTGTGTGATTCGGGTCCCACAAGGCAAACTATGGACATTAAGCTTGTTTTTTGGGGAGCTTAATGTGGCTTAACGTACGAAAAATACCTTAAATGTTAATCAATTTCCACCAAACTTCACACAGTAGAAGACCCCATCCACGCTAACATATTCTGAAAATTTCAGCTTATTTGGTTAATCACACCAAAAGTTATTCGCATTAAGATGGTCAAGTGATTTGATGGTCCACAAGGCAAACAAGGAACATTAAGCTTGTTTTTTTGGGAGCTTAACGTACAAAACATACCTTAAATGTTAACCAATTTCCCCCAAATTTCACACAATAGAAGACCACATCCATGCCAACATATTCTGAAAATGTCAGCTCATTTGGTTAATCACACCAAAAGTTATTCACATTAAGCTATATTTTACAATACTGAAATTGGCTTAATGTAGCTTAACGAGCAAAAAAGTACCTGAACCTCAATCAATTGCCCTGAAACTTTGCACACCTCAAGATCTCGACCTTTCAAACATATCCAAGAAGGTTCAAGTGATTTGGTGTCCCAGAAGGCAAACTAGGGACATTAAGCTTTTTTTTTGGGAGCTTAATGTAGCTTAATTTACGAAAAAGACCTTAAATGTTAACCAATCTCCCCCAAACTTCAAACAATAGAAGACTCTGACCATGCCAAAATATTCTGAAATTTTCAGCTCATTTGGTTAATCACAATAAAAGTTATTCACATTAAGCTATATTTTACAATACTGAAATTAGCTTAATGTAGCTTAACGAGCAAAAAAGTGCCTGAACCTCAATCAATTGCCCTAAAAACTTTGCACACCCCAATATCTCACCTTTAAAACATATCCAAGCGATTTGGTGTCCCAGGAGGCAAACTAGGGACATTAAGATTGTTTTTTGGGGCTTAATGTGGCTTAATGTACGAAAAAGACCTTAAATGTTAACCAATTCCCCCAAACTTCACACAATAGAAGACCACATACATTCCAACATATTCTGAAAATTTCAGCTCATTTTGTTAATCACACCAACAGTTATTCACATTAAGCTATATTTTACAATACTGAAATTGGCTTAAAGGGGTGTTCCAGCCAAAAATGGTGTTTATTAAAAGTCAGCAGCTACAAAAAGTGTAGCTGCTGGCTTTTAATAAACACTCACTTACCTGCTCCTGCGTTCCAGCGACGCGCCGACCGGGGCTCCGCTCCTCTGCCCCCCTCCCCGGCCGGCGTCTCCATCCTGTCTGTGGGCACCCAGCCGTGACAGCCTTCGGCTTCACGGCCGGGCACCCACTGCGCATGCGCGAGCCGTACTGCGCATGCTGCGCGGCGCGGCTCGCCGCTGATTGGAGAGGCGATCGCATGGGACCTGTCAGTGTCCCATGTGATCGCCTACAGGGAGGGGGCTGGTGTAGGCGATTAAGCTTAATCGCCTAACCAGCCCCTCGGCGGAAGCAGGAAGTGGGACAGGAAGTCCCACTCCTACTGAAGCCCCCACTCCCCCCCCAAAAAAATTACATGCCAAATGTGGCATGTATGGGGGTGAGGAGTGGGTTAAGAAGGGGTCATATTTTTGGGTGGAACACCCCTTTAATGTAGCTTAACGAGCAAAAAGTACATGAACCTCAATCAATTGCCCTGAAACTTTGCACACCCCAAGAGCTTGACCTTCCAAACATATCCAAGAAGTGTCCCAGAAGGCAATCTAGGTACATTAATCTGAAAATTTCAGCTCATTTGGTTAATCACACCAACAGTTACTCACATTAAGCTATATTTTACATTACTGAAATTGGCTTAATGTAGCTTAAAGAGGTGGTTTACCCTAAATATAAGCCCTCCCATGTGATCCAGCATACTGGCGTCAGCGCCAGTATGCTGTTTTTTTTTAATCCATCACTTACTGTATTATGGTGAATTTTAATCTCTTACCCCCGTGGTGGACGACGTCAGTATAGCGCGTCACATCTTACGGAAATACCCGATAAGGACTCGGGTAATCTCGGCGAAAATGCAGTGCCTGCGCACAGACCTGGGAGCTGACTGCGCAGGCGCCGTATTTCTCCGAGTACTACGGCTATGGCGCGTCACGCCCTCCGAAAAACGCCGAAATAGGACTCGGAGAAATACGGCGCCTGCGCAGTCAGCTCCTAGGTCTGTGTGCAGGCGCCGCATTTTCGCCGAGATTACCCGAGGCCTTATCGGGTATTTTCGTAAGATGTGACGCGCTATACTAGATCCGTCCACTGTGGGGGAAAGAGATTAAAATTCACCATAATACAGTAAGTGATGGATTAAAAAAAAAAAAAAAAAAAACAGCATACTGGCGCTGACGCCAGTATGCTGGATCACATGGGAGAGCTTATATTTAGGATGAACCTCCGCTTTAAAGGGGTTCTAAAGGTACAAGTTTTTTTACCTTCATGCATCCTATGCATGAAGGTAAAAAAACATCTAGCAGCACCGGCCCCCCCCGAGCCCCTGTTGTACTTACCTGACCGTTCGAATCTCCCGGGCGCGTCCACGTCGTCCTCTTCGGTTCCCAGCCTGGCCGTTGATTGGCTAGGCTGGGCGGATTGATAGCAGCGCAGCCATTGGCTAGCGCTGCTGTCAATCAGGCGGATGCCGCGGCGCGCTGGGGGGCGGAGCCGAGTGATACAGTCGGCGGCTATGGCCGCCGCTGTATCACGGGAGCGCGCTCGCAAAAGCTTTCCTCCATGCGAGCGCCCTCGCATGAAGAAGGAAAGCTTTTGCGAGGAGGAGCCCAGACAGCCGCCGAGGGACCCCAGAAGACAGGTTTCCGGGCCACTCTGTGCAAAACGAACTGCACAGTGGAGGTAAGTATCACATGTTTGTTATTTAAAAAAAAAAAAATCCCTGACTTTAGTGACCCTTTAATGTAGCTTAACGAGCAAAAAAGTGCCTGAACCTCAATCAATTGCCCTGAAACTTTGCACACCCCAATATCTCACCTTTTAAACATATCCAAGCGATTTGGTGTCCCAGGAGACAAACTAGGGACATTAAACATGTTTTTTGGGGAGCTTAATGTGGCTTAAGGTACAAAAAAGACCTTAAATGTTAACCAATTCCCCCCAAACTTCACACAATATAAGACTCTATAACATATTCTAAAAATTTCAGCTCATTTGTTTAATCACACCAAAAGTTATTCACATTAACCACTTCCCGACCGCCCACCGCAGGTATACGTCGGCACTTTGAGGATGGATATCTCGGTAACGGCAGCAGCTGCTGCCACAACCGAGATATCCATCTCTTCTGTGGGCGGTCGGGTAAACGATAATGGCGGTCTCCGCGGCGAAATCGCCGCGAGATCGCCGTTATCGGTAGCGGACGAGCGTCCCCCCCCCCCTCCCCTGCGCTCCCGCGCCTCTCCGCCGCTTACCGGAGCCGTCGGTAGCGGCGGAGGCGATCGGGTGCGCTCGTCTGGTCAGCGGGGATGCGAGTGAGGGAAAAAATTTCCCTCGTCCATCCCCGTAGCTCTGCTGGGCGGAAGTGACGTCAAACGTCAGTTCCAAACAGCGTCTTAAAGAGACATTTTTTTTTAAATGTCATTTGAAAAATGACATTTAAAATTTTTTATTTTTTTTTTGCATTTTAGCCTAAATATGAGATCTGAGGTCTTTTTGACCCCAGATCTCATATTTAAGAGGACCTGTCATGCTTTTTTCTATTACAAGGGATGTTTACATTTCTTGTAATAGGAATAAAAGTGATATTTTTTTTTTTTTATTTTAGTGTTAAAAATTGGTAAAATTAATACAAATAAATACGAAAACAAAAAAAAAAAATTTTTAAATCGCCCCGTCCCGACGAGCTCGCGCGCAGAAGCGAACGCATACGCGAGTAGCGCCCGCATATGAAAACGGTGTTCAAACCACACAAGTGAGGTATCGCCGCGATCGTTAGAGCGAGAGCAATAATTCTAGCCCTAGACCTCCTCTGTATCTCAAAAAATGCAACCTGTAGAATTTTTTAAACATCGCCTATCGAGATTTTTAAGGGTAAAAGTTTGACGCCATGCCACGAGCGGGCGCAATTTTTAAGCGTGACATGTTGGGTGTCATTTTACTCGGCGTAACATTATCTTTCACAATATGTAAAAAAATTGGGCCAAATTTATTGTTGTCTTATTTTTTTATTTAAAAAAGTGAATTTTTTCCAAAAAAAGTGCGCTTGTAAGACCGCTGCGCAAATACGGTGTAACAAAAAGTATTGCAATGACTGCCATTTTATTCTCTAGAGTGTTAGAAAAAAAAAATATATAATGTTTGGGGGTTTTAAGTAATTTTATAGCAAAAAAAAATGTTTTAGTCTCGTAAACACCGAATCTGAAAAACAGGCCCGGGGCTAAAGTGGTTAAGCTATATTTGACAATACTGAAAAAAGTGCCTGAATCTCTAAGTTGCCCTGAAAACTTTTCACCCCATCTCGACCTTCCAACATATCCAAGAAGTTGCGTGACCCAGAAAGAAAACTAGGCACATTGGCTTGTTTTTTTAGCTTAGTGATCTCACGTGTGTCACGGGGTGAGATTGTAACAAATAACCCATAACACGCCGTGACACACACACAGCGCTATGCAGCTTAAAAGAGTTACTTACCTTTTCTTGACGATCGCGATGAATTCGGCAGCAGTTCCGCGCTGTGCGGATGTCCGCCTGATGCTGTGTGTACCGCGATTCCCTTCCCTGCGAGCGCGCGCGATTCAGCGGGGGTAGGGGGAACGGCGCCAAATTCAAAAATGTAAACAAACACTATACATACAGTACACTGTAATCTTATAGATTACAGTACTGTATGTAAAAAATACACACCCCCCATGTCCCTAGTGGTCTGCCCTGTACACTACATGTCATTTTATATAATAAAAACTGTTCTTTCTCCCCTGCAAACTGTAGATTGCCCATAGCAACCAAAAGTGTCCCTTTATGGCAAAAATTGTTTTAGAGCAGCTAAAAAACAGCGATAATAAATCAGAATCACTTGCAGAATTTAGCGATAGCGATTTATGGGGAAATTCGTCATAAAAAAAAAAAAAAATGACAGCAAAAATTCTGCAACTGAGCAAATTTCAGTGATTTTGATTTGATTACATTATTGAATAATTTTTACTATAATTATATTATCATTTGTGATCATTTTTTATAATTATTTATTATATTATAATTTTTAATTAAAAAAAAAAAAAAAATCATACCCGGGATGCCTATTAGACTCTTGTTTGAATAGATTTAAGTGAGTTATTCCTAAGAATTACAAGCCTACAGTATAAAACGCCAAATTCCCTTGCAAATAATGGTACCGCTTTTAGCACCTAAAATCTTAAAGAATCATACCGCCAGGGAGGTTAAAGGGGTGTTCCAGCCCTAAGTTGTGTTTATTAAAAGTCAGCAGCTACAAAAAGTGTAGCTGCTGGCTTTTAATAAACACTCACTTACCTGCTCCTGCGTTCCAGCGACGCGCCGACCGGGGCTCCACTCCTCTCCCCCCCTGCCCGGCCGGCGTCTCCATCCTGACTGTGGGCACCCAGCCGTGACAGCCTTCGGCTTCACGGCCGGGCACCCACTGCGCATGCGCGAGCCGTACTGTGCATGCGTGCGCGGCTCGCCGCTGATTGGAGAGGCGATCGCATGGGACCTGTCAGTGTCCCATGTGATCGCCTACAGGGAGGGGCTGGTGTAGGCGATTAAGGCTTAATCGCCTAACCAGCCCCTCGGCGGAAGCAGGAAGTGGGACAGGAAGTCCCACTCCTACTGAAGCCCCCACTCCCCCCCCAAAAAAATTACATGCCAAATGTGGCATGTATGGGGGTGAGGAGTGGAGTAAGCTAAGGTCGTTTTTTTGGGTGGAACACCCCTTTAATGTGGCTTAATGTACATAAAATACCTTAAATGTTAACCAATCTCCCTCAAACTTCACACAATAGAAGACTCCCTCCATAGCAACGTATTCTGAAAATTATTAATAAGTATTCAGATCATTTGGTTAATCACACAAAAAGTTATTCACATTAAGCTATATTTTACAATGCTAAAACACTTAATGTAAAGAGCTTAACGTACCATAATGTGCCTTAACCTCAATCAATTTTCTTGAAACATTGCACAGCAACTTCCCAAATCTATCTGAAAAGTTTCAAGCTATTTGGTGTACCAAAAGGCAAACTAGGGACATTAAGCTTGTGTTTTGGGGAGCTTAATGTGGCTTAACGTACATAAAAGACATTAAATGTTAACCAATCTCCACACAATAGAAGAATATATCCATGCCAACATATTATGAATATTTCAGCTCATTTGGTTAATCACACCAAAAGTTATTCACATTAAGCTATATTTTACAATGCTAAAACATTTAGGGCCAGATTCTGAAAGGAGATACAACGGCATCGTATCTCTGTTTGCGGGGCTGTGCATCTATGCGCTTGATTCTTAGAATCAGTTACGCATAGATTTTTGCTTAGATCCGACTTGCGTAAGTCACTTACATCGTCGGATCTAAGTTGCAATGTTACGCTGGCCGCTAGGTGGCATTCCCGTCGATTTCTGCGTTGAATATGCAAATGAGCCTGATACGCCGATTCCCGAACGTTTTTTGCGCCGCTTCGCCGTAGTTTTACGTCGTTTCCGTAAGCACAAGGTTACCCCTGCTATATGAGGGGTAACCTTTCTTACGTCGGTCCGCCGTATGCCCTGTTAAGTATGGACTCGGGACAGCGTCGTATTTTTCCATCGTTTACGTTGTTTACGTAACTCGTTCGCGAAAGGCCTGTATGTTAATTACATTGCCGCTGTAATCAATGTATTTGCGGCGTACTATGGAGCATGTGCAGTGGCCTATGTTTAAGGCCGGCGCATGCGCAGTTAGTTTGGCACGGGGGCGCGCTTAATTTAAATACAACCGCCCCCGCCCCCTTGATTACGTGGCCTTACGCCGGGCCATTTACACTACGCCACTGCAAATTACGGAGCAAGTGCTTGGAGAATACGGCACTTACTACCCTGTAAGTTGCGGCAGCGTAGTGTAAATAGCTTACGATACACTACGAGAATCTGGAACTCAATGTGAAATTGGCCTAATGTAGCTTAACGAGCAATAAAGTGCCTAAACTTCAATCAATTGCCCTGAAACTTTGCACAGCCCAAGATCTCAACCCCTAAAAACTAAAACTATCCTATATGTTTCCTGCGATTTGATGTTTCCACAAGGCAAACTAGCATCATTAAGCTTCTTTTTTGGGGAGCTTAACTTACAAAACTGACCTTAAATGTCAACTAATTTCCCCCATTTGGTAAATCACACACCAAAAATTAGTCACATTTTACATGCCCAAAACACATAGCTTAGTGTAAAAAGAGCCTAATGCAGTTGGGTAGTAAGTCGGGGGCGGGGGGGGTGTGCTGCACCAGGTGCCACACACTGAAGGGGGTGTCAGGCCGGTGCCCCCCCTCCGTGACTAAAGACTAAAGGCAGAGACAGAGGGCAGCATGGCGTGATGACTGGGAGGCAGCGGCAGCCTAAGTAGCACACTGCAGGCTGAAGCCGCCTCGCTTTGCAGGGGGGGTGAGAGCCGCACCCTGAGTGATACCCATCCCGTCGGCGGACCCAGGTCCCGGCCGCAACAATCCCCTTCTCTCGTGGCCACGCCGTGGCTCTGATAAGTCTTGGCTGCGACTGTCTCGCAGTCACATAGCCGAGCAGAGTGAAGCCACGCCGCCCCTCCCCCTCCTCTGTGTTATCTACCATTGCTGTGTGTGCAGCACGCAGCACGCTGATCATCTGAGCCTAGCGAGGTGCATTACAGGTCTGAAAGGGGGGGGTGTTTGCACTGTTGTAGGGGGGTCTGTATTGTAGGGGGGTCTGTATTGTTGGGGGGGCTGTTTTGTAGGGGAGGTCTGTTTTGTATGACGGCTCTTATATAGGTGAGGCGGGGCCACCCGTCACGTGACCCATCCCCCTCTAACGCACCCTCTGACTACATCACTGGGGAAGCCCAGGCTTTCCCTTGTGTCAGAGGGGGACAGGTCACGTGAAGGGTGGCCCTGCCTTACATATATAAGAGTTGTCATACCATCAACCACCGGGCAAGGGTTGTGGGGATGAGACCCTTGTCCCATCAACATGTTGAGGGCATGTGGCCTGGTACAGTTCAGGAGGGAGGGCGCTCTCTCGTCCCACCTTTTTTCGGTGGCAGGCCAGGTTACATGCTCTGATAAGGGGTCTGGTGTGAATTGTTGGGGGAACTCCACGCCATTTTTTTTTTATTGGCGGCGGGGTTCCCCCTAAAATCCATATTAGACCTGAAGGGCCAGGTAATTGAATTTGGGGGGACCCCCATGCTTTGCTGGATATGTGCATTGGGTCCCTCACCGTGCAGTGGGCACACGCACACGCCTGCTATGGCTCTTAAAGGACATTTCTTCATTTGTGTTGTCACATGAAAAGATAAAATAGTTACAAAAATGTGAGGGGTGTACTTACTTTTGTGAGATACTGTACCTCCTCTGTACAGTGTTTTTTCCTGCCAAATGCCCCCACAGCAAGCAGCTTGCTATGGGGCACTTGAGCAGAGCCGCAGCTTTGTGTGTCCATTAAGACACAGAGCCGTGGTTTGGCAACGCCCCCTCTCTGTCTTCAATCTGTCCCTTGGCTCTCGGGTGGAGGCGCCGTCATCTTCGGTAAGGGAACCGGGAAGAGAAGTCTTGCTGATAATCCAGACTTTCCTCCAGGAATGGACATTAAATTACTTACGGTCAGCACAGGGAAACTTCTGGCCACTTACTGTCTCTCGGGACAATAGGATCAAATCTCTTAACAGGTTGAAATCAGAACTTGGACACGCCTACCCCGGTTTTTGTTTCTATCTACAAACACAAGATTTTTTGGTCAATAGCAGGCTTAAGTTAGAATACTGTAAAACCCCCACCCAGTTGGAACAAATCTGCCTCTCAGGCTCCCCTATCTTAAAGACAACTTCCCTGGCCTACTCTTGGTTAAGCTCCCACCATACACCAGCACCAGATAAACACAAGAATAAATGGCAGAGTGAACTAAATGTCACATTCTCGGAAGGCCAATGGGAAAAAGCGTGCGTATTTTGCACATAAATGTTCCTTAAGCTCCAAGTTCCAAGTAATTTCGTACAAAATCCTTACACACTGGTATATCACCCCCCCAGAAAATAAAGGCTTGGTCACCGACCGCGTCTGATAGATGCTGGAGGTGCAAGAGTGACGTTGGGTCCTTCATCCATATTTGGTGGTCCTGCCCTATGATATCAGGCTTTTGGTCCCAAATAATACACCATATCAAACGGATCACGGACACAAGTATCTCACTTGATGCTGCTGCTTGTCTCTTGCATATTAACCACATGTCCATTCGTAGATACAAAAAAATCACTGACAAGGCACTTACTAACAGCCGCCAAAACGCTAATTCCGCTGTTTTGGAAGTCCTCTAAATGCCCCTCGATTGTGGATTGGTTGAACAGGGTACATTACATTTACAGAATAAAGGAATTAATAGCTATGAGAAGTGAAGATTCAAACCAATTCAATGAAACTTGGCAACCGTGGGTACTGTTTAAATACTCCAATGATTATCAGTTGTTGGTGGCTTGATTTGTACTGATTCTGTCATACATTATAGAATACTGATCCCTGTAATGTTTAGGGTTTATCTTTTAACATCTGTTATTGTCTGTTGATTGACAGAAGGTTTACTACCCTTACACGACCCCTGGATGTTTATATCGAAGGTCAAACTCCCCCCCCACTTCCCCCCCTTTTTTTTTTCTTTCTTTGTACATAACAATGCTTAAGAATACGTGCTTCGACCCAAATTTTTTCGAACACTAAATACTCGATCCAACTCGTCTTTGTTAATGTCATGCCCATGTTAATGTATGATTGGATTTTGGTCTTTCATATTGTCTGTTCTTTGATATTGTAACTTTGCTACTTTTGAATCAATAAACTTGATTGTGAAAAAAAAAAAGAAAAAGAGAAGCCTTGCTGCTTCACAGCCTGGCTCCCTACTGCGCATTCTCGAGTCGCTCTGCGCAATCCCACTGGTCCCTGCTGTCTTCTGAGACCTGTGTGTCTCCCAGAAGACAGCGGTGGGACGGAGGAGGAGCCGAACGTAGCGTAGTTATCGGCGGGTACTGCGCCTATCTATGCACGGGAGTGGGAGCAAAATACCTGTATTAGACAGGTATCTGCTTTCCCCTACCCCTGAAAGGTGTCAAATGTGACACGGACCGGGGGAGGATTCCGAAAGGTGGAAGTTCCATTTTTAGATGTAAGTCCGCTTTAAGATAATGACGTAATACGTACAATTTTTTTTAGGGTCAAACAAGTTTTTCTGTGAATATTGTCCTGCACCAATATTTTTATTTTATTTTTTTGCAATCCTTAGACAATTAAATGTAATAAAACTAAACAAAAGGCAGTAGATATATGTAAACAGTTGTAAAAAATATTAATAAGCGAAGCAAACAAAAACCTGAAAAAAAGTTTATTAGATAAATAAAATAGAAAAGAAAAAGAAAATCACCAGGAAAATTACATTTGAATAGAGAAGGAGAATATAGAGTTAATCAGTGCTGATTAGAGAAAACTAAAGGGTTAATAAGGGGTTCAACAGAGGAACATGTAATTAGAAAAAAAAATGTTTTGCCTTGTCATGGTTGCTTTAAATCTTTTCACCTGCAAACCAAAGTTCATCTCTATATAGATGCAAAACACAGAACATTACAATTGATACAATGTTTCAATGTAACTTTCTGTGAAGTGTTTGTTGATAAACTTTGCCAGCCTGCTTCTTTTTTTATTTATTTTGACAGCTGCTGCTGAATTGCTCTGTACTGAGAAAGGGAAGAGTAAAATATAGCTTAATGAGAATAACTTTTGGTGTGATTAACCAAATGAGCTGAAATTTTCAGAATATGTTGGCATGGATAGAGTCTTTTATTGCGTGAAGTTTGGGGAAAATTGGTTAACATTTAAGGTCTTTTTCGTACGTTAAGCTACATTAAGCTCCCAAAAAACAAGCTTAAAGCGGATGGCCCACTATAAAAAAATATTAAAAGCCAGCAGCAACAAATACTGCAGCTGCTGACTTTTAATATTAGGACACTTACCTGTCCTGGAGTCCAGCGGCGTCCGCAGCAGAGGATGAGCGATCGCTCGTCACCCTGCTGCTCCCCCCTCCATCCACGGTGAGGGAACCAGGAAGTGAAGCGCTGCGGCTTCACTGCCCGGTTCCCTACGGCGCATGCGCGAGTCGCGCTGCGCCCAGCAATTGGCTCCCGCTGTGTGCTGGGAGCTGAGAGTTCCCAGCACACAACGGGGGGGGCGACGGGATGTCGCCAAAAAACCCGTCTTTTGCCCGAGACTGCGGGCCGGAAGTGGTTGCAGATACCTGTCTTTAGACTGGTATCTGCACCCCCCTCCCCCCTGAAAGGTGTCAATTGTGACACCGGAGGGGGGGAGGGTTCCGATCAGCGGATCTTCACTTTAGTGTGGAGATCCGCTTTAATGTCCCTAGTTTGCCTTCTGGGACACCAAATCACTTGAAACTTCTTAGATATGTTTGGAAGGTCGAGATCTTGGGGTTTTATAAGGTTTTAGGGCAATTGATTGAGGTTCAGGCACTTTTTTGCTCGTTAAGCTACATTAAGCTACATTAAGCCAATTTCAGTATTGTAAAATATAGCTTAATGTGAATAACTTTTATTGTGATTAACCAAATGAGCTGAAAATTTCTGAATATTTTGGCATAGTCAGAGTCGTCTATTGTGTGAAGTTTGGGGGAGATTGGTTAACATTTAAGGTCTTTTTCGTACGTTAAGCTACATTAAGCTCCCAAAAAACAAGCTTAATGTCCCTAGTTTGCCTTCTGGGACACCAAATCACTTGAACCTTCTTGGATATATTTGAAAGGTCGAGATCTTGGGGTGTGCAAAGTTTCAGGGCAATTGATTGAGGTTCAGGCACTTTTTTGCTCATTAAGCTACATTAAGCCAATTTCAGTATTGTAAAATATAGCTTAATGTGAATAACTTTTGGTGTTATTAACCAAATCAGCTGAAAATTTCAGAATATTTTGGCATAGTCAGATTCGTCTATTGTGTGAAGTTTGGGGGAGATTGGTTAACATTTAAGGTCTTTTTCGTACGTTAAGCTACATTAAGCTCCCAAAAAAACAAGCTTAATGTCCCTAGTTTGCCTTCTGGGACACCAAATCACTTGAACCTTCTTGGATATATTTGAAAGGTCGAGATCTTGGGGTGGGTGTGCAAAGTTTCAGGGCAATTGATTGAGGTTCAGGCACTTTTTTGCTCATTAAGCTACATTAAGCCAATTTCAGTATTGTAAAATATAGCTTAATGTGAATAACTTTGGTGTTATTAACCAAATGAGCTGAAAATGTCAGAATATTTTGGCATGGTCAGAGACTTCTATTGTATGAAGTTTGGGGGAGATTGGTTAACATTTAAGGTCTTTTTTCGTACGTTAAGCTACATTAAGCTCCCAAAAAAACAAGCTTAATGTCCCTAGTTTGCCTTCTGGGACACCAAATCACTTGAAACTTCCTAGATACGTTTGGAAGGTCGAGATCTGGCTGGGTGTGCAAAGTTTTAGGGCAATTGATTGAGGTTCAGGCACTTTTTTGCTCGTTAAGCTACATTAAGCTACATTAAGCCAATTTCAGTATTGTAAAATATAGCTTAATGTGAATAACTTTTATTGTGATTAACCAAATGAGCTGAAAATTTCTGAATATTTTGGCATAGTCAGAGTCGTCTATTGTGTGAAGTTTGGGGGAGATTGGTTAACATTTAAGGTCTTTTTCGTACGTTAAGCTACATTAAGCTCCCAAAAAACAAGCTTAATGTCCCTAGTTTGCCTTCTGGGACACCAAATCACTTGAACCTTCTTGGATATATTTGAAAGGTCGAGATCTTGGGGTGTGCAAAGTTTCAGGGCAATTGATTGAGGTTCAGGCACTTTTTTGCTCATTAAGCTACATTAAGCCAATTTCAGTATTGTAAAATATAGCTTAATGTGAATAACTTTTGGTGTTATTAACCAAATGAGCTGAAAATGTCAGAATATTTTGGCATGGTCAGAGACTTCTATTGTATGAAGTTTGGGGGAGATTGGTTAACATTTAAGGTCTTTTTCGTACGTTAAGCTACATTAAGCTCCCAAAAAAACAAGCTTAATGTCCCTAGTGTGCCTTCTGGGACACCAAATCACTTGAACCTTCTTGGATATATTTGAAAGGTCGAGATCTTGGGGTGTGTGTGCAAAGTTTCAGGGCAATTGATTGAGGTTCAGGCACTTTTTTGCTCATTAAGCTACATTAAGCCAATTTCAGTATTGTAAAATATAGCTTAATGTGAATAACTTTTGGTGTTATTAACCAAATGAGCTGAAAATTTCAGAATATTTTGGCATAGTCAGATTCGTCTATTGTGTGAAGTTTGGGGGAGATTGGTTAACATTTAAGGTCTTTTTCGTACGTTAAGCTACATTAAGCTCCCAAAAAAACAAGCTTAATGTCCCTAGTTTGCCTTCTGGGACACCAAATCACTTGAACCTTCTTGGATATATTTGAAAGGTCGAGATCTTGGGGTGTGCAAAGTTTCAGGGCAATTGATTGAGGTTCAGGCACTTTTTTGCTCATTAAGCTACATTAAGCCAATTTCAGTATTGTAAAATATAGCTTAATGTGAATAACTTTTGGTGTTATTAACCAAATGAGCTGAAAATGTCAGAATATTTTGGCATGGTCAGAGACTTCTATTGTATGAAGTTTGGGGGAGATTGGTTAACATTTAAGGTCTTTTTCGTACGTTAAGCTACATTAAGCTCCCCAAAAAAACAAGCTTAATGTCCCTAGTTTGCCTTCTGGGACACCAAATCACTTGAAACTTCCTAGATACGTTTGGAAGGTCGAGATCTTGGTGTGTGCAAAGTTTTAGGGCAATTGATTGAGGTTCAGGCACTTTTTTGCTCGTTAAGCTACATTAAGCTACATTAAGCCAATTTCAGTATTGTAAAATATAGCTTAATGTGAATAACTTTTGGTGTGATTAACCAAATGAGCTGACATTTTCAGAAGATGTTGGCATGGATAGAGTCATTTAGTGTGTGAAGTTTGGGGAAAATTGGTTAACATTTAAGGTCTTTTATGTACGTTAAGCCACATTAAGCTCCCAAAAAAAACAAGCTTAATGTCCCTAGTTTGCCTTCTGGGACACCAAATCACTTGAAACGTCTTAGATATGTTTGGAAGGTCGAGATCTTGGGGTGTGCAAAGTTTTAGGGCAATTGATTGAGGTTCAGGCACTTTTTTGCTCGTTAAGCTACATTAAGCTACATTAAGCCAATTTCAGTATTGTAAAATATAGCTTAATGTGAATAACTTTTGGTGTGATTAAACAAATGAGCTGAAAATTTCAGAATATTTTGGCATAGTCAGATTCGTCTATTGTGTGAAGTTTGGGGGAGATTGGTTAACATTTAAGGTCTTTTTCGTACGTTAAGCTACATTAAGCTCCCAAAAAAACAAGCTTAATGTCCCTAGTTTGCCTTCTGGGACACCAAATCACTTGAACCTTCTTGGATATATTTGAAAGGTCGAGATCTTGGGGTGTGCAAAGTTTCAGGGCAATTGATTGAGGTTCAGGCACTTTTTTGCTCATTAAGCTACATTAAGCCAATTTCAGTATTGTAAAATATAGCTTAATGTGAATAACTTTTGGTGTTATTAACCAAATGAGCTGAAAATGTCAGAATATTTTGGCATGGTCAGAGACTTCTATTGTATGAAGTTTTGGGGGAGATTGGTTAACATTTAAGGTCTTTTTCGTACGTTAAGCTACATTAAGCTCCCAAAAAAACAAGCTTAATGTCCCTAGTTTGCCTTCTGGGACACCAAATCACTTGAAACTTCCTAGATACGTTTGGAAGGTCGAGATCTTGGTGTGTGCAAAGTTTTAGGGCAATTGATTGAGGTTCAGGCACTTTTTTGCTCGTTAAGCTACATTAAGCTACATTAAGCCAATTTCAGTATTGTAAAATATAGCTTAATGTGAATAACTTTTGGTGTGTGATTAACCAAATGAGCTGACATTTTCAGAAGATGTTGGCATGGATAGAGTCATTTAGTGTGTGAAGTTTGGGGAAAATTGGTTAACATTTAAGGTCTTTTATGTACGTTAAGCCACATTAAGCTCCCAAAAAAAACAAGCTTAATGTCCCTAGTTTGCCTTCTGGGACACCAAATCACTTGAAACGTCTTAGATATGTTTGGAAGGTCGAGATCTTGGGTGTGTGCAAAGTTTTAGGGCAATTGATTGAGGTTCAGGCACTTTTTTGCTCGTTAAGCTACATTAAGCTACATTAAGCCAATTTCAGTATTGTAAAATATAGCTTAATGTGAATAACTTTTGGTGTGATTAAACAAATGAGCTGAAAATTTCAGAATATTTTGGCATGGTCATAGTCTTCTATTGTATGAAGTTTGGGGGAGATTGGTTAACATTTAAGGTCTTTTTCGTACGTTAAGCTACATTAAGCTCCCAAAAAAACAAGCTTAATGTCCCTAGTTTGCCTTCTGGGACACCAAATCACTTGAACCTTCTTGGATATGTTTGGAAGGTCGAGATCTTGGGGTGTGCAAATTTCCAGGGCAATTGATTGAGGTTCAGGCACTTTTTTGCTTGTTAAGCTACATTAAGCCAATTTCAGTATTGTAAAATATAGCTTAATGTGAATAACTTTTGGTGTGATTAACCGAATGAGCTGAAATTTTCAGAATATGTTGGCATTGATAGGGTCTTCTATTGTGTGAAATTTGGGGGAAATTGGTTAACATTTAAAGTCTTTTTTGTACGTTAAGCTCCCAAAAAAACAAGCTTAATGTTCCTAGTTTGCCTTGTGGGATACCAAATAGCACAAAACGTATAGGATATGTTTGGGTAGTTGAGATCTTGGGGTGTACAAAGTTTCAGGGCAATTGATTGAGGTTTAGGCACTTTATTGCTCGTTAAGCTACATTAAGCTAATTTCACATTAAATGTTTTAGTATTGTAAAATATAGCTTAATGTGAATAACTTTTGGTGTGATTAACCAAATAAGCTGAAAATTCTAGAATATGTCGACATGAACAGAGTCTTCTATTGTGTGAAGTTTGGGGGAAATTGGTTAACATTTAATGTATTTTTTGTACGTTAAGCTTCCAAAAAAACAAGCTTAATGTCCCTAGTTTTCCTTGTGGAACACCAAATCGCTTGAAATGTCTTAGATATGTTTGTAGGGTCGAGATCTTGGGATGTGCAAAGTTTCAGGGCAATTGAGTGAGGTTTAGGCACTTTATTGCTCGTTAAGCTACATTAAGCTAATTTCACATTAAATGTTTTAGTATTGTAAAATATAGCTTAATGCGAATAACTTTTGGTGTGATTAACCAAATAAGCTGAAATTTTCAGAATATGTTGGCATGGATAGAGTCTTCTACTGTGTGAAGTTTGGTGGAAATTGGTTAACATTTAAGGTTTTTTTCGTACGTTACGCCACATTAAGCTCCCTAAAAAACAAGCTTAATGTCCCTAGTTTGCCTTGTGGGACCCCGAATCACACAAAATTTCTTTGATAGGTTTGGGTAGTTAAGATCTTAGGCTGTGCACAGTTTTAAGACAATTGATTGAGGTTTAGGTACATTATGGTACGTTAAGCTCTGTTTTTGCATTGTAAAAATATAGCTTAATGTGAATAAATTTTGGTGTGATAACCCAAATGAGCTGAAATTTTCAGAATATGGTTGGCATCGATAGAGCCTTCTACTGTGTGAAGTTTTGGGGAGATTGGTTAACATTTAAGGTCTTTTTCGTACGTTAAGCTACATTAAGCTCCCAAAAAAACAAGCTTAATGTCCCTAGTTTGCCTTGTGGGACACCAAATAGCACAAAACTTATAGGATATGTTTGGGTAGTTTAGATCTTGGGCTGTGCAAAGTTTCAGGGCAATTGATTGAGGTTTAGGCACTTTATTGCTCGTTAAGCTACATTAAGCCAATTTCACATTAAATGTTTTAGTATATCCCCTACCAAACCTCGTTTTGAGATGGCCGAGCGCTCCACATCTCCATTGGCAGATTACGGTCACATGATCGCACTGCCAAGCCTCATCATGAGATATAACTATACATTTCAAAATAGGGGGAATAGCAGCACATGACCTTGTCAGAAGTATATACCCAAGGAAAAGAGTACAATTACTCCAAAGGTTATCTAAGCTTAAAAATACACACATCTAGGTAAAGAATACCCCGAAGACATGAAAACACAAACCTCTTCAAAGTAAAAGGGGGGGGGGGGGGACTAAGCCTGCCAAATAGAGAAACCTTTAGTTTACAGGATTCAGTTGAATAATGATAGACAACCTCATATAAAATTCCTTTGAAATAAAATATTGTAAAAAATATGCAGGAAAAATGTATATAAGATATATATAAAAATTGCCACTGAATAGGGGTGGACTAAATCAAACACCATATATATACCTCCAATGCTCTAACATATATTACAAACAAACAGGGGGAAAGGGGGAGATGTATTGTATTAATAATGAGGCATAACTGAACATATATATAAAAATACAAGAAAATCCCTAGCAAACATTGGACAGCATATAATTAACAGAAAAAAAAAAAAAACATTTGAACCCATTTCCAAGGTGATAAAGAATAAATTAAACACATAAAAAATCAACCGACTCTTAAGACTGGTTAATGAATGCATTTATGTCCCACTCTACATTCATACCCTGAGGAGAGTTTTAGCCCCTCCTCGCCAAGTTGGGACGTACATATCAATAATCAAAAATTGAGACCCCTTAGGGTCCCGACTATGACATGATCTGTAATGTCTTGGTACAGTATGCTTCATGTCGCCTCCTATGATTTTGGCTATATGTTCACCTACCCTCACGGAAAACGCACGGGTCGTGCGACACACGTATTGTTTCCCGTACGGGCAGGTGATCAGGTATACGACATGTGTAGTAGCACACCTACAAAATTGTTTAATTGGGTAACTCTGATTGGTGACCCTAGACTGAAATTCCAGAGTTTTACATCTTCCACAAAGATTATATCGGCAAACAGTGCATTTTTTGCACGGGAAATATCCCTCCATGTTTTGAAAAAAAGTCACACGTGCCGGGGGGTCTACAACATTTGGAGCAATGCTGTTCCCTAAAGATGGTGCGCCCCTAACCTCTTAGGGAGATGGTGACCCGCGGCACACTATGTGCGTGGTGGCAGGGAGAGAGTGTGGATAAATAATGCTACATATTGGGAGTGGCTTTTGAGTCTGATTAGAAACAAAAAATACACACAGTGAATTATCTCAAATTAAATTCATCCCCTATACACATTGTCCTCCCACCCTATATACACTGATTCTCTGTATACACGGACTCTTTTTTCCTGTACACACTGCTCCCACTTGTTTTTGAAACTATCCCCCTCCCTGTATATACTGCCCGCATGTCATAAATGCCTCTCCCAGCCTGTGTGGCCTGTATTTATGACGTTACACTGTATGGGGGTGGGGGGGCAGGAAGGCACTGTACAGAGGGGTTGGGGGACACAGTTAAGGCGAGGTCAGGCTTATACAATATGTAACCTGTATAGTGTCAGGTTTGGGTAGAATAGGGTGGTAGAATGTCAGGTTTGGGTAGTATAGGTGGTAAAGTGGGAGGTATAGGTAGTATAGGGTGGTATAGTGACAGGTTTGGGTAGTATAGGTGGTAAAGTGGAATGTTTGGGTAGTATAGGGTGGTATAGTGGAAGGTTTGGGTAATATAGGGTGGTATAGTAAAAGGTTTGAGTAGTATAGGGTGGTAGAGAGGAAGGTTTGGGTAGTATAGGGTGGTATAATGGAAGGTTTGTGTAGCATAGGATGGTATAGTGGCAGGGTTGGGTAGTATGGGTGGTATAGTGGTAGGTTTGGGTAGCATAGGGTGGTATAGTAAAAGGTTTGGGTAGTATAGGGTGGTAGAGTGGAAGGTTTGGGTAGTATAGGGTGGTAGAGTGGAAGGTTTGGGTAGTATAGGGTGGTATAATGGAAGGTTTGTGTAGTATAGGATGGTATAGTGGCAGGGTTGGGGAGTATGGGTGGTATAGTGGAAGGTTTTTTTTTTTTTTTTTTTTCCATAATAACTTTTATTGGTAAACAGAAAAAGGTTTACAATACAGTTGAATAAGGAGTCTGATATAGAACATTAGGTTGTACAGCAGTGATGATCAGAACTAGCATGCAGTTAAGATTGCAACAAAAACATATAAAAAAAAAAAAAGAAAAAAGAAAAGCATACATTTATAAACATATATATATAGCATGTTTTTTCCCTTTTTGTTTGATATAATGAACAGTATCTAAGAAGTAAGTGAGATTCATGGCTAACTTGTTGCATATCTATGCTTCTAACGGAAATCTTGTGACCGTCCAAGGTTAGATTAAAGATAGGTGAGAGTTACATATGGATGTGGGGGTTTGCTAGTTCATGTGGCACTGACCAGCTTTGAATAGATATTTCATCATAAAACATCCGCCACTGGAGCTGATCAGCAGTCGGTACTAGAGAATAAGGGCTGTAGCTGGAGAGGGGACTGGATCTGTGCGTAGACTCTACATGAAGAGGGGGAGGAAGGAACGGGCACAGGAGGGGGAAGACAGGGTGGGAAAGAGGGGAGGATAGAGGAGGAGCTGTAGGAAGCTAAGGAGAAAGATAGAAAGAGAAGGATAAGGTGAGATAAAATAGAATAGAAAAAGCAAACAACAATAAAAAAAGAAAAAAAAATACAATAATAATAATAAGTTCATAGGTAGAGAGCAAAAGAGTGTATGGGTATCGAAACATGGAGTCAGTGGAGGGGGGCCGGTTTGGGGGGGTCTCACAGTCTCCGCCGTCGGGCCTCAGGTATTAGAGTATGGAGAGTATCAGGGGTATTAGAGTCAGCGATAATTGGACATGTGTCTAATAGAATGGAGTGAGAGATGACCTCCCTCTATCTTCCCTTGTGTAGGGGAGGGAGGTTAGGTATAACGTGGTGTGATTCAGTTAGACCATAAATTTAATGCTATAGTTCTCAAGGGTTTCAATCGTCTGGAGGTGGATGATCCCGGATGGAAGTTTGGTTCATCAAGAGTTTGTAATTGGCAGTGGTACAGAAGTGGGTCCAACAGGCCCATGTGTGGGAGAATTTAGTTGGACAATCTTTAGCTATAGATATTAATTCTTCCATCTCCTGCAATTTTTTCAACGCGTTTGATCCACTCAGGAATGGTTGGGATACGTGTTGTTCCCCAGTGTATCGGGATGCATTGCTTGGCTGCATTTATTAGGGGTGGTACTAGCGTCTTATAGTAATGATGAGCTGGCATGTCAGAATAGTGTAGGAGAAGTTGTGCCGCGGTGTGTTCTGAAGTGTATGTAGAAATTTGTGACGTCAGTTCCCGGATTTGGGTCCAGAATGGCTGGATTAGGGGGCAGGACCACCAAATGTGTTCTAGAGTACCTGAGCCAACAGAGCACCTCCAGCATTTGTCTGAAAGGGCTGGGTTATATTTGTTGAGAATAGCCGGGGTTCTGTACCAGCGCATTAAAACTTTGTAATTATTTTCCTGTATCGAGACATTGAGGGAGCTTTTATGTGCTATTGTAGATATGCGTTCCCATTGTGCCTCCGTCAAATCCATCTGTAGGTCTCTTTCCCAATTTGAGCAAGCTTTGGTAGTCTTCATTAGTGTTGCTCGCGAATATTCGAATCGCGAATATTCGCTGCGAATATTGCATATTCGAGTATTCGCGATATAACTCGAATATAGCGGCGAATATTCGCTATTTCGAATATTGTTATTTTTTTCAAATTTATTTTTAAAACAGATCACATCCTAGTGATCAATGATCGCCTTCAAGGTCTAAAAGCATGCTGGTATGATTACAGAGAGACCCTGGGCCGAGTAGCTGATGCAATTCTTTTATTTTCCGAAAAATCGCATTGCGTTTTTTCGGCCGAAAAAACGCATTGCGCTTTTTCGGAAAATAAAAGAATTGCATCAGCTACTCGGCCCTTCTTTTGCATCAGAGCCAATCAGAAATCTCGAATATCGCGCAATATTGCTATTGCCGAATATTCGAGATTTTCTGATTGGCTCTGATGCGCCAATCAGAAAATCTCGAATATTCGGCAATAGCAATATTGCGCGATATTCGAGATTTCTGATTGGCGCATCAGAGCCAATCAGAAATCTCGAATATCGCGCAATATTGCTATTGCCGAATATTCGAGATTTTCTGATTGGCTCTGATGCGCCAATCAGAATTCATGCAATATCGCGCAATATTGCTATTGCCGAATATTCGAGATTTTCTGATTGGCGCATCAGAGCCAATCAGAAAATCTCGAATATTCGGCAATAGCAATATTGCGCGATATTGCATGAATTCTGATTGGCGCATCAGAGCCAATCAGAAAATCTCGAATATTCGGCAATAGCAATATTGCGCGATATTCCTTTTGCCGAATATTCGAGATTTTCTGATTGGCTCTCATGCATAGTAGTAGAGTAAGTTAGCAGAATAAAATCGCGTTATATCTCTCCTTTGCCGATTAATCGCAGTGCGATTATTTGGCAACATAGGACGCGCATCAGTTAATAGCTTAGCTGATGCGCGTCGTATCTTGCCAAACAATCGCACTGCGATTAATCGGCAAAGGAGAGATATAACGCGATTTTTTCATTCTTTGTTATTTTGGCAACACAGTGCTCCTACCACATTTTGCAGAGGTTAGCAACCTCCATAGCAGCCAAGATGAACCTGCCTGCCTATGCCTACACTGGGCTGAGTAGCTGATGCGTGCTCTTTATTTTACAGAATAATCGCTATGCGATTATTCGGGAAAACTGCGATATCGCGCGATTACTTTCGCGCCCTTCTTTTTCAACACAGCCAATCACAGTTCTCTTCCCACAGTTGTCAGAGGTTAGCAACCTCCACAGCAGCCAATAGGAATCTGCCTTCTTGGGCATTATATAAGTAAGGTGCCAGCAGGATTTCATTGCAGATTCACCAGTTCTTTGAGGAGAGTGGAGTGTTTCTGTGTGCTCTGTGATAGTGCATCAACAGTATTGCCCTTGCTAATACTGCATTTATCTATCATTGCTCTTGTTCCTGGCAGCTTATAGCTGCAATTGTATGTTCTACAAACTGCTTTTTTAAAAGCAACACACCAAATAGTTTTTTTAAAAGCTACCTGTTCCTGTGGTTTTCCAGTTGAGTTTAGCTCAGTCTTAGATAGTTTTCTGTGTGCTTGCTCACAGCTAGTGTTGTTTACAGCTAGTTTTTAGTGTAAGTGCAGAGTTCTGTTAAGTACTGTAGCTTATATTTGCTTATAGTTGTAGCTTATAGTTGTACTGTGTTAGCACCAGTTTTGCCCTTGCTACTGCATACTTCTATCAGCTTTTCTTGTTCCTGACAGTTGTTTTCAAAGTTCTTATTGCTGTGGTTTTCCAGTTTAGTTTAGCTTAGTGTTACATAGTTTTCTGTGTGTACTTCCAGCTAGTGTAAGTGCAAATTTCTGTAACTTAGCTTATTTCTTTAATTGTAGTGTTTTGCAGTCAGTACTGTGCTTGGTATACTGTCTGCATAGTTCTATAAGTTCTGTGGTTAGTGTCATTTTATATTTGCACTTATATCTTCTATAAACTGTTTTTTCAAAGTGTTAGATAGATTTCTGTGTGCTTACAACTAGTGCTAAATTAGTGTAAGTGTACAGTTCTTTAAACTTGCTTAGTTTATTCTGTTTTTAGTTTCTCTTTTTAGTGTCCAAAAAAAAAAACCAAAAAAATTTTCCTTTAGTTTAGTATTCTATTTTTCTTTAAGCAGTTTTTTGCATAGATATTAGATTAGTCATCTACGTTTCTTTAATTAGATTTATTGTTTAGTGCATATTGTTGTAGTCCTTGTCTGAGTCCTTTAGTGACTTTAGTGTAAAAAAAATTGTAGTTTTATCCTAGATTGATAACTGTGTAGTTTATCTTTTTGTGCGCTCCTTATTATAAAAAAAAAGATCATATACACCGTTGACACATTTCCCCCCCCCCCCCCCCCAATAAAGTTTAACCCCCCCCCCCACACACACAAACACACATCAGCAAGTATGTCCAGCATGCGCGGCCGTGGCCGTGGCAGCAGGGGTAGGGGAGTTACTCCCAGTGCTGGGTCGCTGCCAGCACGGGGTACCTCTCGCGCCCCTACTGTTGGTACTAGTGGAAGTGGAGTCCGCCTGATCCGTCATTATTTTCCCGCGGGCAGCCGCCCTATATCGGATTCGCAGGCTCCACTTGTGGTGGAGTATATGGGGCACAGCAGTACCACTGAGTCATCATCAGTCCCGACTCAGGGTAGCACCACCATCACAACGGTGCCTTTAGTACCCACCCCCACCCCCCAAGATTCCAGCGTCTTAATGTTTGAGGACAGCGACATTGAGAGCGATATCTTGGGGGAGGCCCCGCATCAGGCAGACATGCAGTTCTGTCCTGATGCTCAGGAACTTTTAGAAGGGTCGATGGAGGAGGATGAAGGGTTGATGGAGGAGAATGGGGTACCTGCTTGCATTAGCCCAGAGTCATCCCCTCAAAGTGATGCTGGTGTTCTTGTGCAGGAAACACCAGCACCTAGTCAGACCCAGGCGTCGGTGAGGGGACAGCGTAGCCATGCTGTAAGTGGTGCTGTTGTTGTGCAGGAAACACCAGCACCTAGTCAGACCCAGGCGTCGGTGAGGGGACAGCGTAGCCATGCTGTTACCTTCACAACACAGATCAGCCCTGAGTCTGATATATCTGGGGGTGAAGAGGAGGGTGACCCAACATGGGTGCCACCTACCGTGTCGATTGCAAGCAGCAGTGACGACGAGGAAGGTAGGCACCCTGGGGAAACGGTGCGCCAGGTCAGCAGGGAGACCAGCGTCAGGGTCTCCACTGGTGATGGCAGCAGGAGGTCTCAGCAGCAGCAGCAGGCAGCTCCACCTGTGCGCACTGAGTCCCAGCAGGTGCAAGCCAGCGTCACCCCATCTGACAGGAGGGTGGTGTTGAAGTCACCTGTCTGGACCTTCTTCACCCTGGTAGCAGATGACCACACCGTAGCCATCTGCAAGATCTGTCATGTCAGGGTGAAGAGAGGGAAGTGCTTGGCTCGGGTGGGTACCACAGCACTCAACCAGCACCTCCGAATCAATCATTGGCAGGTGCATGACCAGATGAGAAAGGGTGGTGGTGGTAGCAGCGCCACAACCACAAGTGTGCAGGGTAGAGCAGCCCCTGCCACAACTTCATCTGCCACCAGCAGGTCATGCCCCCCCCGCTCCCTCTAGTAGAGTTACTGTTACTGGCAGCCAGATCTCTACATCAACAGCACCCTCATCTTCCGTGTCCCGCATAACCGTCCCGCGCCAGGCGACGATTTCCGACGCCTTTGAACGCACCACTCCCTTCCCCCCCGGAGACCGACGTGTGCGTTCCCTCAATGGGCTCCTGGCAAGGGTTATTGCCCAACATCTGCTTCCCTTCAACATTGTTGATTCCAACCCCTTCAGGCAGATGTTGGAGCAGGCCCAACCCCAATGGCGTGTCCCCAGCCGCCATTTCTTTGCCAGGACTGGTGTCCCTGCTCTACACCAGCACATTGTGAAGAATGTAACCCTGTCGCTGGATCACGCTGTCAGCAACAGGGTGCATCTCACGATGGATGGGTGGACCAGCAGGCATGGGCAGGGACGCTACATTAGCTTCACGGCCCATTGGGTTTCCCTCCGAGGCGCCGGGGAGGGATTGGCGCCATCAGAGTTTGTGGTGCCGCCCCGGGGTGTCCAGGGGAGAACTGCTGGTCTCCCTCAAGACACTGTCTCCGCAGCTGCTGAGCCTCCCAGCAAGCGCCCCCGTAGCTACTCAGGTGTGGGGCACGTGCGTTGCCAGGCCGTGCTCCAGCTTGTTAGTTTAGGGGAACGGAGACACACCGGCAAAGAAGTGCTGAACGCACTTCAGGCTCAGGTGCAGAAGTGGCTGACCCCCCGAAAGCTCCAGCCAGGTATGGTTGTCTGTGACAATGGCAGCAACCTCATCTCCGCCCTCCTGTCTGGCAGTCTTCCCCACGTGCCCTGTTGTGCACATGTCCTCAACCTTGTGGTGCAGAAGTTCCTGCGCACCTATCCCGGGTTGAGTGACATTGTGCTAAAGGTACGCAGGATTGCCAGCCACTTCAGGCGCTCCCCAACTGCTACCGCGTCCCTGTCCAAGTTGCAGCGGGACAAAAGCCTGCCCCCTCACAGGCTGATTGTGGACAGTGTGACGCGGTGGAACTCCACCCTCTACATGCTGGAGAGGTTGTGGGAGCAGCGAAGGGCGGTGATGGAGTACCTGCTGGAGCAAGGCACTGGCGGGCCATCACAATCCCTACCGTACATCACCAGTGCGGAGTGGGGGCAGATACAGCAGGTCTGCCATGTGTTGGTCCCTTTTGAGCAGGCGACCAAGATGGTGAGCAGGGAGCATGTCGGCCTCAACGACGTGCTCCCTATAGTGTTCCTGCTGGAAAGGGCACTAGATCGCCTGCTCGAAGATGGGGAGAGGGCCTTGGTGGAGCAGGAGGCAAGACTGCTCCACCAAGACCAGGACGAGGAGGAGGAGGATGATGAGGTTACTGGGGGTGACGTCCTGGAGTCAGGGCCTGGTCAGGAGGGAGAGCCGGTGTTGGGGGCACCGATAGTCCGGGGGTTGGGCATCTCTGCGCGTGAGCAGCAGCGCCTCGATGATGAGGAGTCGGACGTCCTGGACCCGGCCAGCCATGAGGAGTCACATCGGGCTGAGGCCTTCCCCATGGCTGCCCACATGCTGAGATGCCTCAGGAGGGACCCCCGGGTGAAGAGTATTAAGGAGAGGGATGATTTTTGGGTGGCCACCCTTTTAGATCCAAGGTGTAAGGGGAAAGTGGAGCAGTTCCTCCCAGCCAGTCAGAGGCAGCGCCGGATGGAGGAACTGCAGGCACACATAGTGAGCCAGTTGGAGCTGGCAACTCCCCGGCCTACAGTTGTCCCTCGTCATGTCACCCAGCAGGTGGCTGCACCCAGCAGCAGCAGTAGCACCCGAGCAGGGGACCTAATGGGTGAGATGAGGCTTTTCTTCCAAGCTGAGCGACCCAGTACCAGCAGCAGTAGCAGCAGTCACCACCAGCGGCTGGCCCACATGGTGGCAGACTACATGGGGTCCCTTGGTGCTTCTGACAGTATGAGCACAGACGACCCCATGGAGTACTGGGTAGCCAGATTGGACACCTGGCGCGAGCTCGCTCAGTATGCGCTGGAGTTACTGTCTTGCCCCCCCTCCAGTGTACTATCTGAGCGGACATTCAGCGCGGCAGGTGGGGTGGTCACAGACAAGAGGACCCGTCTGTCCACTGAGTCCGTGGACAGACTCACATTCATAAAGATGAATGAGTCCTGGATCGGCGGTGACTTTCTTGCACCCGCCGTCGGTTCAGGGCGCTGAATGTTCCTTCTTGCATTAATTTTTAACACCCTAGGCGAAACCTATTTTTGCCACCCCATTGCCTCCTCCCCTGACCCCACCCCCTTTTCCCTGCCCATGTATACCCTACCTTTTAAATGAAGTGCCCATCAAATGCACCCTCACCAGCACATATCAAATACAGTTTCATCTGTGCCAATCAAATACAGTCTCAACTGTGCCCATCAAATACAGTCTTGGCTGTACCTCTAGATTCCCCCTCACCTGTGCCCACCAAATACAGTCTCACCTGTGCCCCTCTATTCTGCCTCACCTGTGCCCCTCTATTACGCCGCACCTGTGCCCATCAAATGCTGTCTCAGCTGTGCCTCTCCATTCTGTCTCACGTGGGCCCATCAAAACCAGTCTCAGCTGTGCTCATCAAATACAGTCTCAGCTGTGCCTCTCCATTCAGTCTCACCTGTGCCCACCAAATACAGTCTCACCTGTGCCCCTCTATTCCGCCTCACCTGTGCCCCTCTATTCCGCCTCACCTGTGCCCATCAAATACAGTCTCAGCTGTGCCTCTCCATTCTGTCTCACCTGTGCCCATCAAAACCAGTCTCGGCTGTGCTCATCAAATACAGTCTCAGCTGTGCCTCTCCATTCTGTCTCACCTGTGCCCATCTAATACAGTCTCCGCTGTGCCCCTGTATTCCTTCTCACCTGTGCCCATCAAATACATTCTCACCACTGCCGGGTGTTGGGGGGGCCTCGGTACATACTAGTCATTTAGTAGTTAAGTGAATATACATATACACACACACATTTCAAAATTGCATGTCATTGTCAATATATTTAATACACAATCTCATTATATAAGACAGACAGCAACACTTTCTACTGGGCTCAGAAAACTTTTATCCACGTGACCGTGGTGCTGCTTGCTGTCTGTTCCTCTTCCTATTAGTGAGCCGTTTGGAGCAGGCAACTCCCCGGCCTCCAGTTGTCCCCCGTCATCTCACACAGCAGATGGCTGAATCCACCAGCAGCAGCAGCAGCAACAGCCGAGCAGGGGACCTAATGGGCTCAGGGCGCTGAATGGTCCATTGTCATACATTACCTCTTTGATGTATTTTTACCTTTGAAAGTCAGAGTGGGCAGGTAGTGTTGTTCAGGGCATAAATGTTCACATGCTGTGTCATTAAGCCACTGTAAGGAGTAATATAAGGCTGCTGCCACATTTTTTTAAATGTAATTGCTGAATGCTCATCACGAATTTAAAAAGTCACGTATAGCATCAATAACGTGAATCAAACTTTTAAATCCTGAGGCACTATGGTATAGTCAGGCTACAGCTACTTAAGACAAAAAAATAAAAAATGGTGCAGCGCTGATGAATGATTAAGGGTTAAAAAACAAATTTTAACAAGGCATAATATGTCTATCAACATCTAATTAAGTGATATAACAAAAAATTGTGACAAACTGAAGAAAACATCGAAAGTGAATCGTGACTACATAAATGAATGTGAATAAAAATAAAAGTTCAGGGGAAAAGTTCTTGTGAGAAGAAGGATTACCAATATAAATAAGTTGCTAGGTGTTCAAATCACATCAAACATGCTGCCAAGCAAGGAAGTTCTCCACACCGCACCCGTGAGTTTAATCAACTGCTTACCAGATGAAAAGACTGTTTGGCAGCAGTCTCATAGAGCGCAGGGAAGTGGCGGTCTCCCTGGGACCAATGTGTGGATTGAGCAATCAAACGGTCAGGCGGTAGACAGCCGTCACCCCTCCCGCACTGCTCCTCTATGGCAAATCTAGACGCCACAGCACGCCGTTTCCGGGTCACCTCACTCGGCACAAGAGAAGCCTCACCACGTAACTGTGCAAGAGAACCCTCCCCATGCTTCATGACCTCTGGCACAGCGTATCCACCAACAGCCTCAACTAAAAGATACCAAACCAGATCGTTACAGCAAGTGTGACTAAAACACTGAACTTTGTGTTAAACCCTGTTTTTTTCAGCAGTTTACGCTCTTTTAGTAGTGGATGTGTGCGTTTTTTTATCAGTTTGTCTTCAGTTTGTGTTAAATAAAATAATATTATAAAATCTACAATCTCAATAAGAAAGGAAACATTTCCAAAGAATAACATTATTTATTATAAAAGAAAAAATTAAATGTGGCCTTGCATGTCATGATACAACTGGTCTAATTTTTTCAGTATTTTTTCGACTACAATTTGTAGCTCCTTATTTTGCGCAGTTTTGTACTGGATGATTTTTGTGTTTTCCAGAATTACTTTAGTGTTGGCCTGGATGACTTCAGTGTTGGCCATAATCTTTTCTTGGGCCTTCCTGAGGAGCTCCTGAGTTTTCCTCATGTCTTGCAAAACTGTTAGGATATAAGAAAAAAAAATTCGGATTTCAAAGACCGTTACCAAACAAATAAAATATTTATGTTGCTTATTAAACTATCATTATCATTGTGAATAAAATAGACTTTAGACTGGATTTTCTCAGAAACTATTTGTCTTTTAAGAACCCCTGGACCGATCTTGGTGAAATTTTGAAAAGTTGGTCCCTCAGATTTGGCCTATCAGGGTATATGTCATGGCAGGTATACCTTCTATGGTAGCGATAATCCTTTTTGCTTGGCGATTGGGAGGTGGAAAGAAGGTCGCACTACCCTAACCCATGCATGTCTTAAAGGGGTTGTTCCCCTAAAAATTAAGTTTTAGTAGTGTAGTGCCGAGATGCCCGAGTGGCAGAATCGGCTTTTTTAAAAAAAAAAATAGGTCAGTACATAGCGTTCCGAGTATGTAATCTCACAGCCGCTTCCGGGTCTGGTGGTCGGGGCAGGGCGTGCCTGACTGATTGACAGGCATCCGACCGACACACACAGCGCGTCACGAGATGCCGTGCGCAGGCGCCGTTAAGAGCCGCGCCGACGTTCGGGATAACGTAATGCACTGTATGGGTCGGTCGCATGCCTGTCAATTAGTCAGGCACGCCCTGCCCCGACCACCAGACCCGGAAGCGGCCGTGAGAGTACATACTGGGAACGGTATGTACGGACCGATTAAAAAAAAAAAAATGCCGATTATGCCACTCGGACATCTCGGCACTACACTACTAGAAGTTAAATTTTACGGGAACCACCCCTTTAACAATCATGTATGTAGCGCCCACCACTTCCTAGTGGGTGCTAGTATCCTAAAACTTAGCAGCGAAAGATGTAATTTGCTTTAGCTAACGTATTATTGTGAGGTTTGGTTCGTTTGGGTCACCCTGTGACCCAGGGATGCAGTTCGTCTCCGGACCGAGGGTGTCGCCAGAGGAACTGGTTAGTAGTTTAGCGTCTTCCATAAGCCAATGGGAGAGGACAGAGGTCCTCTAGCAAAGGCTGCTGGGAGAATCAAGTCAGACTGGAGTTGCGGCATCCACCTTCAGGGTGTGCGCACGTTGCGTGAGGAGCGGCTCAGGCCGTCTAGGCCGAGGCCCGCACTCTGTGGAGCCTTCGGCGTTCGAGCCTCTCCTGGCTAGGAGAGACACTGAGATGATCGTGGACTCAGCGGTTTGGCTGGAGTACCGGTCAGAGGTTGGGACAGCTTTCCAATAGAAGGATCCCAGGCTGGAGGCCGTTCGATCGGGGAGTCGGTCTGAGGTAGAGAGGCCAATAGGACGCAGACAGAACCGTCGAGGATCCGAGTAACTAGAAACCGGTACAGGAAGCACTAATTCACCGCCTGGTTATTTCGTACGGGAATAGGACAGTATACTCAACTAAATCGCGGCTGCGATCATCTTTTGCACTTAGAGTAGTTGACCTGTGGCACAGGCCTACTCAACCAGATTGAGAGAACTGTGTCTATGGAAGGATAGCATCCTACAACCTACTTAACCTAAATCTTCAATCTATCTGAACGCGCTGAGCAGGAACTTTCTTCCCTCTGTCTGTCTCTACAATTCCACACTACAAAGTTATATGCTGTTATACCGAATCTATGTGTGAAATAAAAATCCTTTTATTGAGAAAACGAGAATCAGCTGTGTGGAATATCCGTTACTACAGTGCATGGCGAGAATGTGTTGCAGAGGTCAGCTAGAAAACTTCCAAGTTTAATTATTTTCTTATCCTAGGAGAAAATGATTGGTAAGCGAGCAGGGCAGTGGGCACCAAGGTGAGGTAAACCCTGCGAGCTACATGTATATACAATTTTTTGGTGACTACTGACTAGCACATATACCTCTATCATAAATACCAGTTAGGGTTGTCCCGATACCACTTTTTTAGGACCGAGTACAGATACTTTTTTTAAAATAGTCACCTATACCGAATACCGATCATTTTTTTAAACGTGTCCCAAAATGCAGCCATGTCCCCACACATATTGCAGCCATGTATGTCCCCACACATATTGCAGCCATGTTCCCCCACATATTACAGCCATGTATGTCCCCACACATATTGCAGGCATGTCATGTCCCCCACATATTGCAGCCATGTCCCCCCACTTTGCAGAGGTGCAGTAGCATATGCCGCAGCCGCTTCCCCTCGCGCCACCCCCTGGAACTATTTTCGGTGGCCGCACTTAGGAAAGGCCGCGGCTTCACCCGCGGCCTAGCGGTGCGGAGCAAACAACCAGTAAAGCCCTAAATTTAAAAAACATGGCCCCCACATATTGCAGCCATGTACCTGATGATGACGAGTAAGTCCCTCATTCAGCTGATACCTGGGAGAGAGAGATGCAGCTGGTAATGCCTGTTTGTTCTCGCACGCCGTCTCCTCCGCTGCTACCGGCATTCTGTATGTCCGAGAAACATGGGACAAGTGTATGAAAGCCGCGCCTCCTCTACGTCTGTGATAGGAGAACACTCCCAACAAGGAGTCAGTGTTCTGCCTATCAGGGACACCCTCTCATCCTCATCCCATGGACGAAGATGAGAGGATGTCCGTGATAGGCAGAACACTGACTCACTTGCAGGGAGTGTTCCCCTATCACAGACGAGGAGGAGGCACGGCTTTGTACACAGGATGTCCATGATAGGCAGAAACAAAGTCATTGCTGGGAGTGTTCTATCACAGACGAAGAGGAGGCGCGGCTTTCATACACTTGTCCCATGTTTCTCGGACATACAGAATGCCGGTAGCAGCGGAGGAGACAGCGTGCGAGACACACAGGCATTGCCAGCTGCATCTCTCTCTCCCAGGTATCGTCAGAGGCATCGGGAGCATTTGTGCGAGTACAAGCACTCGCACAAATACTCGGAATCGGTCCCGATACCGATACTAGTATCGGTACAACCCTAATACCAGTGAATATACCATATTACTGTTGTGAAATGTGACGGGTGCGCTTTTAAGTGCTGTACATTTTTATATCTACATCTTATTGTTCAAACGATATTAATATTTGTGCACATATTTACCCTCCTGAGCGACCGTGTAGGTGACGGCCTGATTGTCCTTTTCAAGGGGAGGGGAAGAGTGGGAGGGACCTGGCGGCTCCTCCCTCTCCTGCTCCGCCTCTTCCTCCTCAGCGGCTGATGTACGAGGCCGTTTGGAGGCCCTCTCCTCCTGCTCCTCCTCTTCCTCCTCCTCCTCCTCCTCTTCCTCCTCCGCCTGACGCCTAGTGCGTTTTTGACGCACAACCGGTAGTGGCATGTCTGTAATAACACAAAGTTCATATATGTAAAAATGATTTGTAATAACGTATGCAAATTCTGTGTACTCTGCTGTATATGAATACAAATGTATTTAATGTAACATTATCCCATTGGTTAACTGTCTATATAAAGGGTCTTGCTGGCGATACAGGGGACTGACTGTAAGCTGGGCTCCAACCATGGTAAAATGCGCAGTTTGTGTTTCATTTGTATTATTGTGATGATCTCATGTTAAAAAAAGTGCCTGATGGAGTACACAAAATTAGTATGATAACCCCACGCCTACTAGAGGAATTAAGTGGTAATTCAGTTATAAAATACCACCCCTTCACATTTGACCATTCCAACCACACCACCACTTTAATTCCATGGTTTAACTTGTTGGAATAATAAAAGAAAAGGGGGAGAAGGTTTCAATTCCCTCTTTTCTCTTGGGAAAGCAGCAGGACTTCATAAAAGTTTTTCATTGAAAAATAAATATAAAGATCCATACATCAAGGCCATAAGCACAAAGAGAGCACATAACAAGAACATAACATAGAATTATTCCAGGGTGAAATCTAATATCAATACCCCGAACCACCGCACCAGCCACAAACATATTTTAATAACCACTCCTGGCCACGCCCTCCGCCCCTCTCCCATAGCAGCTAATCACCATATCTCATGTACAGGGCCTACTCACTAACCATCTATCACGTTCAGGAATCCATTCCCAATATCCTCCCCATGACCAGATCCACCGGGGCCAGGCCCGGTACGTCCAGCCATGCATCCCACAGCCTCTAGAAATTCCTGGAGCACCCTCTTTGTTGGTATATCACTTTCTCCTTCCGGAGCATATCCCCCATCACATTTACCCACTCTTTTAGACTACGAGCCTCCTCCGATATCCAATGTGTGATTATGATCTTGCGAGCCAAGAAGAGAGACCTACTAACAGCCACCCTAGTACCTTATTCCCATTTAAACTCCTCTAGTATAAAAAGCAAAAAAATTGTCAGGTCAGGAGGTAACGAGATACGGAACACCCTATTAATGGTGTCCACCACCCCCTTCCAGTAGGGCTGGAGTTTTGGACATCTCCAAAGTAGGTGAATCAGGTCTCCATGATCCCTCTTACATCTAGTACATAACGGAGTAGGTCTCAGCCCCATAGCAAACAATCTATGAGGGGTGTAGTACACCCTCAGCAGTAGGTATAGCTGCGACACCTTCTGAGACACATTTAGAGAGCAGAGTGGTACCGCCTGCAAAGCCTCATCCCACTGTTCACCCTCCATCGGTCCCACTTCCCCCTCCCACTTGACCCTAACTGCCGTGTAAACAATAACTTACCAGGGTGAAATTCATTCCGGATCTTAGCGATCTTGTCCATGTGTCGCCGTTTGAGATCGGACCACTTCTTGGTGATCGCTATTTCTGCATGTTGGCTCCCCAATTTGTCCTGCAGCTCCTTTGAAAAGGCCTGGAGGACTGACTTTTTCTCCGCTTGCCTTCGCAGGCTATCGTAGCCTGCGCGAAGAAAGCACTGCAAGATGAAGAACAATGTATATTATAATTTGTTTACACCCTTATGGATATATGACGTAAATGTATGGTCAAGGGAGCTGTGGTGCCTCAACGTGATTGTGACTGCGCTGATAAGCCATTCACCTCTGCAGCCTAGGGTTCTGATCCCAGTCCCGACCACATGTCAATTGAGTTTGGTGGTCTAAGCCCGGCTCCTGGTGGGTGTGCTATGCGAGGTAAGCCTGCGCTTAGTACGCCCCCATCCCCCCCCCCCCCCCACAAAAACCACCACACCTGCACTCACACAAAAATTGGTTTAACACACATATGCACTTTGACCATGCGGTCTCTTAAGAAAGAGAGGCAAAGGACCTATGGGGCTGGCTGAGCAGGTTGGCCCCCCCACTTCCTAATATGGGGAGTCCCTCTGGCCTGTTGGGGTCCCATTGGGACCCGTCAAGCTCGGAAACAGAGCAGGTAGGGTGGGGTGAGTGAGAGGCCCTCCCTCACACCCGCCATTACCATTGGGGGCATGGAGAAGGATGGCGGAAGCCTCCGGGGGGAGGGCATGCCTGCTTCCAGCTCCTGCAGTCTGGCTCCTCTCTCGAGTTCACGCACAAAAATACAATTTAAAAAAATAAAAAAAATTAAAATGTATGGTATATTCAACAATTGGAAGCATTCTCGCCTTATTAATAATCACTGGCAGGGGTAACATGAAAGATTTTAGATCTTGCAATTTTCAGCGACATCTTTTTGGAATAAATATAGCAGCCATTATCATTTGCATAATTATGTATATATATGAGTAACATCACATGATTCATGTATAGGGGAGAAATTAGTTGCTATTCACCTGACCGCTACAATTATTTTTGGAGTTTTATACTGGGCCTGTACTATAGTACTGGGCCTGTACTATAGTAATTAGTAAATATTAATAATAACATTTGATCTCATAACCTAAGTTTTAAAATTGTCTAAAATGCAGTTACAGACATTGTTTAAAGTCAAAATACTCACATTAATTAGCATATTCTCCTCATCAATGGTGAACATGCTTCCAACCATCTTTATCTCCTGAAAATCTCCTTCTGGCTGCAGTGGCTGGCCCAAATCCAGGAAGTGAAACTTTATTTCCAAAAAAAAACGCGGGAATGCGCACGCGCCGGAACGTAAGATCGCATTACAAGTGTCATTTGCAATTTGTGAAATTTAGCAATGTTCTTATTTCACTAAAATATCAATAACATTCGATTTGGACGCAGGTTTAAAAAAAATCGCAATAGATTTTAATCGCAATCAAAATATCGCAATTAGCGAAAAATCGCAATTATGATACTTCGTAAAAATACCACGAATATTCGAAATTAGCGAATATTTCTCGAATATTCGGAAAAATATTCGTGATATATCGCGAAATCGAATATGGTGTATTCCGCTCAACACTAGTCTTCATTAAGCTATCTGAGGAGAGTATGTTGTGTATGATAGATATCAAGTGTTGTTGCGGTGTAGAGTGAGAGCAAAGTTGTTCAAATGTTGTGAGACGGCGAGAGACAGAGGATGTTCGGTCTGCTTGTTTTAGGAAATGTCTGATCTGGAAGTATATCCAGAGAGGAAAAGTGGTGCTTTCTGTGGTGACTGGTAGAGAAGAGCGTTCTAGAAAAGAGCCTGAGTGAAAGAAGTGATGTGCCAAGACTTCTGAGTGTTGCCACGTATCTGTTAAAAAATTCATTGACATGCCAGGTGGGAATTCCGGGTTGAGCTTTACCGAAGTAAGGGGTCCAGGGATCGAGGAAACGTGTAACTTTCGACAGGTTTCCTTGAAACAGTGTAGAGTCGGGGCAATGAGAGGGTGGTCGTTTAGAGATCTCGGGATGTGTTTATGTGAGGTCCAAGGTATGGACCGCAATGGCAGAGGGGAGAAGGAGTGTTCAAGAGCGACCCAATCTTTACTGCGGCTGTGAATTGACCAATCCACAATTCTAGCAAGGTGGCAAGCCCAATAATATTTCTTAAGGTCTGGTAACCCAATGCCCCCTTTTGTCTTTGGTCTTGTTAGCTGTTCGTACGCTATTCTAGGTCGTTTTTGTCTCCATAAAAATTTAGTACAAAGTCGCTTGTAAGCTTGAAAAAAGGACGGAGGGAGTTTGATGGGCAAAGTTTGTAGGATGAATAAAATACGGGGGAGTACATTCATCTTTAGAATTGCTGCCCTTCCAAACCATGAGAAGTGTGGTTTATTCCATTTAGTTAGGTCACTTGTGATGGTTTTAAGGATGGGTATGTGATTTTGGGAGAATAAGTCTACGAATCTGGCCGTTAGGTTTATCCCTAGATATTTAATATGGTCGTGCTTCCATTAGAAGGGGAAGTTGTTTTTACAGCGTGATACCACTTCCTGTGGGAGGGAGATATTCAGGGCTTGGGATTTGTCAAAGTTTATCTTAAAATTGGAAATATCACGGAACAGTTTCAGTTCTTTTAAGAGATTTGGGATCGTTATGTGGGGATCTTTCAGAAACAGCAGTACGTCATCCGCGAAGTCCGCAATTTTATAGGTGCGATCTGCTATGTGAAAGCCTTTGATACTATCATTGGTTCTAAGGCGTTGGAGAAAAGGCTCAAGGGTCAGGACGAATAAAATAGGGGAAAGTGGGCATCCTTGTCTGGTCCCGTTGCTGATAGTGAAGGCGTTTGACAGGTGGCCATTAACACGGACTCTGGCAGTTGGTGTAGTATAGAGGGACATAATGGCCTTAAGCAGTCTATCCGGGATACCAACGTGCTTCAGAACTGCCTCCAAGTAGTCCCATGCCAGCCTGTCAAACGCCTGTGGAAGGTTTGGGTAGTATAGTGTGGTATAGTGGAAGGTTTGGGTAATATAGGGTGGTATAGTAAAAGGTTTGGGTAGTATAGGGTGATAGAGTGGAAGGTTTGGGTAGTATAGGGCAATATAGTAGCAGGTGTGGGTAGTATAGGACGGTATAGTGGCAGATGTGGGTAGTAAATATTTGAGTGCATTGCGTCTTATAGCTTTAGGATAATCATCCACACCGGACAGCGGGGGCTCTATGACTTTGTCATATTGTATCACATGGCTGTTGGGTGCTGACTTTGTTCATTTATAGCTGTACCCCACATTACATTCACAGCAAAGTCAGCACCAGCCATGTGACACACTGTGACAAAGCCGCAGAGCACCCGCTGTCCTGTGTGGATGATTATCCTATAACTATAAGATGTTAGAAGGCACTGTGAGGACTTTGGATGATTCTTTTAGGATATCACAATGGGTGTGACACCTTACTCACTGTGTGCTGCTCAGTGTCTGCTGCGCTACCCGCCGCCACCGCCGCTCTGCTCGTATTTGTTTTACTGCTCCCTCTCTGTCAGCTCTCTCACTTCAGTCCCGCCACCTGAAAGAGCAGAGCAGCCACAGCACTTTACAGATCACTCCGCCAAACACTGACATCAGGAAAAAAAGATAGCAGTCGGTAGGTTCGGATTAAGAGCATTATGGGCCTGGTGCTGAGGATTTTGGTGGGATTTTGGAGAGAGAGATTACAAGGTGGGCACAACACATTCAATGGTGAGCACGGAACAGCACATTGCATGGTTGGCATTGCACAATACAGCACATTACGTGGTGGGCACAGCGCATGACATGGTTGGTATGGCACAACACAGCACATTACATGGTGGGCACAACACAGCACATGCACACAGTGAGCACAGCATATTACCTGGTGGGCCCTGCACATGACATGGTGGGCACTGCACATGACATGGTGGGCACTGCATGACAGCACATTACATGGTGGGCACGACACAGCACATGACATGGTGGGCACTGCATGGCGCAGCACATGACATGGTGGGCAAAGCACATGGCATTGTGGGCAATGCACATTACATGGTAGGAACTGCACAATAGTGGGCACAGCACATTACATGGTGGACACGACACAGCACATTACATGGTGTGCACTGCATGGCACATGACATGGTGTGTACAACACATTACATGGTATGCACTGAATGGTGCAGCACATGACATGGTGGGTGCAACACAGCAAATTACATGGTGGGCACTGCACAGCAAATTACATGGTGGGCACTGCACAGCAATTTACATAGTGGACACTGCACAACATGGTGGCACTGCATGGCATAGCACATTACATGGTGGGCAAAGCACATGGCATTGTGGGCAATGCACATTACATGGTAGGAACTGCACAATAGTGGGCACAGCACATGACAGTGGGCACAAGAAAGCACATTACATGGGGGGGGGGTGTTGAGCAGCAGTCTCTCCCCTAGCACAATCATTACACCCACCCAGCTCAGTTTCTACACAATCCTCCCTCCCTAATAAGTTTACTAACCTCATCTAGTCTCAACAGCATGGCAGATGTCCTTCCTCCCGGGTTCCTGCAGGATAGGATGACATCAGCCTCCCTCCCCCAGACATCTGCCTGCAGCTCTCAGACACCGAGGATCAGTGTGAGGGGAGCAGATCCTGTGATAGGAGACATGCATATTCTAAAGCAGGACTCGGCTGCAGGGGCTGGCACTTCTCCATGTGCACGGATGGCTCCTCTTCTCTTTTCTCCAGGGTGGCACACAGACAAGCCACTGCCATGGACCTATATTGAGGGAGGGGCTGAAGCTCCAATAGCCCTGCAGCCAGGAACTCTAGTCTAGAGCATGCAGCTGTGCACTGACTAGTGTACATCCACCCGAAAATGAAAAAATAGTTCCTCAGCTCCCACCTTCTGGGCCCCGCTATTGAACTGATGGGGCCCAGAAAAATATATAAATTCACCCCCTAAGCAAGAAGGAGTAGTAGCAGGGCCACCATCAGGGGGGTACAGGCAGTACACCTGTAAGGGGTCCGAAGGTCCCCAGGGGCCCGGAGGCCACCAAGGGCCCAGATGGCAAGCCCTTTTTTTAAAAAAAAAATATTTTTTTATAAAAAAATATTTTTTAATATATTTTTCTTTTATTTTTTATTAAAGGGCCAATTTTTTTTCTTTAATTTTTTTTAGAGGTTCGGAGGTCCCCAGGGGTCCGGAGGCCACCAGGGCCCCAGATGGCAACCCCTTTTTTTTCTTTTTTTTTATAAAAAAATATATATTTTTTTAATATATTTTTATTTTATTTTTTATTAAAGGGCCAATTTTTTTTATTTTATTTTTTTAGAGGTCCGGAGGTCCACAGGGGCCCGGAGGCCCCCAGGGCACTGGATGGCAACCCCCCTATATATTTTCTCTCTTTTTTTCTTTTTATTAAAGGGCACAGAGGTCCCCAGGGCCACCCCCCCTTTTCTATATATATTTTTCTTTATTTCTTCTTTTTGTAAATGGCCCCCCCGCTTCTCAATTCGCGGCAACAGCCCCCCCCCCCCCCGCTTCTCAATTTCATGAGAGCCCTGAGTAGTAGTACATGGTTACCAGGGGACAGGAAAGTGCAGGGGCCCTTGGGCAGCTGGGGCCCCTGGTCCGCACCCAGGTGTGTCATTAAGACGGCCCTGTCTGCGGTAGCTAATATAGTCACCCCGTATTTCTAAGTTCTCTAGTAATTTCATAGTAGAGGTGGTGTCCTTCAAATAGGACAAGGTTGATTTAACTAATGGTTGGAGAAAAAAATCAATATAGCGGCCAATGCGAAAGGTAATAGAATCGATGCCACACACAATAGGCCTTCCGGGAGGGTGTATAGGATCCTTGGGTATCAGATAAGCTTGTTCTTTTTTGTTCAAGATACGAGACTGAAAACCTTTCGTAACAAGGCCAACAAGTTCTTTTTTTAACCTATTGGTAGGGTTATTCTGTAATTCCTGATAGGTTTCTTGATCTGACAGGATTCTAGACATTTCAGCAACATATTTGGATTTGTCCATGACAACAATTCCACCACCCTTATCCGCCGGGGGGACAACAAGGTCTTTTTGGTCACATAAAAATTGAAAACCTTCCTTTGGTAAGGGGTTATGATAATGTTTTTTGATAGGTAAGGATGCAAGGTCTTGAAGGACCAAGTCCTTAAAAATGCTTACAGCAGGGGCCACTGGAACTGATGGATTGAACAATGAGGGATTGGACAGTCCAGTGTGAACAGTTCTAGATGTAGCTGCCCTCTCTGCAGGGGGTGAGGTATTGGTCAAAAAATATCTCTGAATGTTAATTTTACGTACAAACTTTTGTACGTCTATAAAACGTGTTAAATTTATTGAATTTGCTAGGGGGAGCAAATTTCAAACCTTTGTCCAAAACTGACAACTCATCAGAGGTCAGTTCTTTAGAGCTAAGGTTGAACACTCCTTGGCCAATTAGACCCTTCTTCTTTTTTCTCTGTGACTTTCTACCCCCTCTGGTCCCTCTTTTGGATTTGAAGACCTTTTGTGCCCTGGGCTGTCCTGGTGGAAAATCCTGATTTCCATGGGATCCTGGACCAAAAGGATCATGGTTATAGTGTACTCGATTAAAATCGGGTCCACCTTCACCACGGACATCATGAAGGGGAAGAAATCTATTGTGTGTGTAAACAGGGGGATGGCTATAATAATGGGTGTTAGACTCATAAGGGACCTCATACCCATCAGACCTCCTAGGTGGACCCATAGGGCCATAGTAACCTTGTTCTTGATGGTAAGGGGTCCTAGAGTCTTGTTAATTACCCTTAGATCCACCACGTTCACCTTTTTGTTGTTGTTAGTCCTCCTTGGTGAGCGGGGTGATGCATAGTAGCCAGGAGAACTTCCTCTGACTGTATGTTCCCTGGTGGTATAAACAGATTTGGGATATACAGGGCCGGGCTGATGAGCCACATGTTGACCCTTATTAGGATATCTACGCCAGCTGGTGCTGCTGGAGACTTTTGCCACCTGAATATGGTTCCTGACTTATAATCACCAACATCTCGTGAATATTGTGGCAGGTGACGTGGCCAGGTGATGTGGCCAGTGGACAATCCACAACTTGTGGCAGGTGACGTGGCCAGGTGATTTGGCAAGTAGATAATCCACAACTTGTGGCAGGTGACGTGGTCAGGTGGCGTGGCAAGTGGACAATCCACAACTTGTGGCAGGTGACGTGGCCAGTTGATGTAGCAGGTGACGTGGCCAGTGGACCATCCACAACTTGTGGCAGGTGACGTGGCCAGGTGACGTGGCCAGGTAACGTGGCAGGAGATGTGGCCAGGTGACGTGGCCAGTAGAAAATCCAGAACTTGTGGCAGGTGGCATGGCCAGGTGATATGGTAAGTGGACAATTGACAACTTGTGGCAGGTGACATGGCCAGGTAACGTGCCAAGTGGACAATTGACAACTTCTGGCAAGTGACGTGGCAAGTGGACAATCCGCAGCTTGTGACAGGTGATGTGGCAAGTGACACGCTAAATACAAGTACACTGCTGCTCTCTCAGCTGCTACTCACTGGTCTCACAAAATGGCTAAAATAGTTAAATTATACAGTTTTTTTTTGAGCTTAGGGAGGGTCTTATGATGTTTCTTAACTAAACGCTTATAAACGCAAACACGGTAAAACACGGCAAAATTTGTGGCAAAACTGGCGTTTTTAAACGCCAGTTTTAGCCTTTAAAAACGTGTGTTTAGCAGACTTTGCAGCGGTGTCCCCTGTGCATGGGGCCTTATAGTTACATAATTAGTCAAGTTGAAAAAAGACACAAGTCCATCCAGTTCAACCACAAAAAAATAAACAAAATAAAAAACAAGTACAATCTCATACACCCAACTCCATACCCACAGTTGATCCAGAGGAAGGCAAAAAACCCCAGCTGAGCATGATCCAATTTTCTACAGCAGGGAAAAAAATTCCTTCCAGATCCCTGAGAGGCAATTGGATTTTCCCTGGATCAACTTTACCTGCAAATCTTAGTACTCAGTTATATTATGTACATTTAGGAAAGTATCCAGGCCTTTCTTAAAACAATCTACTAAGCTGGCCAGAACCACCTCTGGAGGGAGTTTGTTACACATTTTCACAGCTCTTACTGTGAAGAAACCTTTCCGTATTTGGAGATGAAATCTTCTTTCCTCTAGACCAGGGGTGTCCAAACTTTTTTAAAAGAGGGCCAGATTTGATGAAGTGAACATGCGTGAGGGCCGACCTTTTTGCCTGACATTCTTTGAACCATTAAAATTTGGTCTAAGTATATTCCTCCGAGCACTAATACTCTGCCCAACAAGAATTATCTTGCCTTTGTGGCTGTGTGTGTGGTGAAGAGATGAGCTTGGGCGTGTTATTTGGATATACCATATTTATCGCCGTATAACGCGTACAGGCTTACCATTGCCATGAATGCAGCCTCACCATTGCCATGAATGCAGCCTCACCATTGCCATAAATGTAGCCTGACGTGTGCCATAAATGCAGCCTCACATGTGCCATAAATGCAGTCTCACATGTGCCATAAATGCACCCGCAGTATCGGAGGGAAGAGGGAGAGGGTGGGACGATTGCCAACAGATTCTAAACAGGAGAATCTCTTGTTTACCCTGTGGTCTCTTTAATACAAAGTCCTCCCTCTTATGATATACAGAACAGTCCTCCAATGGCATCCCAGGAGATGGGACTTCCAATACAGATGCTGCTGAGTAAACAGAAGATTCTCTTCATGTAATCTGACGGTGCTCGTCCTGCCCCCTCCCTGTCCCCTCCAAGGCAGCGCCGATAAATACGGTATATATATTTTGTGGCTCTGGGGGCCACAAACAATATATATATTCAAATCCCCAAAGGGGCCATATTATATCAACGGGGGGCCACATTTGGCCAGCGGGCCGGACTTTGGACATGCCTGCTCTAGACATAGAGAGTGCCCACTGTCCTTCTTCTACATACACTGACCTAGAGGAAATTACAGATCATGATTCCTAGCTATTAGGAACTCACGATCTGCTTTTCCTCAGCTCGCAGAACAGGGATGTGTGTGTGTTTACACACACGTCCCTGTTCTGCCTCTTGTGCCCGGAGATCACTCACAGCCAGCTGGTCACGAGCATTGGCACTCCCGCGATACAGCGGGCACGTGCTTCCGGCGGTGCACATGCGCCTGCTAGGCCCGCTTAAAGCAACTGATGTACAGCTACTATGGTTCGCCCAGCGGAGCCAGCCTGCCGCAGTATAGCTGTGGCGGCTGGTCCGCAAGCTGTTAAGGAATGTACATGTTTTATTTCTATCTTTATCCACTATAATCTAGAGATACAGAAAAAAACATTTTTTTATTATTATGTCAGCACAATGTTCTTCTGATTAATGATTAAGACTGGACATAAACGTCCTAAACGACTATCTTCATCCTCTTCCCATATGACTATATTGTATTCTATTAATATCCAGTACAGCAATAATTGTTAAAATTTTTATCTAAATACCACCTGATCTTTCCATTGGGCCGTAAATACATTTGCTACATTCAGTGCAATTTTGGCCCCCATAGCAATTCCTATATTATCTTTATAGTATTTATTGCCATACCAGGAATAGCTATGCTTCAAACAAAACAATAAACACTCCATGAGATATTTCCTTGGATTTCCATTCAGTTTCTAATGCCCATCTCACCTCCTCTACTGTTTCCTGGTGGTTAATGATGGTATGCAACGAGCCTAAATCCGCTGTCGCTAGAATTATGTCATTTACATGCTCCACGTCTTGTAGTAATTGCAATAGATGTTTACATTGGGCCAGATTCTCAAATATTTTCGGCGGCGTAGCGTAAGCCAGTTACACTACGCCGCCGCTGCGTACTGGAGCAAGTGCTTTATTCTCTAAGCACTTGCTCCGTAGGTTTCGCCTGCGTCGCGTAAATCGCGCAGCGTAAACCCGCGCAATTCAAATGGGGCGGCTTGTATTTAAATTAAGCGCGCCCCCGCGCCGAACGAACTGCGCATGCGCCGGCCGGGGAAAAAGCCCAGTGCGCATGCTCCAGCTCACGTCGGAAAGCGTCGTTGAAAACCGACGTCAAAACGACGTGAGCGTCATTTACGCAAGTCCCTATTCGCGAACGAGTTAGTAAAACGACGTAAGCAACGGAAAAAAGCCGACGCTGACCCGACGCCATACTTAACATGGCGTCCGACGGGACACGACGGCATCCGACGGGACCTCGTAAGGTTACTCCACATAGAAGCTGGGGTAACCTTACGAGTTCGTAAACGACGTACGCGACGACGGGGCGGCGTAAAAGCGATCGAGAATCGGCGTACTACTTCATTTGCATATGCAAATGAAAAAACAACGTAAAGGCCACCTAGTGGCCGGAGTTGTCATTACATCTACGATCCGAAAGTGTAATTGTATTACACTTGTCGGATGTAGAAGCGTATCTATGCAAAAGTGATGCTCAGCATCACACGCATAGATACGAGTCAAAAAAAAAGGCGATACGCCGGGGTATCTGAGATACTCCGTCGTAACGCCTCTGAGAATCTGGCCCATTATCTCTAAGTCAGGCCCTATTGTCCTGTACTGTAGGTTGTAAAATTCCATCAATATATTCTTTATTTATGGAACCAATACTGTTTACTATAGGTCATTCTGGGGAATGCTCCCTTTCTTTATGTATTTCAACTAAACTGTATAGCATGTGCACTCTTCTTGAGGATGGGGCTAAATCTTTTTCACATTTTTTGTTCAATATACCTTTCTTTGCTTCTATTTTTACTAGTTTCTCAGTTGATCCCTATATTTAGTTGTCAGGTTCCCTCTTAATATATGGTATGCGTTCTCATCACTTACCATTTTATCCATCTCTTTCTTGGAATCCTCCTATGATAGAATCACGATACCCCCTCCCTTATCTTATGCAGAAAATTACTATATTATTTCTCACTTCAATCTCTTTAATCCCTTTACTTATATAGGCAGGATATTTGATTTTCCTCACTTGTAGTCTATCCAGATCATGAATAGTGTTGAGCAGAATATGCCATGTTCGATTTCGCGATATATCTCGAATATATAGTCGAATATTCGAGATATATTCGCTAAATGCGAATATTCGTGATATTTTTTGGAAATGAAATGATTGCGAAATTTCGCTATTGCGAATGCGAATGCGAAATTTCGAGAAATGCGGAAGGAGCACTCTGATTGGCTCAGAATATTCGTGATATATTACAATACAAAATAATTGCGAATATTCGGCAAATGCGGAAGGAGCACTCTGATTGGCTCAGAATATTTGTGATATTTTATAATACAAAATAATTGCGAAATTTCGAGAAATGCGGAATGGAGCACTCTGATTGGCTCAGAATATTCGTGATATTTCACAATACAAAATAATTGCGAAATTTCGAGAAATGCGGAATGGAGCACTCTGATTGGCTCAGAATATTCGTGATATATTACAATACAAAATAATTGCGAATATTCGGCAAATGCGGAAGGAGCACTCTGATTGGCTCAGAATATTCGTGATATTTTATAATACAAAATAATTGCGAATATTCGGCAAATGCGGAAGGAGCACTCTGATTGGCTCAGAATATTCTTGATATTTTATCGTAATTTCGCAAAAAATTTGATTGCGATATTTATTGCGGAAATTTGATACATGCTTTAGGAGCGCTCTGATTGGCTCATTCTGAAATCGAATATTCGAGATATTTTATCGAAATTTCACAAAATGCGAATGAGAAATTGATTGCGCAATTTCGACAGTAACACTCTGAAATCGAATATATGTGTTATTTTAGCTAAAAACAATATTGCGAATTTCTCGAAAATAATCGTGCTATATCGCTATTGCCGAATAATCGCATTGCGATTTTTCGGCAATATAAAATGATCGCTGCAGCTACTCGGCCCAAGGTCTCTAATCATACCAGCAATGCTTTTAGACGTCGATGGGGATCTCTAGGATGTGATCTGTTCTAAAAAAAAATTGAAAGAATACGAATATTCGAAATAGCGAATATTCACCGCGAAATTCGGAATATATCGCGAATACTCGAATATGCCATATTCGAGCCGAATATTCGCAATACGAATATTCGTGAGCAACACTAATCATGAATCACCATTTTTCTAAACACTTTAATATGTTTATTAACATTGATTTGCAGATTAAAAATTGATTTTCTCTTTAATGAACTATGTACAATGGTATTATCTTTTTTTCTCCTTAACAATTTGCTTCTTAAGGGGTTATCATCATGTATTTTTTAACCACTTAAGACCCGGACCAATACGCTGGCAAATGACCCAAGGGGTTTTTGCGATTCGGCACTGCGTCGCTTTAACAGACAATTGCGCGGTCGTGCGACGTGGCTCCCAAACAAAATTTGCGTCCTTTTTTTCCCACAAATAGAGCTTTCTTTTGGTGGTATTTGATCACCTCTGCGGTTTTTATTTTTTGCGCTATAAACAAAAATAGAGCGACAATTTTAAAAAAAATGCAATCTTTTTTACTTTTTGCTATAATAAATATCCCCCAAAAATATATAAAAAAAATTTTTTTTCCTCAGTTTAGGCCGATACGTATTCTTCTACATATTTTTGGTAAAAAAAATCGCAATAAGCGTTTATCGGTTGGTTTGCGCAAAATTTATAGCGTTTACAAAATAAGGGATAGTTTTATTGCATTTTTATTAATTATTTTTTTTTTACTACTAATAGCGGCGATCAGCGATTTTTTTCGTGACTGCGACAATATGGCAGACACTTCGGACAATTTTGACACATTTTTGGGACAATTGTCATTTTCACAGCAAAAAATGCATTTAAATTGCATTGTTTACTGTGGAAATGACAGTTGCAGTTTGGGAGTTAACCACAGGTGGCGCTGTAGGGAATGTGTGCCCTAATGTGTGTGTTTACAACTGTAGGGGGGTGTGGCTGTAGGTGTGACGTCATCGATCGCGTCCCCCTATTACAGGGATGACGCGATCGATGCTCCGGCCACAGAGAAGCACGGGGAAGCCGTGTGTACACACGGCTCTCCCCGTTCTTCCGCTCCAGGGACGGATCGCCGCACTGCAGCGGCGATCGGGTCCGCGAATCCCGCGGTCCCGGTCCTGGAGCTTCGGACCGGGTCGCGGGCGCGCGCCCGCGACCCACGGCTGGGTACTAAAACCAACGTATATATACGTTGATGTGCCCAGCCGTGCCATTCTGCCGACGTAAATGTGCAGTAGGCGGTCCTTAAGTGGTTAATATTTAAAGAAGATTTGCACTGCATCTGAGTATCACAAACCAAAAACACTATTTAATAAATTTTTAAAATTCAAAGCAAACTCCCCCACCTTCCATGCCACTATGCTTTATTTTGTTGAGAAATCACTTTGAAAAACCCCCTAGCATTGCTGGTAATGGCCAACTTGAGTAAGGGCAAATTCATGTAGCATTTTTTTCCTATAATTCATCTGCTCTTAGCTCAAGCATGCATGCAAGGAGAGTGTGTTTAGCTAAGAAATGTAGAAACCCCCTCCCCTCTCCTCTCCTCTCCTTCTGAAGACTCCTGGGGCGTATGACATAATTTGCCTAAGCAAGAAAACTGGAAGTAACTAAAGAAATGTAAAAAAAAGTAAATATGATATATTTTCCTAACTATTTACTAATGTTGGCAGCATGAGGATTAATAATAATCATTGTTGATTGGTAGAGTGAAGTTCCACTTTAAATCCCTTACGTATTTTTGTCGGCCTACATACATATCAAATGTATTCACATGTTTTACAAGCTTATGTTAAACCTTTGTCCAAGACCTGAAATAATTATTTGTCTTTAAATATAGTTACTAATTTCAAACCCCATTGGGACTCGAACGTTCAAATTTAAAAGTGATCATTTTAAAGCCCAATATGCAAGTTATTGTCGGAAAACGTCTTTGAGAACCCGGGTCTTACCCCAGGGAACATGTATCAATGGAAAAAATGAGATTACTATAAGAAAAACGTCATTTAAAACTTCTTACTGCGTTAATGTAATGTCTCGTCCCTGCAATATGGATGGAAATTGTTAAGAAAAATAGCATTAGTTTCCCCCCACTCCCCCCAGGTCATTACAAGCCCCTTTGGCCCTATATACTTTGAACAGCATTATACAGGGGATGCAAACAAGACAGGCACTGTAGGTTTGTTGTTAAGTAGAATCTGTTTGTAATTTTCAATTGGTACTTCTTTAACCACTTAAGACCCGGACCAATACGCTGGCAAATGACCCAAGGGGTTTTTGCGATTCGGCACTGCGTCGCTTTAACAGACAATTGCGCGGTCGTGCGACGTGGCTCCCAAACAAAATTCGCGTCCTTTTTTTCCCACAAATAGAGCTTTCTTTTGGTGGTATTTGATCGCCTCTGCGATTTTTATTTTTTTGCGCTATATACAAAAATAGAGCGACATTTTTGAAAAAAAATCAATATTTTTTACTTTTTGTTATAATAAAAAACCAATAAACTAAATTTTAGTCAAACATTTAGGCCAAAATTTATTTAGCCACATGTCTTTAGTAAAAAAAAAATCGCATTAAAAAAAAATTAGCTACCTAGCGGGAACAGCGACACTAATACAGCGATCAGAAAAATGATCGCTTAGTGACGCTGGCAATAGGGAGTGAAAGGGTTAACTAGGGCAGTGATCAAGGGGTTAAAACTTTATTGGGGGGGGGTGGGGGGGGCTACCCTGACACTACTGACTGTCTGACTGTCACACTGTCTGTCACACTGACACTAAATACAGTAATCATACATGATTACTGCATTCAGTGAGAACCCGGGTCTTACCCCAGGGAACATGTATCAATGGAAAAAATGAGATTACTATAAGAAAAACGTCATTTAAAACTTCTTACTGCGTTAATGTAATGTCTCGTCCCTGCAATATGGATGGAAATTGTTAAGAAAAATAGCATTAGTTTCCCCCCACTCCCCCCAGGTCATTACAAGCCCCTTTGGCCCTATATACTTTGAACAGCATTATACAGGGGATGCAAACAAGACAGGCACTGTAGGTTTGTTGTTAAGTAGAATCTGTTTGTAATTTTCAATTGGTACTTCTTTAACCACTTAAGACCCGGACCAATACGCTGGCAAATGACCCAAGGGGTTTTTGCGATTCGGCACTGCGTCGCTTTAACAGACAATTGCGCGGTCGTGCGACGTGGCTCCCAAACAAAATTCGCGTCCTTTTTTTCCCACAAATAGAGCTTTCTTTTGGTGGTATTTGATCGCCTCTGCGATTTTTATTTTTTGCGCTATATACAAAAATAGAGCGACATTTTTGAAAAAAAATCAATATTTTTACTTTTTGTTATAATAAAAAACCAATAAACTAAATTTTAGTCAAAACATTTAGGCCAAAATTTATTTAGCCACATGTCTTTAGTAAAAAAAAAATCGCATTAAAAAAAAATTAGCTACCTAGCGGGAACAGCGACACTAATACAGCGATCAGAAAAATGATCGCTTAGTGACGCTGGCAATAGGGAGTGAAAGGGTTAACTAGGGCAGTGATCAAGGGGTTAAAACTTTATTGGGGGGGGGTGGGGGGGGCTACCCTGACACTACTGACTGTCTGACTGTCACACTGTCTGTCACACTGACACTAAATACAGTAATCATACATGATTACTGCATTCAGTGACACTGTGACAGGGGGGAGGGGGGGGGGGCGATCGCGGGGGTTAAATGTGTGTGTCAGTGTGCTGTTTGGTGCAGACTTACTTGTTCTGTAGTGATCTCTCCTCAGCGGCGCTTGAAACAAACGCCGAGGGAGAGATCACGTCGCTTCCTCCTTCCTGTGTTTACACAGGAGGAGGAAGTGACAGGTCAGGCAGGCGCGCGCATTGGCTGGGAGCGATCCGGAGGGGGCGGATGAAAACGGATAGCCGCCCCCACTTGTCGGATCGCTCCTGCAGCCGCGCGGACCGCCGCATGTACGGGGGGGGGGTCCGATCGGACCCCCGATCCCCCCCAAGGCACCAACGTATATATACGTTGATGTGCCTGTCGGTGCCATTCTGCCGACGTAAATGTACATGCGGCGGTCCTTAAGTGGTTAAAGTGTAGCTTCAGCTATAGAATATTTTTTTAAGCTTTTCTGAAAACATAGGGAAGGGTTATCACCCCTGTAACATTTGTTTTGCTGTCTGTGTGCATCTGTTCAGAAGATTGCACCTCACTTTCTGTCCCAATGACAAAAGATTTTTTTTTTAAGTTTTTTTTTTTGGTGAAACAAGGATTGGTGATAAAGCATGAGTGGACAGGAGACACCTTTTACAGAAGAGAATTTCCCTTCCTAGGGATAGATTTCCTCTCACTTCCTGTTGTCTCCTTCCATTTGCAAGTAGGAGTCATTTGTACGTTGGATGTTTGAAAGTAGGGGCCTGCCGTATATACTCTGTAGAAATTTGGGCCCTAGGTGTTGGTGTTGCCACAACACTATAAGCCCTCACAGTTAGTCTTGTTGGGTGCTGGAACTCCCTGCTGTGTGAACTATTATATCAAGAATTGTAATTACACGCCCCTTAAGGACAAATTTTTTGTGTCGTTTTTCAAAACGCCGTTTTTTGTGTCATAAAAAGTGATGGTGTGTGGGCAAAACGATGTTGAAAACGATGTTTTTAAACCCGCGCATGCTCAGAAGCAAGTTATGAGATGGAGCTTCAATGGAACAGAGTGCCGTCGAACGTGGTATACGTAACCGCGCTTTGCTAGAGCGTTGTGGAAAAACAATGGTGTGTATGCAACGTAGTTTTGGAAAATTAAGTTTGAAAAACGTCGTTTTGATTCGTGAGATAAAATGAGTTTTTCTTTTCATCACAAAAAGTAATCGTGTGTTCGCGGCATTACTGTGAAGAAACCTTTCCATATTTGAAGATGAAATGTCTTTTCTTCTAGACGTAAAGAGTTCCCCCTTGTCCTGTTGACCGTAAAGTGAATAACTCAACACTAAGAACACTATATGGACCCCTTATATATTTGTACATGTTGATCATATCCACACTTAATCTCCTCTTCTCAAGAGTGAATAAATTCAGTTCCTCTAACCTTTTCACTTAGCTGAGCTTAGTTCTATTTTACTTACATTGTAGAACTTTCTTATATTCACATAAACACGCGACAAGACTTACAACACAGATAGACCTGAAGTGTGCCTTGGTGGTCTGGTTAGTATGCCAAGAAAATGGGGCATACCCAAGGTAAGTAATGGGTAGTTACTTGAAGCATATGATGAGAAGTGCCCTGCAAAAGGGAAGGACGGGAGGGTGTGGAATGCGATTCAATGCACAGACTCACGGACATGAGGTAAGCTGGGAAGAGTCGGCCCAGTGATGTGTAGTACCACACACTGAACCGACAAAGAGCATGTGTGAGTGGGTTGCTTAAATACCCTCCGGGCTCCTCCCATAAACTCAGGCCACCATATTGGCCTTCTAATTTATGGTCGTGGCCCTCTGACCGAGAGAGCTGCGGATCACATAAACACATGACAAGAATTACAACATAAATAGACCTGTGCCTTGGTGATCTGGTCAGTATGCCAAGAAAAGGGGGCAAAAGACTCAGATAGGGAAATAGCTTTTATTGATTTATTTTTTTTTATTTTTTTTTAACAATAGATTTTTATTGAAATTTTAAGTTGCATTGACAATGAGAATAAGTCGATCAAATATAATACTGAACATCAGAATAGAGAAATTCAAGAGGAAAATTGGCGGTAAACAACGCCACATCTGTACAACTTAACAAACTAAAAGACAAGATAGTCAAATAATGAATTATGAGAAACTACAGTATTTTCTAGGATTGCAGAGATATCATGCTTAGGGTTCAAAGTTGTGTATCCCAAAGGGTCCCCCTTGAGCTCCAGCCACCCCCAGACGGGATCAAGACTGTGGCAGGAGCTCGGGTGGGACCCACCATGTCCAAAGGGATCCAGGCACCTCAGGGTAAAACAATCGGGGACATGCAGTTTCTTTCATACCATGTCGACCACTCAAGCCATTTCTTAGTGGCACTGAACCTATTCACATCCCTGGTCTGTCGATGGGCCGGGTAACCTGCCTGATTGTCGTCGCTTCGATACCGGCTGGCAGGAGCTCTGGTTCTATGCAGCCATCTCGCTGCCACTAAGGGAGCTGGTTTAGAAAGGGTAGCAATGCGCTCCTGTCAGATTGGCTGGGTAGATGGAGCAGTAGTTGGTTGAGCACTGGGCGTCAGGTGTTGTTAGTCTGAAATGGGGCTGGTTTGTTGTGTTTGCAGACTGTGAGAGTGTAGTGGTTCGAAAGCGAGTCGGGTAGCGTCAGAGCAGTGTCTAACTGGTGGAGCCGCTGACTGTAAATAGGTCGTAGCGAACCATAGAATGCCTGGTAGATGTCTGTTTGGGTGACTAGGCTGGGAAAAGCCCTAAACGGGGAATGAGTAAGGATTTCAGACATGTCCCTAAAGACGCCCCTCTACAGGTTGGTGCTTCTGAATGCCATGTAGGAGGGACTTGACTTTGTTGGCATGAGATTACTGAAGGTTTACTGGGGCCCTGCAGGGACAGGAAATGCTGGGCGCCAAACTCAGATATAGCGTGATAGTATTGTGAGAGAGGGTCAGCTGCGTGTGGCAATACGATATTAAGGCTAGGACGTGTCGCCTATTGCTGCTCTGGAGCAAGGGGCCAAAAATTTGGGGTTAGTGTTCCAAGCAGTGTGATAGGCCTTCAGTGTGTTGTGTGCCAAGGAGTGGTTAATAAGCTGGGTTGCGTTGGCGAGATGCGACTTCAGTCCATCGTCAGCAATGACCAGGGTGGGACAGGGATAGTTGTTGGGTCGGCTCCAGGCTCTTGCTGGAAAAAACAAAGTAAGGTTGGAATGGGACAGTGCATCAGCTGCGATTTTACATTTGCCTGGAATATGTCTACAGAAGATATTAAACTGGTGATGGAGTGACATATGCACGAGCATGTGCTGGAAGCACATGATGGAGAGTGACTTAGATCTACCTTAATTGATGATGCCGGCTGTGGCCTGATTGTCCATGGTGAAGAACACTGTCTGTCTTGTTCAAGTGTGGCCCCAGACCTGGGCAGCTGCCACGATGGGGTACAGCACGAAGAGTGATGAAGACTGGGTGAAGCAGAAAATCAAGAAAGTTTCTGGGAGCCAAGGTTTTGCGAACCAGTGGCGGCCGAAAAATTGCTGCAAAAGCCTGTGGTGGCTCGGCTGACACTTCCGGGATTTCACAGCAGGCTGTGGGAAAGGAAACAGGAGATGGATGGGTGGGATCTGCAGGGCAGATGAGCTGGGAGAGTGATCCAGGGAAGACAGATCTGCATCACAGGGTGATTTAAGACGGCTTGTGTCAGAGCTGTGTGTTTGCCACTGAGACACAGGCTCTATGCAGCAGTGCTTGGAGAGACTGAGGTTCGTCTACTGAAACAGGGAGAGACTGTGTTTGAGCGATCGAACCGAGGCCTGTCGCAAGGCCGATCCAGCCACCGGAGTAACCCAGCCTGCACAACTGAGTGAGTGGAGCCAACGGAGCTGACGGAGATCATTGCCATACAGCCAGGGCCCTTAGACGATCTGAGATGTCCTGCCGAAGGCTTTTTAAAGACTGCATCCATTTCACAGACGTCGATCTGAGGAGAGAGGGACATTCGTTTCCGCAGACAATCATCCTCCTTTTCCCAAAGAGACACTGGAAGTGGTGAGCGGCCTTTGGCCATTGCAACAAGTGTATTTCCTACATCTGCCAAACAGCCAGGGCCCCAACGTCGGCTAGCCTAGGACAGTACTACTGGCCAGTAGTTTAGGGTGGGGTATATACTGCTAAGTGTATATATATATGACTGTTCATTGCATTCAATCTAAACGTATTATCTCATCCTGTTATTAGTTGTACTATATTAGAGTGGGGAGACGTTAAGGGCTTTTGTCCTATCCCACAGTCATTAAATCTGTTATAAAGCTTCACAAGGTGTGCTGGTGTGCTGTGGATTCATTGTTTGTGGTGTGTCACAGAGGTGAGACAGAAGACCCGATAATTCAGCGGCTCCTTCGGGGGTGAGCGCTACACGTGGGGGCTCGTCCGGGATTTCTTCTGATACCTCCCGCAAAGTGATAACCGCACAAACGAGCCAGCAATGGATCCAAACACCGCAGCAGAGTGGTGCAAAGAACAAAATGGCCAATTAGGGCTGAGTATAGTAATGGACATTCCTGCTGACAAATGGACAGAGGAACAGATCCGTCAAGCAGTAACTACACTAGCACCTGACCAGAAAGTGTTTGTAATAGACACAAAAATAGATCAAGAAGTCTCCCATACCTATGCCCTACTAGAATGGAAGAAAGGAGTCCCAACCTGCTTCCAGGGTGATAGCATCCAGCTAGCCGGAGAAGTTAAAGCACGGTTATTACCTTTACTCACCTCAGCAAGTTGTTTGGAGGGACCAAGCCAGACCATGTCAGACACAGTGGAAGTAACTACCACTTCTGTACCAACCACTAACTACCCCCCAGCTTCCTTCTTCATGGACATAGGAAAACTGGTAGAGAGAGTTATAAAAATGTCCTCGCCATCTGTGAACTATGGCTACAGGAAGTTGAGAATTTTTTCTGGAGTGCAGCCTGTACCTCCTGGAGACGAAGAGTATGAAACCTGGATGGAACAGGCTATACAAGCACTGGAAGAATGGGATGTTCCAGAGGCTCAAAAGAAATGACGCATTACTGAAAGTCTGAAAGGCGTTGCAGCAGAAGCCATCCGAAATTTGAAATTCAGTCAGGAGTCTTGTACAGCATATGACTATCTTCGGATCTAATCAGATCTAATCTTCCTATTTGAACACATGTTTCAATGGGAAAATGAGCAGCTTTCCGAGTATATTCGACAACTAAACAAAATGCTATACCAGATTGTACTAAAGAAAGGAATAGAGCCCAGGGATATGGATCAAGTTAGAATGAAACAGATCCTGAGAGGCGCTCTGAGTTCTGATCCTATCTGGATCCAGTTGAAGACTTTACAAGGAGGGACCTCTTTGCGATACTCTGATCTCATTAAGATGGTAAGGGAGGAAGAGGCTATCCTAGAGGAGAAAAAGAAGGGCTCAGGATTTTCATTTCCTGCTGAGGTTCGAACGCTCAATGTGTCGAATGGGAATTCAGAAATGGAGCAATTAAAGGCTCAAGTTTCCCAGCTGACGCAAATGCTAACCCTATTGTCTGCAGGTGTCAAGTCACCCCTTGAAAAAGTCACTTCAGAACCAGTTCCTGAATCTACCACTCAGGTGGTGCCTATCAAGAAACCGTCAAACATCTGCTATAATTGTGGAGGAGTGGGTCATTACCGAAGTACCTGTCCGAGCCCAATCGAATTGAAGAGGAAGTTATCTACCGGCGGTAAACTACAGAGGGCCCCAGTGAGGGAGCAAACTGGGTGCCCAACTACTGAAGACTGCTCTGATTCCCAGGATACCAATAAGAGGCTCAAGTCTTTACCCAGAGCCTCACCTGCTACGACAAAAAGATCCCCTCCCTTGGCGTCTGGTCCTGTGTCACAGGGAGGCAAGGCACACCCACAACCTAAACACCCGGTAGGGGGAAGAAAACGACCACCACGAGCTAGGAAGAGGGCTAGAGTGCAGCCGACTGGGTCTATGCCTTCTACTACTCTGAAGAAGTTCCCTGACAAGTTGAAAGGGCCTTCACCCATTATCCCAGTTCAAGTAAAAGGGGTTTACACAAAGGCTCTCCTCGATTCAGGTGCTCAAGTAACACTGATTTATCGGGACTTCTACCAGAAGCATTTGAAGCATCTACCCCTGATGGAGTTAGAGGATCTCGAAATCTGGGGTATTGGGACTCAGAAGCTTCCATATGATGGGTGTCTACAAGTGAAGCTGGAGTTCAGTTCGGCAACTGTTGGACAACCAGGGGTCTGTGACGCCTTAGCCATTGTATGTCCCCGCCCACCAGGAGCTAATCGAAGTTCTATAATTGTGGGGACAAATACTGACTTGGTGAGACGCCTTATAACTCCATTAGTGACGGAAGAGAGTTCTACTTCAGAGGAGATGCACCCGATGTTGTGGCCAATCTACCAGCGGATTATTCAAGAACAGAGGGCCCCTGCAGAAGTGGGACGGCTTTGGAGATTAGAAAGAGCAGAGAAGGTCTTACAGCCAGGAGAAATGACTAGTTTCCGGGCCTCAGTCAAGTTGAATTGGTCACAACCAAGCCCCTATGTGGTCCTGGAAACTGATCCCAGAAATGTGAAGAGGTCTGGAGTGGAATTGGTGCCTGAGATAATATCCACCAGAGCCCTACAACGGGCCCGTGGGAGAGTCTCTGTAAGTGTATGCAATGTGTCAGACGCCCCAGTGACCTTGAAGGCACGGATGCCGATTGGACAAGTGGCCACTGCCACACCCCTCTCACCCACTGAATTGGTGGGGGGAGTAGACAGAGAGATCCCAGCTGAACTGTTCTATCCTAAAGATGCCCCTATCTCACCCGAGTGGAAGAAGCGAATTCAGTCTCGGCTCCTCAAGTGGCAAGATTTATTCTCCAAGGATGAGTTTGATGTGGGGTGTGCTAGGAGCACTCAGCACCGCGTTCGCCTCCAAGATGACAAGCCCTTTCGAGAATTGTCACGGCGAGTCCCATTGGGAGATCTAGATGACCTAAGGGAAGAGCTGGCTGAATTAAAAAGGACCGGGATAATCCAAGAATCCAGGAGTCCTTATGCCTCACCCATTGTGGTAGTTCGCAAGAAAAACGGTTCCATCCGTTTATGCATAGACTACCGCACACTCAACCAAAGAACCATTCCCGACCAATACACTACTCCTCGAATAGAAGATGCCTTACAGTGTCTGTCTGGAGCAAAGTGGTTTAGTGTACTTGACCTGTGAAGTGGGTATCAGCAGATACCACCATTGCATCCTGAAGATAAAGAGAAGACTACTTTCATCTGTCCACTGGGATTCTTTGAGTTCAATAGAATGCCCCAAGGCCTCGCAGGAGCCCCAGCAACTTTCCAACGACTAATGGAAAAGACGGTGGGAGACATGCACCTGATTGAGGTACTAGTGTATCTGGATGACCTTATAGTCTTCGGAGAACACTGGAAGAACATGAGCAGCGGTTGGAAAAAGTCTTGAAGCGGCTGCATGAAGAAGGATTGAAACTTTCCTTGGAGAAGTGTCAATTCTGTCTGCCTTCAGTCACGTACTTGGGACATGTTGTTTCAGCAGAAGGCATATCAACTGATCCTAAGAAGTTGGAAGCTGTGGCTTCATGGCCGAGACCTCGTAACATTACTGAACTCCGGTCCTTCCTGGGATTCTGCTCATACTATAGAAGGTTCGTAGAGGGGTTTGCCAAGATAGCTCAACCTCTGAACACACTTCTAAGAATGGAAGGAGCAGAAGATGAATCAATGCCCTTAGAGCCGTGTTCACCAGCCATGGGCCTAGGAAGCCTCGTGAACCAATCCAAGAGGAATGGACTGACCAATGTGAAAGAGCTTTCCTCCAATTGAAAGGAAGTCTAACACAGGCTCCTGTCCTTGCCTACGCTGATCCTGCCAAGCCTTATGAACTACATGTGGATGCTAGCAGAGAAGGGCTAGGAGGAGTACTATACCAGGAATATGATGGCCTCCTGAGACCTGTGGCATATGTGAGTCGGGGTCTCACCCCTTCTGAGAAGAATTATCCCACTCACAAGTTGGAGTTCCTGGCCTTGAAGTGGACAGTGGTGGACAAACTAAAAGACTACCTGTACGGGGCCAATTTCGTGGTCAGAACTGACAACAATCCACTCACTTACATTCTCACTACGGCCAAACTGGATGCCACTGGGCACAGGTGGTTGGCTGCCCTGTCAGGGTTCCACTTCAGCCTCAAATATCGCCCTGGGGTCAATAACCAAGACGCAGATGCCTTATCCAGAAGACCCTATAGCACAGGGGTCCCAGAAACAGAGTGGACTCATTTGACTCCAGATGGAGTTCAAGCCCTATGCCAAGGGGTGGAATGCCGAACCAAAGGAATGATTGGAGCAGAGGCCATAGGAGTCATGGCTGCCGGTGTCCCTAAAATGTATTGTAACCCTACACAGCTGAGGAGTGAGGGCCTGCCTACTTTCACGAAGAAGGACCTGAGAGTAGATCAGGCTGAAGATCCTTTGATCGGGTTAACTCTGAGAGCAATGAAAGCGGGTCAAAGAGGGCTCCTACTAACTGATTCACCAAAAGAGGCTAGTCTGGTCCACAAAGAGTGGGAACGGTTGAAACTGTTAGACGGGGTGGTCTACCGAAGGGGCCCCTCGGATGACTTAGAAGAAAAGCAGCAGTTGTTCCTCCCAGAGAAGCATAGAGAAAATGTTCTGAAAGCTTTGCATGATGACCATGGTCACTTAGGAGCAGAGAGAACTTTTAAACTGGTCCGAGACAGATTCTATTGGCCCTGCATGAGATCCGAAGTTGAAAGCTACTGCCATTCCTGTCTAAGATGTATCCAGAGGAAAACTATACCTTCTAGGACTGCTCATGAGCCATCTACAGAGTCAAGGGCCTATGGACCTGGTGTGTATTGACTTCCTGTGCTTAGAGCCTGACACTAGTGGACAGAGAAATATCCTAGTGGTGACAGACCATTTTACCCATTATGCTCAAGCTTTTCCAACCAAAGATCAACGTGCTCCTACTGTAGCCAAAGTCCTAGTAGAAAAGTTCTTCGTTCATTATGGTCTACCTCCGAGGATCCATTCTGATCAAGGCAGAGACTTTGAAAGCCGACTCATCAGGCAGCTCTTGGATCTATTGGGGATTCAGAAGTCAAGAACCTCCCCCTATCACCCCCAGGGTGATGCACAACCGGAAAGATTCAATCGGACTCTACTCAATATGTTGGGAACACTGTCGATCAGGGAGAAACAGCACTGGAGGCGGCATATCTCTACCATTGTGCATGCTTACAATAGCACAGAAAGTGATGTTACAGGATACTCACCGTTTCGCCTCATGTTTGGAAGAGAAGCCCGATTACCAGTAGATTTAGCTTTTGGCCTCTCCCTTGACCAGACGTCTATTGCCTCTCACCAGGGGTATGTGGATAGACTGAGGAGAAACCTGGCTTCTGCATTTGAGAAGGCCCGTTTGACATCCGGGAGTAGAGAACAAAGAAACAAACGGAACTATGACTTGAGAGTTCGGGTACAGGATTTACAGCCAGGTGATCGAGTTCTATTAAGAAATTTGGGTGCTTCGGCCAGGCACAAACTGTCAGGGTCCCAGCGCTCACAGCGCTCAATCCGTGCACAGGCACGTCAGAATCGCGTCACGGCGCGTGCCCGCGCATCTGGGGCGCGCGCGCGTGCGTGGCGCAGCGGCGCGGCGCGTGCACGAGCACGCGAATGTGCGCGCCTCCTCCCGGGACCAATCACAGACCTGACAGGCCTATTTAAACCAGCCCCTGTCTTTGCACAGGTTGCTGGTTTATCGTCAGCTCTGAGTAAAGTTTTGACACTTTGACTTGTGCCCTTTGACCTGGATTTACCTCCCGACTCAGCTCTCACCTGGAAACCTGACCTCGGCCTGTTTGTGAACTCTGCTGCTTTCTGGAACCCCCTTGACCTCGGACCGTGACCTGGATTTGCTTCTGTCTCCTGCCCCTGAACTTCGGCTTACATACCTGGACTTGTCTTAGCGCTACCCGGAACCCGGACTTTTGCCTGTACCGGATCTGCTTCCATTTTGTCTGCTAACTTTTTGAACTGTTTCCTGGGACTTACCACTTCCACCTGCCTTGCTGACCCTCCAGCACCTGCTACACATCTCAGCCTCCGACCTCCAGTGCCTGCATCCCATCTACCTACCTCCCCGGTACCGGTACCTCCTTGTGCCTCTGCCTCCTGTCTCAAATTCCAGGGGGCAGGTGCGCTTGGTCGTAAAGGTGAGCCGTCCTCAGCATCTCGGCCTCGGTAAGTACTTGTGTATCTGACAGTATAAACCAGCCTGATGTCTGAGGCCGACAGGGCGCGCTCACCATTTGACACACTCTGCATGCAAGTGTCCGCACTTACTGACGCAGTTCAAAAGCTGCAAGATGGCTACCTCCAAATAGATGGCCGTCTCCAACAGCTGGCCGTGATTCCTGGACCCTCATCACCACCATCTTCTGGGGCTGCAGCACCTCAAGTCGCCTCTAGCTCGGCCGTAATGGTCACCCACCCGGAACCACGTGTGCCTATCCCGGAACGTTTTTCAGGTGAACGCCGGAAATACCGGGCGTTTAAAATGCTTGCTCCTTATATTTATCTCTTCAGCCCAGAACCTTTTGTTCAGAGACTGTGAAAGTGGGTTTTGTCATTTCTCTTCTCTCTGAAGAACCTCAAGCTTGGGCTCACACTCTGATGGAGCAACAGAGCCCAATCCTAAACACCATAGATACCTTTTTTGAACACATGGCGAAGTTATATGATGACCCACAGCGTACGGCCACCGCCGAAACTATTCTCCACAACCTTACCCAAGGTAGAAGGCCTATCAAGGACTATACAGCCGAGTTCCGAAAATGGTCAGCCGACACAGGCTGGAATGAGGCTGCGCTAAAATACCAGTTTCGCCAAGGCTTGTCGGAGTCTCTTAAGGACGAGCTGGCTCGGACAGAAGTCCCGGCCACTCTTGAAGACCTGATTAAGACTGCCACACAGCTGGATCGACGCCTGAGAGAACGTCGTTCTGAACGATATCAAGTTCCACGCTCTACCTGGACCCATCCAAGGCCCACTCTGGCCCCACAGCCACCTGCAGCTCCTCAAAACATAAACCCCCCGGATCCTGAACCTATGCAAGTTGGGTTGGTCCGAGCCCCGCTTACCTCCGAGGAGAGACTACGAAGACGTCAAAACAACTTATGTCTGTACTGCGGAGAAGCCGGTCATTTCCTTCACTCCTGTCCAACAAGGCCTCGTAAGTCCAAACTACAACCTACTCTCAGCTACAATATTGCAAACCTTTCTCAGGCTCACGTTGTTCTTTTCATTTCCTTGCAGTTACCGGAAGGAGCAACTCGTCTACCGGCCATAGTTGATTCCGGGGCATGTAGCTGTTTCTTGGACGCTACATTGGCTCAAAAGCTTCATGTACCCCTTCGCAACAAAAACCATCCTTTCCAAATTCATTTAGCTGACGGTTCTCTACCCCGATCTGGACTTATCACGCAAGAAACCGCACCTATTCGTGCCACCACCGACTCCGGCCACCAGGAATTTCTACGTCTGGACCTCATTCCTTCCCCACTGTTTCCCATCATCCTGGGTCTTCCCTGGCTACAAGCACACCAACCGGTCATACACTGGCTAAAGAAAGAGGTCAACTTTACATCCTCATATTGTTCACAGAATTGCCTTCCATCTCCAGTTGTTTCCTGCTCTGCCATGACAACCTCGCCTGAAACTCTCCGGAATGTTCCTTCCGTCTACCTGGAATTCACGGATGTGTTCGACAAGCAGCAAGCCGACTGCCTTCCGCCCCCCACCGACCGTATGATTGCCCCATTGACCTCTTACCCGGCGCCGAGATCCCCTTTGGCCGCATTTTTCCGCTGTCCGAGACAGAATTAAAGGCCCTCAAGGCCTATATTGACGAAAATCTGCAGAAGAAATTCATTCGTCCCTCGTCTTCCCCGGCTGGAGCGGGAATCTTTTTTGTTGAGAAAAAAGATGGAACTCTTAGGCCCTGCATTGACTATCGGGAGCTCAATAAAATTACAATCAAAAACAGATACCCGCTTCCCCTCATATCAGAATTATTCCAGCGGTTCCGATCAGCTCATGTATTTTCTAAATTGGACTTACGGGGTGCTTACAATCTCGTCAGAATTAGGGCGGGAGACGAGTGGAAAACCGCCTTCAGGTCAAGATTCGGGCACTTTGAGTACCTTGTTATGCCTTTTGGACTTTGCAATGCCCCAGCCACTTTTCAGCACTTAGTTAACGACATTTTTCGTGAACACCTGGACGACTTCCTGGTCGTGTATCTGGACGACATTCTTATTTTTTCACCTTCCTTAGACCTGCATAGATGCCATGTAAAGAGAGTGCTTACCATACTCAGAAAACATAGACTCTACTTAAAAGCTGAAAAATGTGAATTCGAGAAATCTTCCGTGCAATTCTTGGGATTCATTATATCCACCAGTGGCGTCGCCATGGACCCTCAAAAGGTTAAGGCTATTCAGGAATGGCCAGCCCCGGTGGACAAGAAAGGGGTGCAGCGGTTCATCGGCTTCGCCAATTTCTATCGACGGTTCATTGTGGGGTTCTCCTCCATCGTGAGCCCCATTACCCAGCTTACCCGCCAAGGTCATTCTTTTTGCTGGACACCGGAGGCCCAAGAAGCATTCAGGAAACTAAAATCAGTTTTTTCTTCCGCTCCTGTTCTGCAACACCCCGATCCAATGTTACCTTTTACCTTGGAAGTAGATGCCTCTGAGACTGCTACAGGAGCCGTGCTATCTCAGAGACAAGGGCCAAAGTCCCTACTACACCCTGTGGCCTATGCCTCTCGGAGACTAACTCCACCCGAAAAGAATTATGATGTAGGTGACAGGGAACTGCTTGCTATCAAATTTGCCCTAGAGGAGTGGAGGTATCTGCTAGAAGGATCGGCTCATCCCATAATGATCTTTACCGACCATAAAAACCTTGAATATCTACGGACAGCAAAACGTTTTAAGGCCCAGGCAAGCCCGTTGGGCTCTTTTTTTTTCTCGGTTTAATTTTCATCTCACTTACAGGCCTGGTTCGAAGAATGGAAAAGCAGACGCTCTTTCTAGAATGTTCCCTGAAACTCCATCCACAACTGAACCAAGCACCATTCTGTCACCTCGGAATTTTCTACTAGTCTCTCAAATCGACCTGTTAAATTCAATTAAGGCTTCATCCAGACAATGTTCTGATCCAGAGGTGTCTTCATTGGTAAAACATCACGATATCTTTTTGTCCCGAGGGAAAATTTTCGTTCCATCAGAATCCAGACAACTGGTCTTGAGCACCTTTCACGACCGTAAACTAGCAGGTCATTTTGGAGCACGAAAAACCACAGAGATGGTTCTACGATACTTTTGGTGGCCAAACTACAGACAAGATTGTAAAGCCTACGTTGCCTCCTGTACCACTTGCCAACGTAATAAGGGTCCTAAAACCAAGACCTGGGGGTTACTCAAGCCTCTACCAGTTCCAGAACGGCCTTGGTCTGAAATCTCTATGGATTTTATTGTCGACTTACCACCTTCTGAAGGCTTCACCACAATCCTAGTCGTAGTAGATCGTCTCTCCAAGATGGCACATTTTGTGCCCATGATCGGTACTCCCTCTGCCCTAGAGACAGCCAAAGTCTTCTTTAGGGAAATCGTCAGACTTCATGGGGTGCCCAGGAGCATCGTTTCAGATAGGGGTTCTCAATTCACCTCAAAATTTTGGAGGGAACTTTGTAAATCTTTGGAAGTCAAGACCTGCCTTTCCTCTGCTTACCACCCCCAGAGTAACGGCCAAACGGAAAGGACTAACCAAACGCTGGAGCAGTACCTCCGATGTTTCTGTTCTGCCTCTCAAGATGACTGGTCATCCCTCTTACCTTCCGCTGAATTCGCATATAATAATTCCGTCCATGCCACCACGAATCAAACCCCCTTTTGGGCCAACTATGGCTTTCACCCGCCCTTTCTTCCTGATGCCCTCCCAGAAACACCTGTTCCGGCGGCCCAAGAGCATTTAACAGCTATCCAATTAAACTTTCTACAATTACAAAGAGTGATGCAACGGGCCCAGGAGGACTACAAAAAATTTTACGACAAAGGAAGGAAAGATTGTCCTACTTTTGAAGTCGGAGAAGAGGTTTGGCTATCTGCTACTAATTTAAAATTACCGGTTCCCTCTCGGAAGTTGGGTCCAAGATTCATTGGCCCTTTCAGGATCAAGCGCAAGATCAACGCGGTGGCCTTTGAACTCTCGTTGCCGGATTCCTACAGGATCCATCCAGTATTCCATGCCTCTCTCCTGAAACCTGTTACCCCTGATCCTTTCCAAGGAAGAGAAAGTCCTCCGCCTCCACCAGTAGAGGTCGAGGGCGAGGAAGAATTTGAAGTTGAGTCCATCATCAGTTGTAGGAAAAGAGGTAGACAGCTTCAGTATTTGATTAAATGGAAGGGCTATCCCCCGGAAGATAACTCATGGGAACCCGCAAGAAATCTGCATGCTCCACGTCTAATCCGAACTTTCCATCAGGAACACCCAGAGTTGATGTCCAGCTTGGGCGTCCGGAGTCCGCCCCTTGGGGGGGGGCACTGTCAGGGTCCCAGCGCTCACAGCGCTCAATCCGTGCACAGGCACGTCAGAATCGCGTCACGGCGCGTGCCCGCGCATCTGGGGCGCGCGCGCGTGCGTGGCGCAGCGGCGCGGCGCGGGCACGAGCACGCGAATGTGCGCGCCTCCTCCCGGGACCAATCACAGACCTGACAGGCCTATTTAAACCAGCCCCTGTCTTTGCACAGGTTGCTGGTTTATCGTCAGCTCTGAGTAAAGTTTTGACACTTTGACTTGTGCCCTTTGACCTGGATTTACCTCCCGACTCAGCTCTCACCTGGAAACCTGACCTCGGCCTGTTTGTGAACTCTGCTGCTTTCTGGAACCCCCTTGACCTCGGACCGTGACCTGGATTTGCTTCTGTCTCCTGCCCCTGAACTTCGGCTTACATACCTGGACTTGTCTTAGCGCTACCCGGAACCCGGACTTTTGCCTGTACCCGGATCTGCTTCCATTTTGTCTGCTAACTTTTTGAACTGTTTCCTGGGACTTACCACTTCCACCTGCCTTGCTGACCCTCCAGCACCTGCTACACATCTCAGCCTCCGACCTCCAGTGCCTGCATCCCATCTACCTACCTCCCCGGTACCGGTACCTCCTTGTGCCTCTGCCTCCTGTCTCAAATTCCAGGGGGCAGGTGCGCTTGGTCGTAAAGGTGAGCCGTCCTCAGCATCTCGGCCTCGGTAAGTACTTGTGTATCTGACACAAACTAGCTGATAGATGGAGTTCTCAGATCTACATCGTCTGTAAACAATTGCCTGGCCTGCCAGTGTACCAGATTCGACAAGAGGGAAAGACCGGCCACTGAAGAATTGGCATCAGAATCATCTCCTACCTCTGAATGAAGCTGTGAGGGTACCAGATAGAGATGAGTCTCCTTCACCCATTCCATCCACTTTCCGTCAAGCACCTGCTACTCGGTCCCAACAGCCACCTTCTACAAGAGAAATTGAGGATGACAGCGATGAGGAAGATGTGTGTCCAAGTTGGATGTGGCCATCTGAACCTATGGATGTTCATCCAACTATTATGACTCCTGGGCCGGATTTGAGCAATTTGAGACCAGATGCCCCTGAATTTGTGCCTCAAGCAAACGAGGATAATTCTGTACCCTCTCAAGTGGAAAGTCTCTTGCCGGAAACCTCAGTGCTAGAAGATGCCCCTGTTCAGCCAGTTGAAAAGGAAACTGAATTCCCTCAGTTAACACAGCAAGTAGAAGAGGACTCAGGAGATGAAGGCCCATCCGGGTTTTTAGAATCAAGGTCCAAACGACTGGTGCGACCTCCTCAAAGACTCACTTATAACTCACCAGGGAACAGCACAGAAGAAGCTATCACTACTGTTTGCAGATCGCCCAAGGTGTCCACCCTAACCACAGAGGTATCAAAGGACTTGTGTCCAATCCAGGCCATCAGCACACCTTGGTGGAGTGTTCCTCTGCCCACCCCACTTGCTAGACGTTGTCATAGACTGCATCTATCTATGCGCAGTAAAGGTATTCAAGTGGTCTAGTATAAACTTTATATGTGCCTTTTATACTGTATATATTGCCTGTAGAACTTACAAATACAGTTTACCCTTTGGGGGGGACCCCAAAGACTTTAAGTAGGGGGAGAATGTAGCCCTGTTGTGATTTTCAGCCATCTAAGAGAAAATATATATATATTGCAGCAGGTGGAGCCAGAGAGCACAGATTGTTCAGACTTCAGTACAGAGCAGATATATGGATACATTCCTACTGAGAGGAGCTGGAGGACTGGATTTCCCAGCAGGCTGTGGGAAAGGAAACAGGAGATGGATGGGTGGGATCTGCAGGGCAGATGAGCTGGGAGAGTGATCCAGGGAAGACAGATCTGCATCACAGGGTGATTTAAGACAGCTTGTGTCAGAGCTGTGTGTTTGCCACTGAGACACAGGCTCTATGCAGCAGTGCTTGGAGAGACTGAGGTTTGTCTACTGAAACAGGGAGAGACTGTGTTTGAGCGATTGAACCGAGGCCTGGTCGCAAGGCCGATCCAGCCACCGGAGTAACCCAGCCTGCACAACTGAGTGAGTGGAGCCGACGGAGCTGACGGAGATCATTGCCATACAGCCAGGGCCCCTAGACGATCTGAGATGTCCTGCCGGAGGCTTTAAAAGACTGCATCCATTTCACAGACGTCGATCTGAGGAGAGAGGGACATTCGTTTCCGCAGACAATCATCCTCCTTTTCCCAAAGAGACACTGGAAGTGGTGAGCGGCCTTTGGCCATTGCAACAAGTGTATTTCCTACATCTGCCAAACAGCCAGGGCCCCAACGTCGGCTAGCCTAGGACAGTACTACTGGCCAGTAGTTTAGGGTGGGGTATATACTGCTAAGTGTATATATATGTTACTGTTCATTGCATTCAATCTAAACGTATTATCTCATCCTGTTATTAGTTGTATTATATTAGAGTGGGGAGACGTTAAGGGCTTTTGTCCTATCCCACAGTCATTAAATCTGTTATAAAGCTTCACAAGGTGTGCTGGTGTGCTGTGGATTCATTGTTTGTGGTGTGTCACAGAGGTGAGACAGAAGACCCGATAATTCAGCGGCTCCTTCGGGGGTGAGCGCTACACTAGTAATGGCGGCGATCAGCGATTTTTATCGGTACTGTGACCTTATGGCAGACACTTTGGACACTTTGAAACATTTTTGGACCATTGGCATTTTTAGAGCGATCAGTGCTATAAAAATGCGCTGATTACTGATTACTATAAAAATGCCACTGTCAGGGAAGGGGTTAACACTAGGGGGCGAGGAAGGGGTTAAGTATGTTCCCTGTGTGTGTTCTAACTGAAGCGCGGGGTGGGACTGACTAGGGGAAATGACAGATCGCTGCTCATGCTCTTGGCTGTTGGGACCACTACTCACAGACTTTGACCTATCCTCCTGCACATTTACTTTTATCTGTTTTTTTGCCAGATTTCTTTTTTGGACTTTTTGTTTGACCACTTATATTTGTCCTATATTTGCTGTATATTTGTGTCATTATCTTTGTTTATTTTTTCTAGAGTTTATATTCAGTTATGCATGGATTCTTGTTTACACTGCTGATATATGTTTACCACACACTTAGTTTTTCCCTCACTTGGATCACTTTGTTTGCCCTCTGAGGCCATCCTTTATATGCACTTTGTGCATACTGATCACCTTTTCCCATTCCACGCTTTGTACGGTCTTTGTATTCTACACAGCGCAGACACCTTCACCTTTCTTTTACTTGTTTTCATTCTTAGGGTAGACCACTCTGTGTTTGCAGCAGTGCTCCTCCTTTCTCTCCCCTTTCCTTACCCACAGACAGCGCAGGAGTTTTTTCATATATGCGATAAAGGTTATATTGAGAAGGGGTTGCCTTGACAAGGCATTTTGCGCTCTATTTACCCGACCGTGTGTATCTGACTTCTTCCATCGGAAATTCCGACGGCATTAGAAAGAGAACATATTCTCTTTTTTTTTCAATGAAAAAAATTCTGTTCGTCTGTATGGAACTCCGACTGAGAAAAAAAACATGCATGCTCGGAAACAATTCAACGCATGCTCGGAAGCATTGAACTTCATTTTTCCAGGCTCGTCGTAGTGTTGTACATCACGATTTCGCGTTTTTATATAGATGGTATATTCGCTAAATACGAATTTGGTATATTTTGGAAAAAAAATATCTGTGTGTATGCAAGACAGCTTGAATGGAATGGAGCACTCTGATTGGCGTTGGAAAAAATATAAAATAATTGCGAATATTCGAAAAATGCATCAGAGTCAGAATTTCGTGATTCCAAATAATTGCGAATATTCGAAACGGAAGGAGCACTCTGATCGTGTGTATATTACAATACACAATAATTGCAATATTCGGAAATGCAAGGAGCACTTAGTGGTTAAAATACAAAATAATTGCTGAGAAATCGGAAGGAGCACTATTGGCTCATGTGATATATTACTTCTGTTCCTAAAAAAACTATAAAATAATTGCAAATTTCCGGAATGGAGCTCTGATTGGCTCAGAATATTCAATATTACAATACAAAATAATCGGGCGAAGCATGGAAGTTTTAGTTTGCCTCACCTTGCCAGCCACGTGTAGCCAGTGAGGGAAAAGAGGGAAGGCATACACCACCATTATGCACTGCCACATGTGATTGGAGGGGTGTCACCTTGCCAACGTGTAGCCAGTGAGGGAAAGGAGGGAAGGCACCCACCATTCGCTTAAGGGGTGTCAGCACCTTCGCTTAAAGCGGAGGTCCACCCAACCCTGCAAAAATTAAAAGCCAGCGGCTACACATACAGCAACTGCTGACTTTTAATAATAGGACACTGTAACGGTATGACCCGTGACAGACTGAGTTTCTCCTATGTCTAGGGTCACCTTATGTCCACTAGGGCCATAGGGTGACAAAGAAATCATAATTCATATATTACATGAGATGGGATATTAATAATAATTCATATTGCAGAACTGGCATATTACAAGGGGTCCATATTGACACCTGTTACACAGGAGAGGGACATTACAAGCTTATTCAATGCTTAGCTCCGGCTATTGAAATGTTAAGTGACCTGGCTTGTGAAAGACATTTCATTCTTTTGAAAGGTGTTAATTGCATCTACTCCTAGACCGTACAGTGTCTATGGTACAAAGGTGTCAAACCCCTTTAGAGACGTCTGTCTAGGTAATGTGATTGAGGTTCCTTGTATATGTGTGAAGATTATCTGTGATTGTGTATTATTCAAAAGGGAAAATCATTGTGTGACAGTATTTTGTTTTGATGTCATTATCTACCGGAATGTCATTCTCTCTGAGTAAGTCTATTGATGATGCGGTGCCGACATGTCTGCTAGAGAATTAGCCTCAGTGAGTGAATAGGAGATGGCATTATCCCTTTGAATACTGTCACATGCTTGAAACTGTATAAGAAGCTGAGAAAATACCATTAAAGTGTTCATATCTTTGGAAGCAAGTACAGAGCTGAGTCTCGTTTTGATTATGGAAATTGATATGGATTGTGCATGCAGTATTGTCTGAGTGTGTCGGATAAGCTTGTCGTGGTTGGATGGAAGGTCGTAAACGGTGGTGACCGTTACATTTGGTGGCAGCGGTGGGATGATTCAATCTTCAGAAGGACGGCTACAAGGGCACATGACAGTGGAGACAGTCTATGAACGGATGAAGCTCTCTTCCCTCATGGACTTACTGGAGAGCCGGGGCAGACCGGCCAGCAACCGTAAGAAAAGGGACATTATCGCAGAACTGGTCGAAATGGATAGAGCTAAAAAGCCCACCGTAACAGACAGGACACCCGAAGAAGCAAGTTTTGATCGGGCTGTTAACATAAGACTGACACATTATGGTCCTAACCCTCCACCGGAGATCAAGGACCGAGTTATAGCGGCTCTGAATGCCACCTTGCTACAGCGAAGAAGTGCTGCAGCAGCTGAAGTCACAGCAGCACCAACTAAAGAGAGAGGAGAGGTGCAGATACCAGTCTCCATGGAAGAGGAATTCCAAAGAAGGTTACAAGAGATGCGGATACAGCATAGAGGACCAGTATCAGAGGAAGCCCTGCTGGGATGGTTGAATGTGATTCGGTGCCAACTCTGGAAGGAAGCGCTAGCTCTGGAGCAGCAACACCAAGGAAAGGTCCTGCCCTCCATCTATGCAAGGTACTGGCCGCAGTATGACGTACGAATGCTGTTGTTGGGGGAACAACCGAAGCAGGAGTGGATAGCAGAGTTAAGCAGGCTGATCCGGGCAGAGATGCAGCTGGACGAGAGCTACAGAGCCCTCCGTTGGTATGTAGCCCAAGAGTGCTCGTGGTCAGCGGATGACAGCCCCACAGAAAGCTATGGCTATGATGGCCTGGGATTGTTGTATTGGAGGATGTCCAGTGATCCCGACTTCGGGTGATGATCGGGAATGGCGCTTGGAGGACATAATGGAGCACAGAGAGGAAAAATTGAATATCTCGGGAGGCCACTGGTCACAGAAAGATTTAGAATTTCTGGCCATTCAAGAATGGGAGCTGGAGGTTGCCTACAAACAGCTGCTAGACTCGGCTTAGCAGCAGGGTGGGGCTCCCGTTGCCTGGGACTATGAGGAAAGTTCATATGTCAACTGTGAACTTCTGGCTAATGAATCGGCAGTGGAACATATGGAGATTTTCATCCCTAAAGCCGAAGCGGATGGTGTGGAGTTCCAGAGAGCCGGGGCGGTTTGCCCCCCTCTCCAGCAACAAGCTGAGGTAGTAAAGCTTTTACCCACAGCAGAATCACTGGCAACAGAGCAGGGTGCCCCAGGCCTCTGCTCCCAACTACCAGAAGAGGGGGTCCCTGTGGTAGTGGATGGGACTGTGGTCTCCACTCACAGCAACCCAGCGGAAGAGCTGGCAACAGAACAGAGGGTCACGGACCTCTGCTCTCCACTAACGAAAGAGGGGGACCCTGTGGTAGTGGATGGGACTGTGGTCTCCTCTCACAGCAACCCAGCTGAAGAGCTGGCAACAGAGCAGAGTGTCATGGGCCTCTGCTCCTCACTAACAGAAGAGGGGGATCCTGTGGTAGTGGATGGGACTGTGGTCTCCACTCACAGCAACCCAGCGGAAGAGCTGGCAACAGAGCAGAGTGCCCCGGGCCTCTGCTCCCAACTATCAGAAGATGGGGTTCCTGGGGTAGTGGATGGGACTTCAGTCTTCACTGACACAACCCCAGAAAATGGTACAGAACTGGGACAGGAGGATGTCTGCTTTGCTTTGCAAGCACCGGGGGGTTTTCACCTAGCACCAGTGGATGGGACTTCAGTCTCCACTGGTATACCCCAGGAAGGGGGGGCAGTTGGCCCAGACCCCCAACAGCATGATGGACTGAGCCGAGCCACCCTGCCTTCTCTCCAGCGGCTGAAAGGAGATTTATTTGGGGTACAGTATGAATACAAGCATTGGAGGACTGGAACTACTGACTGACTTCGGAGTCAACCCGTTTGGGGCTCCCACCTGTGTCAGTCTCCCACCGAAAGGGGAGAGATGTAACGCAATTACCCGTGACAGACTGAGATTCTCCTATGTCTAGGGTCACCTTATGTCCACTAGGGCCATAGGGTGACAAAGAAATCATAATTCATATATTACATGAGATGGGACATTAATAATAATTCATATTGCAGAACTGGCATATTACAAGGGGTCCATATTGACACCTGTTACACAGGAGAGGGACATTACAAGCTTATTCAATGCTTAGCTCCGGCTATTGAAATGTTAAGTGACCCGGCTTGTGAAAGACATTTCATTCTTTTGAAAGGTGTTAATTGCATCTACTCCTAGACCGTACAGTGTCTATGGTACAAAGGTGTCAAACCCCTTTAGAGACATCTGTCTAGGTAATGTGATTGAGGTTCCTTGTATATGTGTGAAGATTATCTGTGATTGTGTATTATTCAAAAGGGGAAATCATTGTGTGACGGTATTTTGTTTTGATGTCAATATCTACCGGAATGTCATTCTCTCTGAGTAAGTCTATTGATGATGCGGTGCCGACATGTCTGCTAGAGAATTAGCCTCAGTGAGTGATTACTGTCACATGCTTGAAACTGTATAAGAAGCTGAGAAAATACCATTAAAGTGTTCATATCTTTGGAAGCAAGTACAGAGCTGAGTCTCGTCTTGATTATGGGAATTGATATGGATCGTGTATGCAGTATTGTCGGAGTGTGTCGGATAAGCTTGTCGTGGTTGGATGGAAGGTCGTAAACGGTGGTGATCGTTACAGACACTTACCTGCCCTGGAGTCCAGTGATGTCGGCACCGCAGCTGATGTTTCCATCAGCTGTTGGGTGCTGCCGACGCTATTGCGTTTAAGGGAACACAGCAGTGTAGCATTGCGGCTTCACGCTGGGTCCCTACTGCACATGCACAAGGCACCGCTGTGCTCTCCTACTGGCCTGACGGTGGGGGAAGGAGGAGGGAGAAGGAGAGAGCCGAGCTGTAACGTAATTCGCTGTGGCCCAGACTCCCAGGAAACCAATCAAAGACAGGTATACGCTCTCCACCTCCGAAAGGTGCCAAATGTGGCACCGGAGGGGGGGAGGAGACAAATGAGCGTAAGTTACACTTTTAGAGTCTGGAGTGAAAAAGCAAAAGGAGGAAGAAACTCTATGGGCCAGATTCTCGTACATCTCCGTTTTTTGTGCATAGCAAAGTGTAACCCATTTACGCTACGCCTCCGCACTTTTTACGGGCAAGTGCTGTATTCTCAAAGCACTTGCTCTGTAATGTGCGGTGGCGTAGCATAAATGGGACGGCGTAAGGCCACGTAATTCAAATAGGGAAGGAGGGGGCATGCTGTATTTAAATTAAGCGCGCCCTGCGCCGAACGAACTGCGTATGCGCCGGCCCTAAACGTAGCCCACTGCGCATGCTCCATAGTACACCGCAAATACATTGATTTTGACGGCAACGTGATTAACGCACAACCCTATTCGCGTCAAATTACGTAAACAACGGAAAAACACGACGCTGTCCCGATGTCCATACTTAACATGGCTTACGCCGGACCTACGCAAGGTTACCCCTCATATAGCAGGGGTAACCTTACGAGTACGCAAACTACGTAAACTACGTAGACGGCGCGCAACTTTGTTCGGGAATCGGCGTATCATGCTCATTTACATATTCGAAGGCTGAAATCGATGGGAATGCCACCTAGAGGCCAGCGTATCATTACAACTTGGATCCGACGGTGTAAGTGACTTACGCAAGTCGGATCTAAGCAAAATCTATGCGTAACTGATTCTAAGAATCAGTCGCATAGATACCCAGGGCCAGATACAGAGATACAACGGTGTATCTGGAGATACGCTGTTGTATCTCTTTTGAGAATCTGGCCCTCAGAGTTTATATATTGGACTGTCTGTCACTTATACACGTGGTGGCGTATATATATATATATATTTTGTGATCAGTTTTTTAGCAGGCTGGATGATTTTTTGTGAATATTTATGTTGTATACATTTTTTTGACACATGTTAGTATATTATTTCTGTTGAAGTCATGTAGCTGCGCTGCATTTACAGTGAAATATATATTCTTTAGAGATGTGGAAATGCACGGCTGCATATGCACACTTTTTTTCTGTTGTAATTCACAAATTATTATTATATATTATGTGATTTTTTTATTATTTATGCAATTAATGGTCAATAAATGGACCTCATGTTTTGGACAGACTGCTGGGAGAGGCATTCAGCCAATTTTAGGAGCAAGGAGATGGAGTTTCTGGACAGAATACAAAATAACATGCATAGCAAATATACTGTATATGTTACATGTTACATAGTGATGGAGTACTACAGTAAGCTCAGTGGATCACACTGTTGTCTTTTTTTTTTTTTAAACAAACTTTATTGAGATGTTACACAGACATTTCATAAAGTTAAATTGCAGCAGTCCAAGGCAATTAACCACTTAAGACCCGGACCAATACGCTGGTAAATGACCCAAGGTGTTTTTGCGATTCGGCACTGCGTCGCTTTAACAGTGCGGTCGTGCGAGCTCCCAAACAAAATTTGCGTCCTTTTCTTCCCAAAATTGAAAATATTTTTTGCGCTAAAATAAAGAAAAAAAAACACTTTAAAAAAAAAAATCAAATAAACAAAATTTTAGTACAAAATAAGCCACATGAGTAAAAAAAAAATCATATGTACCTAGCGGGAACAGCGACACTATAAACCAGTAAAAATAAGTGTCTTTATTAGGGGGGGTGGGGGGCATGTGTCCACAAAAAATCCTTTAAGTGAAGATCACAAGTAAATGTGAGTGTGTGTCAGTGTTGTGTTGGTGCACAAACAAATCCAGCATCATTTCCTCCTTCCTGGAGGAGGAGGAAGTGAAGGTGAAGAGGAAACACCCGCCCGCTCATCCCGGAGAGCCAGGGGGACCCTAAATCCACCACCGCAAGCAAGATGGACTCTCTGTGGCCGTACCTTATTTAATCAAAATCAAAAAGCAGCGCAAAATTTAAAAATAAAGACAAAATAATGACATATGTGTATAAACATAAAAATAAGAGTCTCAAAGCACACAAACAAATATGAAGGTGAAGAGGAAACTAAATCCACCACCGCAGATACTCTCACCTTATTGTTTGACAGATCCGATCTCAGATACTCTCAAGACATCTCCAAGACAAATCACCATTCCATATCAGATAGCAGCGAACCACCATATAAAGAAACACAGAAATATCTAGTGCTCTCTGTATAGACCGGTTTATTGTAACATAAGCATAAAAAGCGGGTACTCACATTTAAAAGCACTCGTGAGCCAAGTGCAAGCTGAAAAACAGTACAAAGTAATACACAGCGGCGATGGTCGGGGTGACGTCCTGCGTAGCTCCTCCCCTTTACGTACGCGTTACGTCCCGTGGGCGGGACTTCATCAGCGTCAAGCAGAGGGAGTACGTCTGACGTCCCCGACAGGAAATATTTATGAGAGACATGTGACTCATCAACCAATCCGATCGCTCGTGGATGCGGCCAATAAAGGAACTACACCGACAACAACATCCGGGGCAAGGTCAATAGAGCCGCAATAATGCGGAAATTAATGGCTATAATGGCATAAGCAAACGGAAATCCTTAGGAATTAATGGTATAAGGAAATAAAAACCAAAAATTCGAAATAAGGTCCGGTGCATCCTAAACAATGCCAACTCATTCGTCCACAGACAATATGAAAAATAATTATAAAGTATAATTTATAACACGCAGGCGTCACCCTTGATCATCACCGCTTTACATATGACTATTAACAGTGAAATCTACATTACTACAAAAATCACATAATAATATAGAATTAATATAGCTATATTAATTGATTTTTGTAGTAATGTAGATTTCACTGTTAATAGTATTGTAAAGCGGTGATATGTGACGCGTATAAATTATAATTTATAATTATTTTTCATATTGTCTGTGGAAAGGGGAGTTTAGAGCACCGGACCTATTTCGAATTTTTGGTTTTTATTTCCTTATACCATTAATTCCTAAGGATTTCGTCACCATTATAGCCATTCATTTCCGATTATTGCCATCGCCGGATGTTGTTGTCTGTGTTCCTTCATTGGCCGCACTGAGCAATCGGATGTATGAGTCTGTTTTAAATATTTCCTGTCGGGGAGCAGACGTTCCCTCTGCTTGACTTGGCCCGCCCACGGGACGTCGCGTACATAAAGAGGAGCTGCAGGACGTCACCCCGACCATCGCCGCTTAACTTTGTATGTTTTTCAGCTTGCAGTACGAGTGCTTTTAAATGTGAGTACGCTTTTTATGCTTATGTTACAATAAACCGGTCTATACAGAGAGCACTAGATATTTCTGTGTTTCTTTATATGGTGGCTCGCTGCTATCTGATATGGAATGGTGATTTGTCTTGGAGATCGGATCTGACTGAGATTATCTGCAGATATGCTTTGAGACTCTTATGGGTCAAAGCAATAAGGTGAGAGTCCATCTTGCTTGCGGTGGTGGATTTTCTCTTGGTGTTTCCTCTTTACCTTCACTCCTGCTGGATTTGTTTGTGTGATTTACTCTTCACTTAAAGGATTTTTTGTGGACACATGGACACTTATTTTTACTGGTTTATACACATATGTCATTATTTTGTACTTAAACTTTATTTTTATTTTCAATTTTGCGCTGCACTTTTTGATTTTGATTTTTGCTTTGGGAATTTTCTATGAATTTATCCTCAGTGCTGGCTTGCATATTTATATTAGTAATTTGTTTGTATTTGCTTATTTCCCAGCGCTGAATTTTTCACTTGTATACAAGGCAATTAATCCACACAGTCCGAGGCAGTGGATTACCTCTCACTGCGCTGCACTAATAAAAAGTACTGCATGCATTACCTTATTTCTGCACCCTTTGCCCAAGCAGTACTGCAATGCAGTGTGTGTGGGCACACAGGAGATAAAGCATTTTTCCTTGTCCATGTGGTGGGACTGCGCTAGAGTACCTGCTCAACACAGTCCGAACATTTGGTGTGAAAATTGGTTGTAAAGTCACAGATAATAACAGATTGTTATTTTACATAGTATAGCAGCAGGAGGGGAAGATCGGTGAAGGAGGTCACTCACATATAGGAGCTGTCAGGCAGGGAGAGAGGGGGAGAGGAGAGACTGCGGGATGACAGAGGCATGTAAACTAAACACGGTATCAGGGCTCAACAGCCATGATAAACGTGGTCATTTTACAGAGGGAAGGGCAGCACCAGGCAGGTATTTTAGATGATAGAAAGGGACAGCACAAGCACTCTGCTGTTAAATTTATCCTGTTTCTGTTTCTATTTTTTAGGGTTGCAACCGCTTTAACTTTAACCACTTGTAAACCTGCTATGTTCTTTAGTTGTAACAAATTCACAAAAAAAAAAAAAAATATGCTTAAGAAAATCCTCTACAGTAAGGTATGGCTAATATACAGAAATACAGAAGGTGAAATATTTTCTCAATACAGGGACAATGCTAATGATTACTGAGTTTACCCTTTATTATCTGTATTTTCTTTATAGTGGAGAAAAGTTATTTAACAGTGAACTTTTAGGCTGGGTTCACACTAATGCGATGCCAGACATCACATGTGATTTACACCGCATTGCTGTGCACATTACATGCGATGTCTGTGCAATGTAAATTCAGCCACAGTTTGTATGGCTGAAAGTGTACCGCATTTGCACCAAAATGGTGCAGAACCCTTCTTTTGGTCCGCACTGGAGTGGGATCGCAGGGGTGTTCAGACCCCTGCGATCCGATTCCACAGTTGGCACTGCGTTCTGTGAACCCATTTGGCGGGGGGGGTCATTAAATTTATATTCACAAGCGCAGGCGTTTGTAGAGAGCAGTGTGAACTGCCTGCTAGTCCGTTGCGATGCGGAAACCCAAACAGGAATTTCAGTGGTTCCAGCATCGCACCAGTGTGAGCTGAGCCTTGATTACATTTTTCCGAAATAAATCAGTAGGTATGAGTTATATGAAAGTTTTATTAGCAATATATATATATATACAGTGTTGTAAGTAATGGCGTTAAAATAAACGCTGTTACCCAACGATACCCCTTTTGAGGGTAACAAGTAATCTACCAGATTACTCTTCCCCTCTCGGCAACGCCGTTCCCATTAGTTGGGCGGTGTTACTGCAATTACTTAGCTGTGTCAGCAGCCGACGGCCATCTATTATTAAAGAAGCCGCGCCTCCTCCTCTGACTATTCTGTGATAGGCAGAACACTAATTTTCCCAGCAGAGCCTCTGTTTAGTGTTCAGCCTATCACGGATGCCTTCTCATCCTCGGCCTCAGGACATCCGTGATAGGCTGAACACTAAACAGAGGCTCTGCTGGGAAAATTACTGTTCCGTCTATCACGGAACAGCTTGAGGAGGAGGCGCGGCTTTTGAATAATGGATGGCCGCCGACGTCTGACATCTCTACAAACAGAAGGTAGGGAGATCGTCGAGGCATGTTACAGGCACAATGTGAGGCATGTTACAGGCACAATGTGAGGCATGTTACAGGCACAATGTGAGGCATGTTAGAGGCACAATTTGAGGCATGTTACAGGCACAATGTGAGGCATGTTACAGGCACAGTGAGGCATGTGAGTCATGTTACAGGCACAGTGAGGCATGTTACAGGCACAGTGAGGCATGTTACAGGCACAGTGAGGCATGTTACAGGCACATTGAGGCATGTTACAGGCACAGTGAGGCATGTTACAGGCACAGTGAGGCATGTTACAGGCACAGTGAGGCACAGTGAGGCATGTTACAGATGGCACAGTGAGGGGTCGTCTTATACAGCAAGTATATCCCAAAACCAACATTTTAGCTGGAAAATTAGGGGGTCGTCTTATACACTGGCAAAAAAAAAGTCAGTTACTTTGCTGAGTAACTAATTACTTTTTCAATGTAATAACTGAGTCACTAACGCAATTACTTTTTCGGGGGAAGTAATTTGTAACTGTAACTAATTACTTTTTTAAAGTAAGATGAGCAACACTGTGTATATAAATATATATATATATATATATATATATATATATATATATATATTACTTTGTATGTTTCTTTTGTACTTTATGAACCTTTTTGCAATGGTGTAGCAGGGAAAATCAAGGTTAACTTTGTTCAAATACGTTTTTTTTCCTGATAGACACAAGAGCCTTTTAGCATGCATTTCACTTTCCCTTAATAAGAATGCCTAGGTATGTTCAGGATCACACCAGAAAACCTAAGTGTTTAATGGCTTGTGTACAGGCACGCTCAGTTTGCATATGAAGTCCTTGAGAGACGCTCCTGAACAGCCTTTAAGCTGCTTCTGAATTCCTATTGACTTGTGTGGGGGTAAAGAGCATATGTACACAAGCCATAAGGATGGCTGGATCATGTCTGTATTTCCATCCACCCTTCTAGAACCTGTGATTATCTTTCATCCCCTGTCTAGCAAGTCTAGATTTTATTGATTAGAAGTGTCAGTTTTAATAAACAAAACAGAAAGCAGAAGCTAGACAGGAACACAGTTACTGCTATGAAAAACAAATACGATGTATGACGATATGACGGTATGACGTGTATGTGCGTATATATATATATATATATATATATTGTACATGGTAATTGCACAGAGATTATGGTGGCCATATGATACTAGCCCCTTAAACTCCTGAACCTTAAAGGGCCTATATATACTGTATATGTATATATTGTATATATAAAATGTTGCTGAATAAAAAAAGTAGCATCTTTTGTAATATTATGAAAGATGTTTGTATGATTTGTAACCTGAAAAATTATTATTTTTTCGTCCAAAAACTTGCATTTACACTGTTTTTGCGATCACATTTTTCCATGTATAAGGGGGCCATAGGTAGCATTAACATTGATTTTGATTATACATACTTATATATAATATACATATATTTTCCAATGAAGTATCTCTCTCTCTTCTCATTCTCTCTCTCTCTCTCTCTCTCTCTCTTCTCGTTCTCTCTTCTTATTCTCTCTCTTTCACTTCTCTTTCTTTCTCGTTCTCTCTCTCTATTTTACCTTATTTTCTCTCTCCCCCTCTCTCTCTCCCATCCCTTCTCTCTCCCGCCCCATTTCTCTTCCCTCTCTTCTCTCCCCCCCCCCTCCTTTTTCTCCTTTCTCTCTTCCTATCTCTCTCTCCCCCTCTCTCTCCCCCCTCTCTCTCTATCTCCCTCTCTCCCTCTCCCTCTCCCTCTCTCTCCCTCTCTCTCTCTCTCTCTCTCTCTCTCTCTCTCCCTCTTGCTCCTTTCTCGTTCTCTCTCTCTCCCTCTTGCTCCTTTCTCGTTCTCTCTCTCTCTCTCCCTCTTGCTCCTTTCTTGTTCTCTCTCTCTCCCTCTTGCTCCTTTCTCGTTCTCTCTCTTCTCTTTCACTTCTTTCTTTCGTGTTCTCTCCTTCTCTTCTTCTCTCTCTCTTTTTCACTTTTTGTCTCTCTTCTCTTTCTTTCTTGTTCTCTATTTTACATTTTTCTTTTCTCTCACTCCTCTCTCTCTCCTTCTCATTTTCTCCCTCTCTCTTTCACTTCTTTCTTTTCTCTCTCACTCCTTTCTCTCGCCCTCTCTCTACTTTCTCTCTATCTTTACTTTCTCTCTCTCTTTCCTTTCTCTCTCCCCCTCTCTCTTCTCTCGCTCTCTCTTTTCTCTCCTCTCTCTCCCCCTTCCCCTCTCTCCTGTCTCTCTCTTCTCTCTCCCCCTCTCCCTCTCTCATTCTCATTCTCTCTCTTCTCTCCCCCTCTCTACTTTCTCTCTCTCTCTTGTCCTCTCTTCTCTCTCCCTCTCTCTCTCATTCTCTTTATCTTTTCTATCTCTCCCCCTCTCTACTTTGTCTCTCTCTCTCTTGTTCTCGCTCTCCTCTCTCTCTGTTCCCTCCTCTCGCTCTCTCTCTCTCTCTCTCTCTCTCCTCTCTCTCTCTCTCTCTCTCTCTATTGTTCTCTCTCTCTATATATTGTTCTCTCTATCTTCTTTCTCTCCCACTCCCTCCTCTCTCTCTCTCTCTCTCTCTCTCTCTCTATTGTTCTCTCTCTCTATATATTGTTCTCTCTATCTTCTTTCTCTCCCACTCCCTCCTCTCTCTCTCTCTCCCTCCCTCCTCTCTCTCCTTTCTCTCTTTTCTCTCCTCTCTATCTCCCGTCCCTCCTCTCTCTTCTCTTTCTCTTCCTCCCTTCCCCCCTCTCCCTCCCTCTCCCTGTCTCCCACTCTCCTTTCCTCTCCCTCCCTCTCTCCCCTCTCCCTCTCTCTCCTTTATTTCTCTTTATTTCTCTCCTCTTTCTCTTTCACTTATTTATTTCTCGTTCTCTCCTTTCTCTCTCTTTCACTTCTTTCTTCTCTCTCTCTCTTTCTTGTTCTCTCTCCTCCCTCTCTTCCCCTCCCTCCTCTCTCTCTCCCTCTCTCTCTCTCTCCCCCCTCTTTATCTTCTCTCTCTACCCCTCCCTCCTCTCACTTCTTTCTCTCTCACCCTCTCTCTCTCCTCTCCCACCTTTCTCTATCACTCCCCCTCTCCCCTCTATCTGTCCCTCTCTCCTCTGCCTCTTCTCTTTACTCCCTATCTTTCCTCCCTCCTCTCTCTTTTTTCTCTCTCCTATTTCTCTCTCTCCCTGTCTCTCCATTCTTTCTTGCTCTGTCTCTCTTTCACTTTTCTTTCTTGTTCTCTCCTTTTCTCTCTCTCTTCTCTCTTTCACTTCCTTCTTTTCTCTCTCTCTCTCTCTCTCTCTCTCTCTCTCTCTCTCTCTCTCTCTCTCTCTCTCTCTCTCTCTCTCTCTCCTGTATAATATACATTGTGTTCACAACACCTTATCCCTGATTCTAACATATCAGACACAAAGCAGTACATTACCAGTATGATATAACTGATCCCATGGACCTGTCACTGCACTATAAGAATTGGATCATATTCAGATCAGTCCCTCATTATAATGTCTTTGCATCGCTGGATTTGGTAGTCATGCAGGCAGGCAGGCAGCTTGTGTTCTTTGTGCAGTCAGTGTGCTCTGACTTGTCCCACATTAGTATCAGCTGTAGCAGGCAGAGGATGGTGTTTCTGGATGTGACAGCTCGGCAGTATGAGAACTGTCACACAAGGCTAGTGTGATGTTGCCTGTGTGTGCATGGCCAGTGTCACCCTGATCAGGACTCTACTTATAAGGGGAGGTGCAGTGATGAGGACAGCCCTGATCCTTCACAAAGCAATGACGTGCCTTTCTCATCATCAGCATCCCTCCAACATATAAAAAAAGAAGGGAGGTGAAAGCATACTGATGTGCTATGCTGTCAGTGCCTGCTTCTATTTGGATGATAGTAGCTGCTAGATTAGCCTGTGCTGTGGATATAACACCTGCTCCCTCTGCAGCTGACATCCTGGAAGTGTCTTGTGTCAGCCCATCTACTCATCATCCCTAAAGATATCAGCTGGAGGAGCTTTATCACACTTCCAGGACTTGTGTTCTTGGCAGAGCATCTCTGGTTTCTGAGTTCAGGGCTTCTCTTCATCTGGTAAGTCTTTCTGCACAAGGGGGAGAATAGCTCATAGAGGGAAAAAAGGAAACCAATCAACTTCTAACTTCAGCTTTTTCAGTTCAGCTTTGAAAATGACAGCAAGAGTTTGATTGGTTGCCATGCACAATTTTGATAAATTCCCCTCTAGTCTTGGATTTTAGCACAGTTTAATTTCAGCAAAGTACTTAAAGCAATGAAATGCCTGCACTTGCTGTCAATCAATAATTAGCTTTATTGGTAGTCTTGGAATCCTTATACATACTCTGCATGAGTGCCATGTCTACTTGCACTCTAATGGAAAAGTCCTCTGATGTTTGCAGACACTTTGTTCAGAAAGCTTGAAGTGCACTTTATTGTATTGTCCTTGAATCTTCATTTTATTTTTTTAAGTATTAAAGGGCCAATTGGGAGAGTGTGTAAAAGATGGAGTTGTTAATGTGTTCTTGTGCTAACATGAGGAGGGGGACCGCTGATGTCTGACAAATTCTATTCTGCAGCTTGGCTATAGAAGTAGATGGAAGAGACTTATTTAAGACTATTAGCCAAGACAGCTGTTATAAAGAATTTTAATGGTTAGAGAGAGAAGTTTAAGGGAATCCTAAATTGATCTAACAATGCTGTGATCTGCAAGGTATGAGAACCTGATGAAGGGCTAACTTTGCTGGAAGTATGTCCAGTGTTGGATCTGTGATGATAACATACATAGGAAAACATTGGAATGACTGTGATGCACTCTTAGAGCCGGTTTACACTGGGGCAACTCGTCAGGCGACTCAGCCACCTGACAAGTCACCTGACAAGTTGCGTCTTATCCTATTCAATAGAACCGTTCTAATAGGAGTCGTTCCCGAAGTCGTGCCGCCCCCAACCAGCTCTTCGTTTTTTGTTTATTGATATTATGGAATTATACACAGGTTGGAACCTTTGAGCACCTAGTGAGTTGCCTCCCATTACTTATAGTACATTACCTGACCACACCGTTTGTATTGCACAGTGATAGCCAATAGCAACTTGTTCAAAATCTACTTTCTCTGCAGTGCAATGCGTAATGATGTCCAAAGTGCAAAGAGCAAATGCAACCTATCAGAAATCTACTTTCTTTGCAGTGGGAAGTGGTGATTAGTGTTGCTCACGAATATTCGTATTGCGAATATTCGGCTCGAATATGGCATATTCGAGTATTCGCGATATATTGCGAATTTTGCGGTGAATATTCGCTATTTCGAATATTCGTATTTTTTCAATTTTTTTTTTTTAGAACAGATCACATCCTAGAGATCCCCATCGACGTCTAAAAGCATTGCTGGTATGATTAGAGACCTTGGGCCGAGTAGCTGCAGCGATCAATTTATATTGCCGATAAATCGCAATGCGATTATTCGGCAATAGCGATATCGCGCGATTATTTTCGAGAAATTCGCAATATTGTTTTTAGCTAAAATAACACATATATTCGATTTCAGAGTGTTACTGTCGAAATTCCGCAATAAATTTCTCATTCGCATTTTTGCGAAATTACGATAAAATATCAAGAATATTCTGAGCCAATCAGAGTGCTCCATTCCGCATTTCTCGAATATTCGCAATTATTTTGTATTGTAATATATCAAGAATATTCTGAGCCAATCAGAGTGCTTATTCCGCATTTGCCGAATATTCGCAATTATTTTGTATTGTAATATATCACGAATATTCTGAGCCAATCAGAGTGCTCCTTCTGCATTTGCCGAATATTTGCAATTATTTTGTATTGTAATATATCACGAATATTCTGAGCCAATCAGAGTGCTCCATTCCGCATTTCTCGAATATTCGCAATTATTTTGTATTGTAATATATCACGAATATTCTGAGCCAATCAGAGTGCTCCATTCCGCATTTCTCGAATATTCGCAATTATTTTGTATTATAAAATATCACAAATATTCTGAGCCAATCAGACTGCTTCTTTCGCATTTCTCGAATATTCGCAATTATTTTGTATTGTAATATATCACGAATATTCTGAGCCAATCAGAGTGCTCCATTCCGCATTTCTCGAATATTCGCAAATATTTTGTATTATAAAATATCACGAATATTCTGAGCCAATCAGAGTGCTCCATTCTGCATTTCTCGAAATTTCGCATTCGCATTCGCAATAGCGAAAATTCGCAATCATTTCATTTCCAAAAAATATCACGAATATTCGTATTTAGCGAATATATCTTGAATATTCGACTATATATTCGAGATATATCGCGAAATCGAATATGGCATATTCTGCTTAACACTAGTGGTGATATGCATAGAGGTTGATTTACTAAAGACAAATAGACTGTGTACTCTGTAAGTGCAGTTGCTCCAGAGCTTAGTAAATGATGGGGAGCTCTGCTAATTTCCATCATCCAATCATGTGCAAGCAACTTTCCTTTTTGTTTTGTTTTTTCCTTGCATGTGGTTGGGTATTCTTTTGCAAAGCAAAGCTTTACCTTATTTACTAAGCTCTGGAGAAAGTGCACAGTCTAAGTTTCTTTAGTAAATCAACCCCAAAGTGCAGTATCCCAAAGCAACCATTCAGAAAATCAAATTTTTCTGCAGTGGAATCAGTCATGATGATATTCAAAGTGCAATAGCTCATAGAAACTTATCAGAAATCATATCAGGAATCACATTTCTCTGCAGTTTAATGGGCAGTGATGATACATAAAGTGCAACATCTCGTAGTAACCCAATAGAAATGATAACAATCAGGGCTTTTTTTCTGGGGGAACTTGGTGGAACTCAGTTCCACCACCTTTGGCTCAGACCCTTTGGTGCCCGCTCACCACAATCACTTGTGAACACAGAAGTCTGGTTTCTGTGTTTACAAGTGACTGCTTTGTAACCCCCTGAACTCTGCACACTGTATGTAATGCAATTCTGGTATTTAATGCCCCTTTAAGACCCTTCTACTGTTTGTGAAATCTGAACAGGTCGTGGTAGAGTTCCTGCACCTATTTTTTGAGAAAAAAAGCTCTGATAACAATAATATGATTCATACATATCCACTACTTAATGGCTCCATAATCTTTTCTGTACATTCAATTGTTTCTTACTGTGTTTTTCTACCTCCTTGTGATGTTGTCTGTGAGCTCCGAAACATCTCCTACTTCTCTATGTTGAGAACAAGCTGTGCACATTAGTTGTGGTAATGTGCACTGCTCTATGCACACTCAATGCACACTACAAATCTCAATGTCCATAGTTCACCTAGGGAGCGAGCAAGAAAAAGGTGGTTACATTCCTACACACAGAGGGACCATGGAGAGCCAATGTAGCCACCCTAGCAGGTCGAACGTTTACAGCAGTAAAAATTTAATTTGGAGATATGGATAAGGCTGAGAGCACTAGAGGTGATGTTTTCAGTTAGGAATACATACGTAAACATTTTCTTTTTAAAAACCTGAGTTTAATGTCACTTTGTTCCCTGGAGTGCAATAAGCAATTATGATATGCAGTGTAGTAGCCCATAGCAACTAATTAAAAGTCATCTTTATCTGATCATGGGCTACTGCCCATTGCATGTTAGCTTTGTTTTTGTTTTTTGTTTTTTTTACTATGGCTTATTGTGTAAGCTAAAGAAGAAAATAACAATTGGACATGTAGCAGTTCATTGATTAGATAAAGTGACATTACTTTGTGTGTCAGTAACATGACTATTACTAAATTCAGCATGGCTGCAGCCACTTTTATTTAATTATTGCAATGTCTAACTAAAGATCAGAGTAGCCACGTGCTCCTGACCTCATGCTGCGTTCAGAGTCAGGGTTTTATAGAGAAGGAGCTGAAACCACTTTCTCTTGCTCTGTTGCCTGATCGGAAGCAGTAAAATTAAAACGGGGGTTCCGTGGCAGATCCTTTTTTTTTTTTTTTTTAGAATTCTATGGGGAATAACAATACTATGGTACACTCACTTCTTTGGTCCCTGCAATTATCCTCTGTCCATTTTCGTGTGAAAAAGGAGTTATAAAAGAGTTATAAAATCCGTTCCTCATTCGGCATTGTGAAGCCCACAAGCAATCATTTCCTAAAAGCGGTGTCACGTGTCACTTCGTAGGTAAAATCTTTTGAGATTTCGCTGCACTGTGTTCCACAATGTATCTTGGAACTGTGCTTCCAGAATACATTGCAACAGGGAAAGGCTTGGAAACGCCAACTCCCGCAGGAGATGAATCCCGGAAGTCTAACTGTGATTAGAAATAATACGGTATTTATATATTTAAAAAAAAATTGTGTGGCTTTCAGTGATGTAGATGATGCATTGATTAAGATAGAATATAGTTGCTATTTTTGGTGAACCTCCACTTTAATTTAACAAAGTGGGAAAAGCAATTCCAATCTGCTCTACATCTACAATACTATTTTCCTGCTTCACATATGACAGATTTTCATTAAAGAGCTCAGGCACATGGCTGTATTTAGATGATCTGTATGCAGAATCTTGCTGGTAGAGGTTGGCAAAAAGATCCTGCCTTAGAACACATCTAATTGTTAGGAAAGGCCAGTTCACTCCTGACCACGTGCATTCTCGTGCATTCCGGTGCAGTTTTGACAGCTCATTCAGCCCCCCTCCATAGCCCAACTCTGCAGTTAGCACACAGGGGGCAGAGCAGAGAGCCAGTGAATGACAGCCACTGGCTCTTTACTCACTGAAGACCAAGAACTGAGCGATCAGAAATCTTTGATTGCTCAGTCTTAGGCCTCGTACACACGAGGGGATATGTCCGCTGAAAACGGCAGGACCGTTTCAGAGACATCTCCGCTCGTGTGTATGGGCAGACAGATTTCTCCACCCGACAGATTTCAAAGCATGCTTTGAAATCTCCGGTGGGAACTGTCCGCCCGACATGTCTGCTGGTTAGACACTTACCAGGACATGTCGTCCCCCACCGCCGCCGCGCCGCTGCCGAATATTCCGCATGCGCGGAAGTGTTTAACCGGGGCGTGGCGGTGACGGGCGGCGTCAACGTCACCGCGCACCGTCCGGCGGCGGGAATTTGAGATGGTGTGTACACGCCATCTGTCAAACTCCCGATCGGACATATCCGATGGAAATGGTCCGCGGACCGTTTTCATCGGATATGTCCGATCGTGTGTACGAGGCCTTAGAGGCAGTGAGGGACAGATACATACCTCTCAACTGTCTGAGAGGTATGTATTCCTTCCGGGGCCACGGATTCTAGCTCTGTGACTGACCGGAATCGTAAGCCATCAGTCACGGCACTTGCTAGTGAAAAAATGGCAAGGAGGCACAATGTCGGCACCCTTCAATAACTTTACTCACTGAAGACCAAGAACTGAGTGATCAGAGGTCTTTGATTGCTCAGTCTTAGAGGCGGTGAGGGACAGATGCATACCTCTCAACTTTTTCCTCTTCAAAGTAAAAGCAAAGTAAAGGCAAAGTAAAGGCATAATGGGCTAGTATGCACTGCATACTAACCCATTATGTGGCACTTACCTGCAAATGAAGCCCGTTCTGTCCCTGCTGGTGGCCGCATCCATCTTTTCCCTCTTCCTTCTGGGGCTGCGGACTCCGGCTTTATGACTGACCGGAATCACGTGACCTCACTCCCATGCTTGCACATGGGAGCCGTCAGTCACGGCACTTGCTAGTGAAGAAACGTCACGGGGGCACAATGTCAGCACCCCAAGCCAATTTGTCCATTAGCTTCGGGTGCAGGCGTGGTATTACAAGTAAGGGGAATTGGCAGCGAGTTGAGTGAAAATGGCGATAGCAACCTTTTTATTAACAATTTAAAGTTAAATTAATATAGAAGGAAAACATTCCTTAAAACAAAAATATCAGTCGCTAAGCCTGTTGATCTTTGAGTCACCCCAAGAATATGTTCCATTATACACTGCGGGACCTTTATCCTAATAGGCCTCCAGTCGCAACACACCAGCTTGGAGACGATACACTACCCTCGGTGCAACCATTTCCAAATTTCAGTTACGCTGTCATTTACTGTAGTGGAATGCACCATAGGGACACATACCACTGATGGGTCTCCAACCATTCACTTATCCTACATTTTCCCCCGCCAGCAAAGACCAACAAAAATGCCAAGCCGCCTTGACATCCATTAATAGAACAAATCATAGCAATGAAAAATTGGACAAGAACAGGGTGGGTTAGTGGAAAGCTGTCTCCTGTTCCTGCCGATTTCCCACTGGATGCCAGGACTAGAAGCACCCTTCCTAACTTCACAGACCCCATCCAGCCACCACTACTCCCCCGGCTGTACATGGGTAACCTAACAAGACTATAAAATGTAGATTTCTGTTCCACAATAAAGCTGTGTTTTACTCAATCTAGATGGAGTTCACATTGTCACTGGTACTGGCCAGAACACTTTAAATGCTTGGCATCACTAATTCTAGAAAAAGAATAAGAAATACGTTATTGACACAACTGCCCACGTGCAGCATGCCAAGCATGTTGCAATTATGTGTAATCTATGTCAATAACCATGCACCGTACTACAATTTCCAGGTTCCATTATAAAATACATACAAGGTTATTTATAGTCCATGAGCTGGAAATGTTAGATGTGACATTGCTGTAAACGTCCATTAAGAGTGGTCAATAGCTTTTTAGGTGAAATAACAGATTTGCTCAAAGATTATAGTCTATGTAAAGAGCTAACTAAACCCAGACTGCTTAAAGAAGTACCTTGTAGTACTAACATGGCTGACCTAGTAATCTCTATATTACATAGCAGGACTATTGATTTTGATCTCTTCCCTGTTGACTCTGCACTGTCAATTTACACAGATTGTATCCTCCAGCTGCGCTGTAGAAAAAAAGAATGTGTTAAATTATTATACTTTAAAATGTATATTCATATTTTCTTTTTTTTAAAAACACGTGCTTACTGTATGTTTCTAGTAAAATATCTATTTAATTTAGGGCAAGTGGTAATAGCCAGTAATTTTGATAATGAAACAAAAAGCAAGGGGCAGGGAACACTGCCCAGCAGCGCATAACCCAGGAGGCATACTTGAAAAGCCCAGGGACGAGCGGTGAGGTCAGTGGCTGGAGAGACACTGGCTAGTATCAGAGCCAGATACACACAGGTTATATATTCACAACTTGCGTATTCGATTCTTATTATTTAGGCAATTGCAGTTCTACTATTTAACAAAAATATTTACAAATGTTGTCCCTTTCAGATTAATGTTTGGGGGTTCTGAGTAATTTTTTAGCAAAAAAAAAAAAAAGATGATTTTTACATGTAGGAGAGAAGTGTCCAAATTGGCCTGGGTGGCAAGGGGTTAATTACCATAAGTAAGTAATATACAAATATTTATTATATATTGTTTTTAGGTAATTTACTATATTTTCAAAAACTGCACTCAAGCAGATGGCTTAATGGACAAATTATTAACTTCAAACCAATAATTTCACAGTAAACAAATAAATAATCGATTATTTAGTTATAGCATAACAATATATTATTTAGCTTGATTAAAAAAGTACCTTTTCAGCAGCAGCAGATTTTCATTCTCCCTCTTAACTGTGTGAGAAAAACATGGGATTGTGGGTAAATCTTATACCCATAAACCCATGTGTTTTCATTGAAGTTAAGAGGGGCTGGGCTGGAAGGGAGCATTTGTCTTTTAGACACATACCCCCCTTCTATAACACTGCAGTGAGAGGACAGCCTCCACTGCAGCATTTTTATTGGACAGTTCGGACCAATGGTCCAAGGCTCCAAGCTGTCCATTGAGCTCAGTGCCTCTGACAAGAAGTCAGAGGCACTGTGAGGCACTGTGAGCTCATCCTCTTAGGCCGCGTACACACGATCGGTCCAAACCGGTCCACACGATCGGTCCAGTTTAATCGGTCCTAACCGACCGTGTGTACGCTCCATCGGTCCGTCGTCCGTCGGACCAAAGTTTTAAAACTTGCTTTAAAATCAGACCGATGGACGCCTGACCATCAGTCCAAATAGATGGTTAGTATGCAAAAGCATCGGTCCAAAAACCTGCGCATGCTCAGAATCAAGTAGACGCATGCTTGGAAGCATTGAACTTAATTTTTTTCAGCACGTCGTTGTGTTTTACGTCACCGCGTACTGACACGATCGGTTTTTAAACCATCGGTCTGTGAACCGGTGAAAACGGTCCGTCGGACCATTCTCATCGGGTTGGACTGATCATGTGTACGTGGCCTTAGTCTGCTGCAAACAGCATGTGCCAGCTTGCATTAAATTGTCAACGGTAACACACTAGGCTGGTGCGCCTTTCTTTCTCTTCTTTTGTGTTCTCTACTAGGATATTCCCCATCCATGAAGGGCAGCAAGGCCACTGTTACTGTTCTTGACATTTTTGGCATTTTCCATGCGAAATATTGATTGTTGGACAATCCACCCGTGCGCAGGAGTTTGTTTTTTCTGTATGCCAGCTTGCATTAAACCAGGCCACGCTGTATGTAGCTTCTGACAGGCTGCACATTAAGGCCCGTATCTCCGGAAAAATAGGTACCAGGAGCCCCAAATGTTGACCAGTGGTGGTCTCTGTGACCCCAGGTCACCAAGCTATGACCCTCGAAGCTTGATTGTTTTTTTTTTTTATGTTCATGGCTCTGCCTCACCTGACACCCCTGACTGCACGTGCCTTGTAAAGCCCACTGCAAAGCAAGTAGTGTAAAAACATGTGTGAAAATGTTAAAACACAACATCTTCTCAATCCCTGTCAACTTAAATGCACCAAGTGTGGTGGCGACCTTAGTGGTGGGAATGAAAGGGAATCAAGTAAATGTATGTGTGGCAATGTAACTAATAAAACTAAAATAGTCATGCTCAATCAATAATAAACTGCAAATGTACCATAGAATAATGACTTAGTGCATATTATATATATATTTTTATAAATGTAATTGAAAATAAAAGTTCTAAAAGCTGCAAGAATGTTGCCAACATTTTTAATTCAATAAGATATTGTGATCCAAAAAGTTTCACCACTACCACGAAAAAACAGGCAACTCTTCCTGTGAAAATCAGTCGTAAATGGGGACTCTTACCAGATAATGTGAACCTTGTATCACTAGCAAGGTCACAAACGCTTGCAGATATAGCCCTCTGAAGGGTCAAATAGTCCACCGTGTCTTTGGGACTCACTGACGGTTAGAGAAGGTCATCCCCTATATCCAGTTCTCACCCAGGGATCTTGATCAGCCAGACACCACGGAGCATATATATATACACAAATAGAGTATGCCCCAATTCTGTAATAGCATCTGAACACTTTATTAATAAAAGCAAAAAAAGGTGGGTACTCAGAAAGACATAAAAATAGTAGAGATGGGTGTGCTGGCAAACAAATCACCTGCACTTCCGGGGTCACGTGGGGCGTAATGACGTCAGGGTGGAGCTCTGCCCATTGTAACGAACCATAAAAGATGATTGCAAAAGTTGCAAATTAAAAACTGAGGCACAAAATATAAATAATGAAGCGGGTAGTCCAATGGACTTTACATATTGCCACTGATTACTGGGTGCAGCTATAAGCAGCCATGGGTGATTCCTGGGAACGCTAAAAATAAAAGCAAAAAGACAAGTGCAACTTCCATAGTGCTGTAAGCAAGTTGAACAATATTTATGAATGATTAAAAACGCACACACAGGTAAAACTCCCCCTTTGTGAGTTTGTTTTTAATCATTCATAAATACTTTTCAACTTTTTTACTACACTATGGAGGTTTGCTCTTGTCTTCCCTTTTATTTTGATAATGGAACTAGCATATGACTACAATCAAACTCATATAATCATCCAGCTATGTTAACAGGATAACATGATCAAACTAGGTTGTGCACACATTGTTCTTGGTATCACATGTGTTGTAATCTGTAGTACAACTACTGAGTCTGTTAGGGATTTAAAAAATGATATTAGCATTCCATGGTATTTTGCTTGTAGTAACAGTTTTCTGCCCATGGATGTCAGTGTTGCTATAAGGTGTCACCGAGAATGGTGTCTTCATAGGAAAATAACATAAACTATGTGACAGTGAAGTATAGTGAACAGTATATAAGAGGTGTCAGTTTTACAATGTGTTATTTTTATAACTCGGTACAAAGTTATTCAAAGAACATGGTTTATTATCCATGAAATCTGAAATCCAAGGATTATCTGTGTTGCATACTACATTGGTCCAGCTTGGCACAATATAGGTATGTATAGTGGGTTGCTGGGGAAGCTAACCATGATTGTAATAGTTGGTTTGATCTTCCAGGTCCTGCTTAGGTTCACTGGTCACGGGGGACACTCAATACTGCCAGTAGTCACAGAACGCCTTGTATCTTTTGTACTGTATACAAGGTATTCTCTGATTGGGCAAGGTGGACAGTAGGGGCAGTGAGGTCCTGATCTCCACCTTGTTCAGTCACATTATGTCCAACTAATTTTATTTTATTTTTTCACAAACAATGTATTATTATTTTTTTCTAGTGACCTTGAGAAATGGTAGAGAGAGATGTAAAATTGTTTGCTATATTTAGAAAATTGATCAATTAAAACAGGTGGAGCTAAATTTGAAGAAATGGAATCAACGTTATGTTATTGCCTTAATAGATTTATACACATTGTAAACCTAGAATATGGAATGGGAAATTAAATATATAGGCGTTTTGGGGATTGAATGTGTTTAGGGATGGGTTTTAAAGAGGTGGAGCTAGAAAAAGATCTGGATGATGGAAATGATCAACAAGTATGTGTTTTTGTTTTTAATAGTAAAAAATATAATATCCTGTGATTGATATCTGATATTGTATTATAGATACCGTACTTCCTATTTTTAATGTCTAATGTATGTGTTCATTAATGTTTGTTTTTGTAAAGATTTTTTTTTTTATGGAAACCGCTCATCACAGATTGCGCTTAAGGGCTAATCAGAGTAGCCCTTTACCATGTGATCAGCTGGGTCCAATCACTGCTGATCACATGTAAAAAAAACTTGCCTGTTATCGGAAGTCCTTTCCTCATGTGCTGTGTCTGTGTGAGGAAAGGGGAGCCAATAACCAGCAAGGGTCTCAGTACATTCTTTACACTGATAGTCAGGGCATGCTATTAGTGCAGGCTATCTGTGCCCATCAGTGAAGCCTAGCAGTGCTGTCTATTAGTGTCCATCAGTGCTGCAGCATCAGTGCAGCCTCATCAATACCCATCAATGTCACCTCATCAGCACCCATCACTGCAGCCTCATGAGTACCCATCAGTGTCGCCTCATCAGCACTCATCACTACAGCCTCATCAGTGTCCATCGGTGCAGCCTATCAGTGCTCTTCATTGCAGCCTATCAGTGCCAATCAGTGAAGCTTCATCAGTGTACATATGTGAAGAAGAAAAATTACTTATTTGAAATATTTTATAACAGAAACTAAGAAAAAAAATATTATTTTTTCAAAATTGTCAGCCTTTTTTCATTTGTTTAGCAAAAAAAAAAAAAAAAAACAGTGATTAAATACCACCAAAAGAAAGCTCTATCTGTCTACAAAATATATAAAAATGTCATGGGTAAAGTGTTGAGTAGCCACACAATTGTTATTCAAAGTTCCCCAGCGCTAAAAATTGGCCTTGGCAAGAAGGGGGGGGGGGTTGGTTTGAGTTGCCCAGTATTGAAGTGCCGATAATAAGCAGAGATGTGTTAATTTCTATAATTCATTAACATAAATCATATATATCATGCCACTAAGCATCTTATTCCTGCAGAGCTATCGTGTGGTCACATGACCTTTCTCTGTTCTTTGGCATCTGCAGGGACAGATCCTTGGGAGGGGCATCTCTTAATCCACTGATGTATGCTCTCTACCATGTGAGTCTATGTCTGGACAGCCCTGATTGGTGCTGTGCCAGTCACATGACTAAAAAGCAATTCAAATTAATTATAAATATATAAAAAGTTTTACAACAAATATTTATTGAATGTGAAATATGTATTTGTCTGTGCATTTATATGATGTAGACAAAGTGGAATATGATGGACTCTAGCTTTCATTTGGTTAAGACAGCATCTGCAGCCAAGGCTCCTTTTTTTTTTTACTTTACATTAAGCCTTATATTACAAAACTGTTACATAGGCAAGCTTTTGTAAGCTGGAGCTAAGTGATGACTGCTCCTGCGGAAAGGAGGAAACAGATGTTAGCAGTCAATTAGCTCTTACAATTTAGCAGTTTATTTTATAAAATCTTTGTATTATACTGGAGGTGCTCAGCCTGGTTCCTCAAGGATCTCTGAGGCCTCGTACACACGACTGAGAAACTCGACAGAATCAATCAAGAAACTTGGTGGCAGAGCTTTTTTGCCGAGGAAAACGATCGTGTGTATGCTTTTCATCGAGGAAACTGTCGAGGAACTCGACGAGGAAAAAAGAAAGCAAGTTCTTTTTTTCCTCGACGGGAGTCTCAATTTCCTCGTTGTGTTCCTTGTCGGGCTGGTTTTCGACGAGAAACACGTTGGTGTTTTGCTTAGAAACCTGCGCACCTTCAGTAAAAGTAGCGTTTATAATGGAAATAGCACATTTGTCACGCTGTAACAGTCTGAAAAGTGAAAATGTCTCTTACAAACTTTTACCTAACACGCAGTAACATGAGATTAGCAAAAGCAGTCCCAAGGGTTGTGCTAGTGGAATCAACATTTTCCTGCTGTTGTATGTGTTGAAGTCACCGCGTTTGAGAATGAGGAGATTTGGTCTCCACTGTATGTACGCAAAGACAGCTTGTCAAGTTTCTCGACAAGCCTAACAAGGAACTCGTCGAGGAAAACGATGTGTCTTTCCCGACAAGTTCCTCGGTCGTGTGTACGAGGCCTTAGGCCTCTTACACACACATCAGTTTTTCTTCAGGTTTTTCTTTTCAGTTTACCAAATCCATCTAATATGAGGTCAAACCTCAAGAGTCTCAATTTGTATGCAATCAGGCAGGCCCTTGTACTACATAGTTTTGGTAAACTGATTGATGTGTGTGTAAGAGGCCTTAGAGTGATTTCTCCATTATTCATTACAGTCATGGCCACAACAACTGTCAAGTGTTCAGTTGAAATGCTTTTAATAAATGCACGTACATGCATCACACTCTTTAAGATACTCCAGTAGGTAGAAAACACAGTTTCTGATCACTATTTCTGAATATACTAACTTGCCATTAAATGTGTGTAGTGCAAAAACATATTTATTTTTTAAGGTAGAGTGGGAGGTGAGAACCTATAACAAATGTTTATTACTGTGTCTCCATACATATACTTTCCTTACTTGTTATGTCGGCCACAGAGACAAAAAGTAATGAAAAATGCAAAAATTAAAGAGTTGTCACCAGAACAACAGATACAGATAAATCTTCAAATCAGGAAAATTCTGTAATGGGGGAATTCAGCTCACTTTAAAGATTCTGTCTAAATTCTCTTTAAAAGTGGGAGTTAACTCCCATGCATTATTTTGACCTGTAGTTAAGTCTACAGTAAGGTTTACCTATATGTACTGTACTGTAAATATCTCCTAAATCTGTTTAGACCGTTTAGAAGATACTTTGGGTAGTTGTGACGTCCTTGACACTTGCATTATGGAGGAGCGCCATACCTGTGCGAGTCCTGTGCCGTAAATAGCGCCAGCATGCATGTATGGAAGTGACGTCATCGTGGCTCCAGCCACTCACACAGCAGGAGTCCACAAACCTGGAAGCAAGACCGGGTGAAGATAGAAGCACCTTCAGTAAGGACAGTGAACCACTGAAGAACTTCGTTCTAAGGTAAGTTCTAAGGTAAGTTTCACATAATGTCCTTGTATGCAATGCATACTAGCACATTATGATATAGCCCTGTAGGGTTTAAAAATAAAAAGCCAGCAGTTTACTATTGCTTTAAAGCAAAAAAAAAAAAAGAAAAAATAAGATTTGGCTTTACATCCACTTGCAAATCCTTCACCAGTGTTCACTAACTGAGCTTAGAGAACCATAAGAAATAGGGAGACAATCAGGAGCAGAATGTTCTGCACCAGAATGTATGTGTTACTGGACAGTTTGTTGAGGGTCCTTATACTAATGCAGCGTACACACTATCAGGCTTTTGCCCAGCCAAATCACATTGGAATTACAACGGAATTCCATCGGAGAAAAATAGAACATGTTCTATATCGAAACTCCGATGGAATTCATTGGAATTTCCGATGAAAAAACTCAGATGGGGCTACACACGATCGGAGTATCTGATGAAACAAGTCAGTCTGAAATTCCGATCGCGTGTACGCGGCATTCGTTTTTTTACCTTTTCTTTTGTGTTTTATAATTTTTTTAGAGAATATTTGTGTTTCAATGTCATTAGTCGGGACTGAATGCACCTTGCGTGTGTTGTGTGTGGTTTCTATGTGACAAGAAGGTGTATTCATCCACAAAAAAAAACACAATTGTGAAGAGAACAGTAGTGGGGATTTCAAATGTGTGTATTCCTGTTGCATGAGTAATCTGTTAGTAAAAGTCATTGGATTTAATGCTAGAACATAGAGCGAACATCAAAAAGGACCTAAATGTGTTACCAACACCCCTAGGTTGAATCAAAGAAAGAAAAAAAATGGGACTTTAAGGTTAACAACTCAAAGGGGGGGGGGGGTCAGACTAATACATCCACCTACAGTAGGTGAATATACATTATTTAATTAATCCCTAACTTCTCTTTCAAATCTGATTTCTATGTCCAATGAAATACAATGTCCCCCATAGGGCATATGGGCCCTGTGGCCAGATATTTGGAGAGCAGGAAAATAACTTATTGACATTTGTGATCCAACCTTCGTAAAGTAATGCAGGCCAGTCACACCGCTCTGTGAAAATGTACTGACAGGCTGGAAACTATTTGCTAGGCGGCATACTGATGACTGATCTTTGTAACATAAGCTAAAAAAGCAGGTAACAGTGTATGAAATCCTGATGGTCACTTGCTAAGCGCAACATGAAGTACTTTTAGTGGTCTTTTCATAACAGGAGGGGACTAATTGCACTAATACTGTTGATAATGATAATATGTCACAACTGAGGGATCAGTGAAAGTCCAGTACACACGTTAATCCTCTATTACTGCTGGCATTTTTTTTTTTACACTTATTTCAATACTATTGATTCAGTCAGTGGTATACAGAACATGTGTTTTATTATGTCTGGGCAGAGTAGGACTTGGTTTTATATTTTATTTGATCTTTATTTATACATCTTCATTTCTTTGTTTCATGTTCTATGTCATTTTATTAGTTTCCCAAGCAACTTTATATGTTTACTCTCCATCATAGTTTTTAATAGGAATTTTTCATGTTTACATATAGAGCAGGGGTGTCCAAACTTTTTTTTTAAAGAGGGCCAGATTTCATGAAGTGAACATGCGTGAGGGCCGATCATTTTACCTGACTTTCTTTGAAGCATTTCAATTAAATGCAAATTAAATATTTTATACAAAGTTTATTGCAAACAACATACTTTTCATTTTGTAACATGATGAGCTTGGGTGTTTTATGTACTTTTTTAAATAATATTCTTTCCTTCTACAGCCAGCCAGTGCCTCTCACTAAAGATGAGCTTGGGTGTTTTATATACTTTTTGTATTTTTGCAGCGAAGGCTCCTTCAGCCATTTAGCCCTCTCACTGAATGCAAGGAAGGTTGGGCGTGTTCACAAGTAGATGTCCCCGAGCTCACAAGGAAGATGACAGTGCGGGCCAATCACAGGCACTGTGACATTTTCCCCAATCACTGCCTCTGCATGCCAAACGCCGCGGTCATTGTTAGGATGAGCGGGGTGTGTAGTGGGGCGTGTATTTACATCTAATGATCACAGGCACTGTGACATTTCTGCATCCCAGCATTCAGGATTTGTCATGCTGAAGATGTATCCAAAAAAATAAATAAAAAATAACCCGCGAATATACTTGGGGGGGCCACATTAGAATGTATATGTAAATCCCAAGTGGGGGCCACATGAAAGCGGAACGCAGGCCGCAGATGGCCCACGGGCCGGACTTTGGACATGCCTGCAATAGAGTCTATTTGTCGGATTGTGTGTATGGCCTTCTCCAAAAAATCACCCACAGTATTACATATTTAATAATATTTAAAACAAAAATGTAACTTTAGAATTCCTTAATTTATATCTTTCCAAAACAGAGACTAAATTGATTATATATTTTATTGTGTGTGTCCCTGAAATGCATTTCCACGTCCCTTATAACGCAAAGCCAATTCTAGATTTATACCATTGGAGTGCCAAGCTGTTTCTTCCTATTTCTTTCCACAATTCCACAGGGACAGCTTTAAAGGGTTCCCCTCCCTGGGACTAAAAGAGCCTTCTTCCGTAATCTTGTTTACACCAATGTGAGAATAACAATTTAAATTGAAGGATAGAAAATTAAATGGAATATATATCTACATACTGTATATATAAACTATATTACCAAAATGATTGTGATGCCTGCCTTTACACCCACATGAACATTGATGGCATCCATGTCTTAGTCCGTAGGGTTCAATATTAAGTTGGCCCACCCTGTTCAGCTATAACAGCTTCATCTGTTCTGGGAAGGCTGTCCACAAGGTTTAGGAGTGTGTCTATGGGAATTGTCCTGGACTTGCTTCCCGTACTCCCGGAGTCTATGGGTAGCTATCTAGGCAGATGACCTTTTTCTGCCACACAATAATAGACTGCTGTTTCTTGTCTTGTGTCTTTATTGGCACGTTGCAGATTTCAATATACATGTGAATGACACACGTGATATGCGGTAAAACTAGAAATAACAAGAATAGTATAACATTACCATACGATAATAAAAAATGTCATACAAATATTGACTGACTAACTACCTCCCTAATAGCCTGTGGAGGAGGAGGAAGAAGAAGAAGATTGCTTACCTCCAATGCTCTGTCTGGCGTTAACCAACACCACTACCAGCGTCATTAGACACAAGTAAAATCAAGTCCGATATGGGTCTGAAAAATGACTTTACTTCACCCTGTTTTTTTCTCCTTGGGGTTTATTATCCTCTCTATGCACTGATTATTCTATACTTTGCATTGTGGGCACGTTGCACACAATGCAACTTTATAGAGCTAACCTGTTGTGGTTCTCCACTTCATGCTGCTCCGCTCAACACAGAAACATAGATTTAGATGTAATATTTAACACTGAAATAAAAAAACAAAAAACACTGACATGCAGAGCCTACTCAGAAAACTAGGACACAATTTAGAAAGAAAAATCAATCTATGGTGGGACATCCACACCTTTGATAGATACAGTACATCAAGGACAAAATAGTCCCTAGAAGACTAAGATGGGACGTACCACCAAATGATGGACTAGTAGATAAAGAATCCATGGATGAATGGTTCCAATATTTCAATGACAAAAGTCTGGAAGCACTACACTTTCTCTTAAAACGCAAACAAAAGAAGATAAGAATTGTAGATAAACTTATAGAAGATACAAAAACCAAATTGGAACCATTCAAGGAAACCACTGAATTCAACACATTGGCTACCCAACTCAATAGAGACCTAGTGACTAAAGATCTAGAAAAACAACAACAAAAAATAAAGAAACATAAACGAGACATATCGGACTAAAAATTAGATCAAGTATTCAAATTGCAAACCAAAATAGAAAAACCTCAACCCCTTTCCACCTACTCCACCCGGAAAAAGAGGTCAGAATAGAGGAGCCAACACAGATCACCCAAACACCTAATAGAGAATCTTACAGGGAAGTATTAAGATACCTACAAGAACATATCCCTGATAAAGAACAATATAGGGGGGACCTGAGGCCCCAACAGGAATATAGAGGAAATGTAACACATGGATACCAAACCCCCAAAAAAGTCAAGAAAAAAACATTTATAAAACAATACAAAAAAACATATAACAATAGGAGGAATTCTGAAAGAGACTACCATGAAAATAGAGGACAACCTCATCACTATGAACAATACAGAAGATCAGAAAGAAGTCCTCCTCCATTATACAATAGATATGAACCAATAAGAAACTATCAAGATTCATACCATCACCAAGACTACCACAACCAGCCTCCACAAAGGGCTTTTTTAGAGAGAGAGAGGAGAGACCACACGCCCAGAAGAGAACACAGGGAGAATCCCCGATCACCGAGACGGAGAAATCCAGAACCACCAAGATCACCAAGAAGAAGAAGAACTCCGGAACCAAGAAGAAGAACCCCAGAAGTAAGAGGAAAAACATCACCCGAAAGAAGAGGGGATGCAGATCGGGAAAGAGATGCCAAAAGGAAAAGAAAAAGCGAATAATAGGAAGTGATATCTTTAACATCAGTGGCCTACCTCTCTCCACGGAAGAAATTGCAGTTATAGACAACGGCCTCAAACATGCACCAGCAAAAAGTCTTAATAAATTTGACACCTATATAGGAATCCAAAAATATATTAGGAAAATCAACATCAAAAAATATATAATGAATAACCCCACTAAGTACACCACTACCAAGCCCAATATTGAAAGTGTCAAGCCCAGCAATCTACGTAACAACTCAGTATTTAACCCGCAAGTTCATGACAACCATTTCATTGATGTATTCAAAAAACTGGTACTACAAGACTTAGGCCGCGTACACACCATCGGACATATCCGATGAAAACGGTCCGCGGATCATTTCCATCGGATATGTCCGATCGGGAGTTTGATCCGATGGCGTGTACACACCATCGGATCAAATTCCCCGCCGCCGGACGGCGCGGTGACGTGGCGGTGACGCGGCGGTGACGTTGACGCCGCCACATCACCGCTACGTCACCGCACCAGGAAGTAAAACACTTCCGCGCATGCGCCGAATCCATTCGGCGGCGGCGCGGCGGCGGTGGGGGACGACATGTCTGCTGGTAAGTGTACTAACCAGCAGACATGTCGGGCGGACAGATTCCCACCGGATAGATTTCAAAGCATGCTTTGAAATCTGTCGGGTGGAGAAATCTGTCCGCTAGCCCATACACACGAGCGGAGATGTCTGCTGAAACGGTCCATCGGACCGTTTTCAGCGGACATATCCCCTCGTGTGTACGAGGCCTTAGACACACTGAAAGTAAAGAAAGCCACCAACCCGGTACATATCCAAAAAGGCATTAAATCACTAACCAAAAGAACGGATATTGTAATCCGTCCCGCCGATAAAGGCGGAGGTGTAGTAGTGCAATCAAAGGAACAGTACCTAGGTGAAATGGAAAAACAACTACAAGATGGAAAAACTTACACCAAACTACTAGGCAATTCTTTGAATACATATAAAAAAGAACTTGAAAAACTTATACATTTAGGGGTAAAGAAAGCAATACTGAACAAAAAGGAAGCAAAATACCTTATCCCAGAACTGTGCAGAATACCTATTATATATATGGTCCCTAAACTACATAAAGACAAAATTAATCCACCAGGCAGACCAATTGTCAATGAAATTGACTCCCTAACCTCTAGAATGGGAGAATATCTGGATCACTATATACAACCAGCAGTCCAACAAACAACATCCTACCTCAAAGACACAAAACATGTACTACAACTACTAGAAGACACACCTGTACTAAAAGGAAGAACTTTAATTGCAACAGCAGATGTGTCTTCACTATACACAATAGTAGAACACCACCAACCCTGTAATTCCACAAAATGGCTTTTAAAAGAATACAGTACCCTTATCTGTAAACAAAGAAAATTCCTAGTCAAATGTATCGACTTCTGCCTGAAACACAACTATTTTTGGCACAACCAATCCTTCTATAAACAAACGACGGGCATAGCCATGGGGGCCAAATTTGCCCCCAGCGTGGCTAACGCTTTCATGGCCCAATGGGAGGAAGATGCAATTTACTCCAATGTCCCAATGGAACTAACTCTGTATAAAAGATACATCGATGACATACTTATAGTATGGAATGGCAGCAAAGAAACACTAACAACATTTCTAGAAAAATTGAATCAAAATAATCTCAACATCTCACTCACATGGAACATCAGTGAGGAATGCGTCAACTTTCTAGACCTAGATATTTCAGTTACAGACAACAAAATAACCACCAAGACACATTTCAAAAATATTGATGCGAACAGCTATCTCTCAACAAGAAGCTGCCACCACAAATCTTGGTTGTTCAACATCCCAAAGGGACAATTGACAAGAATCAGAAGGAATTGCACATATGAAGAAGATTACAGATCCCAAGCGGCATTCATAGGAGACAGATTCAAGGAAAAGGGATACACTGAAAAGTACATACAAAAACAAATCAATGAGGTATCAGAACTCAACAGACAAAATATGCTACTAGGACCAAAAATGAAACAACAAAAAATGGAAGCACCAATGATTATACTGGACTACAATATACAACACAGAGACATTGAAAAATCCATTAAAAAACACTGGCATATACTAAAAAGTGACAAACTGTTAAAAAACATTTTGTCAGAAAAACCAAATATAGTGTATAGAAGAGCACCAACACTCAGGGACTTGGTAGTTAAAAATGTGGTAGACCCCCCAAAAAGTGGACACAGTTATTTCAGAAGCAAAAGATTCCACCCATGCAAATATTGCTTTGCATGTAGACACTCAAAAAAACACAGAAAAAAAGAACAAACTTCATCTCAACTAGAACAGGACAAACGTATGAGATTAAAGACTTTATTAGCTGTCACACAGAAGGAGTAGTCTATGTACTGCAATGTACATGCAACCTACAGTATGTAGGACGCACTAAAAGACCCCTCATGGTAAGAATAGGAGAACATATACGAAATATTAAGAAAAAGTTCCCTAAGCACAACGTTAGTAAACACTTTGCCAAACACCATAACAGTGACCCTACACAGATGAACTTTTGGGCTATAGAAAAATACAAGAAGCCATGGAGAGGAGCACATATAGTCAGAACCATTAGTCAAAAAGAATCACAATGGATTTTTAATCTACAAACAATGGTACCTGATGGAATGAACGTTGAATTTGATCTTAACTGTTTTTTACATTTTCTTAGCAATTTTAAAAACATTATACGTCAACCATAATAATGTCATTCACGGTTCTTATCAAGATTTTAATAATATTTTTTACTACATATCCCTGTTATTTATTTTATATATAATTTATATATATATATATATATATATATATATATATATATATATATATATATATATTTATATTTATATACATTTATTCATGTCATTTTTGCCATTATAGAAGTTACTGCTTAGCCATACCACATAAGGGGGTAACATTGCTGGTGGCTAATCAAAGTCGTTACTATATACATGAAGAGTACCAGAACCGCACTCTAAACTATAGGTTTTGCGGTTCACCTCTTTAAATACCCCACTTCCCAGAACCAAGGAACTTAAAAACAGTGAGGATTGTATATGTAACATCTAGCAGTAAAATTCTCCAGTTATGGAGAACCGGACTATACTATATAGAAGAACATTCTAACCAACAAAATGGCCGCTGCCATAATGAAGACATTTACTCCACCAAAATGGCAACCGATACACTTCCGGTTTTAACATATAAAGGACAAAGCTAGGAACCAATCGGGTATCTCTGATGAAGCTCCGAGGTGCAGCGTAACATGTAAGACCCGGAATCGGAAGTAGACGTGCAACCGATCGTTTTACTCGTCTGTTTGTTTTCACTTTAATGTAAGTTGCTACTTTTTTCATTAAATCTTGATTTTACGTACTTCACTATGGCACCATCCTTCTTTATTTGAGTACTACTGGAACACCTCCAACCACACACCCTGGAACGTTGGACCCACACTAGGACCACCACACCATCCCATAAAGGGACATCTGCCGGAGATCCATCTAAAGTGTTACACAAATTAAGGCTTTTCCCTTGCCTTACCAAGGTAAGCGCAATGAGAGCTCACTTTATCCAAGAATATCACCTTTAAAATTTAATCACAACACCACGGACGGAACTATTTGTCAATTTATTTGATATTTATTATTTATGCATTTGCACTTTGTTGCACGGTTTGCACTTTGTTGTTTTTGCTCTGGTTTGATGCCAGATTCTCAGTGGTAAATGTATATGCGCTGATCACCTTTTATTTTATCTGCTCCGCTCTGTGCCTATTTTTGATTGCCTCTATGGAGACATCATTATGCCTCTTAATTTATTTTTCTTTCTCATTTCCTACTTTTCCTTTTCTTTTAATTTCTTTTTAGTTTCTTTTGTTTTTTCTTTTGTTTTTGCTTTGTTGTGCCTGTTCCTATTACTCTCCTATTTGGTTTGTTTTTGGATGGTTGCCACACCCCCAAACAGAGAGGCATCTGTCCCCTTTGGTTTCGCTGTTTGCTGTGTCCTGACCGCGCTGTGATTGAGTCCTGCTTGATGGGTTCGTGTGTGTGTGGTCCCACCCATTAAGGTCACGTATGCGCACTGGAGCCGACACTGGCTCTTCCCGGTCGCGTACTATTGACGTCATGCCCACCCGGCTTATTTAAAAATACGCCAGACTCTAGTGGTTTGTACAGTGCTCAAACATTTGGAGACTGTCACCACGGGCAGAGTTCGCACCTAATTAATGCAAGGTCAATGGTAGGTTTTCTCTTTTTACCTATTCCCTTTCTCTTCTATCTATGCACCCTTGAGTGATGGCGATTCGCTGAGGGACCAATTATATGGTTGGTCCCCCGCTGGCCCACTCTTAATGTGGCTTGGATGTCTAGCTGCATGTTTGTTCCTATGCAATATAACTTTTGTTTTCCATTGTATATGCTGCCTGTTCTAGATCTTTCGATTGGAGAGGCGTGTTTTGGAGTATCGTTGGGATTGTCTGTCCGTGCTTTTTGGGCTTACCGGTCATTTGGTTCTTACCAGTTAATTTGCGGCTGTTTTGAACTTGCCTCTTCGAATACCTGAACTATTAACCACTAAGCACTGTCCTCGTTAAGGAGCTTGGTTTTGCCTTGGTTTATATATAATGAACATGTAAGTGCTTGTTTGCCTCTTGGTATAACACCATCTCCTCTTTGATATGTTCCTCTATTTTCTGTTGGTTTACATGGCCAGGTCACTAATGAAGGGCTCTCTCTCTATACATACAGTATATAGTATTGGTTTCACCTGGATCACTTAAAAGGACCCCATTCCTTCACTTCTCTATATGCTGCAACCCTCATCATGACCATCTAAACGACCTCTGCCCTCATTGTTTCTCTATATTTTTCCTAATTGGAATGTAAATAATCTTATAATAATATCTATATTGCTAACCTCACCCTGCTGCTACTCTATTTTAGTTTTATCTCATTTTATCTCATTTTCACATATATACATATTCTCTCATTGCCTTTTCTTCCTCTTCTTTCTTTTCTTTTTCTTCTTTTTTCTTCACTCTCCCCCTCTATCTCCATTTCTCTCTTTCATACTGCCCTAAACTCTCTTTTCATTACTATGCTCTGTTTCAAGCATCTTTCTACTGGACCCTCTTGAGGCCCACTTGTGGTTAATCATATAAGCACATGTGAGGCCCCATACACACGAGCGGACAGATTTGTTCAAATCTGTCCGTCCGACAGATTTGAACAAATCTGTCTGCTGGGATTTTGGTTTGCTCGCGTGTACACACGAGCAAACCAAAATCCCCGCCAGCAGAGAGCGCGCTGACGTGTCGGTGACGTGGCGGTGACGTTGACGCCGCCACGTCACCGCACCAGGAAGTAAAACACTTCCGCGCATGCACCGAATCCATTCGGCGGCGGTGCGGCGGCGGTGCGGCGGCGGAGCGGGACGACATGTCTGCTGGTAAGTGTACTAACCAGCAGACATGTCGGGCGGACAGATTCCCACCCGATAGATTTCAAAGCATGCTTTGAAATCTGTCGGGTGGACAAATCTGTCTGCTCGGCCATACACACGATCGAATCTGTCTGCTGAAACGGTCCAGCGGACCGTTTCCAGCGGACAGATTTGATCGTGTGTACGAGGCCTGAGAGTTTAATAATTACATTTCTATTTTGTGGTTATTTATTGTTTTCTCTGTTTATCATAAAACCTGTTGTCATTATTATTATCACCCTGTAGAATTCATTGTAAGCTCCTGAAGAAGAGTTTTTCCAACGCGCAACATGTAGGGCTGAACACCGTGTGACACCCTACCTCCTGAGAACTTCAATGGTCTTAAATTTCTATAATTAAGTGGCTGCGAGTCTCCCACTTTTTGTCGATCCTTTGTAATTGTATTTTTAGTTAGTAGGTGGTCTGTCATGCCAATGTGTTTGCAATTTTAGGCCTTATCTATTGCACTTTCTTATCAATTTTGTATTTTATATAAAATATCCATACTTTTAACCACTTCAGACCCGCGCTATTGACAAAATACGTCAACAGCGCGGACCCGAGGCACCAACTAGACGTCTTTGGACGTGATTTGAAGTGCATTACCCGCTCGCTACTGGGTGGCATGCCGGGGGTTAACACTGTCCTGCCGCATCGCTGAGGATCCGATGCATGTACCTGGCGGCCGCGATGTCCGTCGGGTACATGCAATCGGCGGGAACACGCGCAGATGACAGCAGGGATGTGGAGCTCTGTGTGTAAACACAGAGCTCCACGTGCTGTCAGAGGAGAGGAGACCGATCTGTGTCTCTTGTACATAGGGACACAGCATCGGTCACCTCCCACAGTCACCCCCCTCCCCCCACACAGTTAGAACACACCCAGGATACACATTTAACCCCTTCCTCACCCCCTAGTGTTAACCCCTTCCCTGCCAGTCACATTTATACAGTAATTAGTGCATTTTTATAGCACTGATCGCTGTATAAATATGAATGGTCCCAAATTTGTGTCAAAAGTGTCTGATATGTCCGCCGCAATATCGCAGTCCCAGTAAAAATCGCAGATCGCCGCCATTACTAGTAAAAAAAATAATAATAAAAAAAATCATAATTCTGTTCCCCATTTTGTAGGCGCTATAACTTTTGCGCAAACCAGTCGCTTATTGCGATTTTTTTATTTTTTTTACAAAAATATGTCGAAAAATACGTATCGGCCTTAACTGAGAAAAAAAATAGTTTTTTTAAAAAAAAATTGGGATATTTATTATAGCAACAAGTAAAAAAATATATATATATTTTTTAAATTGTCGCTCTTTTTTTGTTTATAGCGCAAAAAATAAAAACCGCAGAGGTGATCAAATACCACCAAAATAAAGCTCTATTTGTGGGGAAAAAAGGACATCAATTTTGTTTGGGAGCCACGTCGCACGACCACGCAAATGTCAGTTAAAGCGACGCAGTGCCGGAAGCTGAAATGTCGCCTGGGCACGAAGGGGGTTTATGTGCCCAGTAAGCAAGTGGTTAAATATACTACGCCTCCAAAGTGCATTATCTACCCTATGCACGTATGTATTTTCCTTTATACATATGTGTATACATTTTTTCTTGTAATTAGACAAAAGTAAAATCAAGTCCGATATGGGTCTGAAAAATGACTTTACTTCACCCTGTTCGGAAGTCTTAACTTCGACCTTTCTGACATGTCCATCTTTGCTTGGGAATGTCTGTGTGATAAGTCCCAAAGGCCAGTCATTCCTGTGTGCTTGGCAGTCTTTAACGAGCACCACATCACCTGACTTTAGGTCTGGTTTGTTAACTTGCCACTTATTTCTGGTTTGTAGGGTTTGGATGTAATATCTTCTCCATCTGTCCCAGAGGGTGTTGGCTAGGCATTGCACCTGTCTCCATTGACGTCTGAAAAGGTCTTTATCTGTAAACTCTCTACTTGGAGCACTGACCGTGTTGGTTTTTTGAGTGAGTAGAGTTGCAGGTGTCAACAGCATGGGTTCCTCTGGATCGTTAGTAACTGGGATCAGAGGTCTAGCACTTATGATGGCTGAGACTTCAGCCATAAAGGTGGACACGCATTCATTCATGCTGACATTCCTCATTTGAAGGGAAATAGAATCCAAGATCTTGCGGGCTACAACTATCATTCTTTCCCACTAGGGATGATCCGAACACCCCCGCATCTTGCCTTAAAGAGGACCTGTCACACTATTCCTATTACAAGGGATGTTTACACTCCTTGTAATAGGAATAAAAGCGATCGGAAAAAAAAGAAAATGTAAAAAAAGTGTAAAAAAATAAATAAATAAGTAAAAAAAATTAAAAAATAATAATAATTAAAACGCCCCTGTCCCTGGTAGCACGCGCTCAGAAGCGAACGCACATGTAAGTCCCGCCCACGTATGTAAACATCGTTCAAACCACACATGTGAGGTGTCGCCGCGTGCGTTAGAGCGTGTGCAACAATTCTAGCACTAGATCTCCTCTGTAACTCTAAACTGGTAATCTGTACAAATGTTAAAGCGTCCCCTCTGGAGATTTTTAAGTAACTAAGTTTGGCGCCATTCCATGAGTGTGCGCAATGTTAAAGCATGACATGTTGGGTACCTATTTACTCAGCATAACATCATCTTTCATATTTTACTAAAAAATTGGGCTAACTTTACTGTTTTGTTATTTTTTAATTCATGGAAACCATTTTTTTTTTTACAAAAAAAAGCGTTTGAAAAATTATTGCGCAAATACTGTGCAAGATAAAAAGTTGCAATGACCTCCATTTTATTCCCTAGGGTGTCTGCTAAAAAAACATAAAAAATGTTTGGGGGTTCCGAGTAATTTTCTAGCAAAAGAATGATGATTTGTACATGTAGGAGAGAAGTGGCAGAATAGGACTGGTATGGAGGTGGGTTTTAAAGCCCTGTATTGAAGTGGTTAAAGATGTTTATTTGGCACTGATACATAAGATACACAATATATGTATTTATATTTCATATTCCATTTATTTTTCTAACTTTCAATTTGAATGGTTATTCTCACATTGGTGTAAAAGGAAGCAGTGGACCTCCATTTGTTTATCCCCTATGTAGCACTACCCCCGAAGGAGCTGCTGGTTTGTTTTGGGCAGCATGTTACCGCTATTTCCTCGCCGTCTAGGGTGTCAGATGAGAGTTGAGAAAAAATTCAATGTCCACACTTTAGACTTCTTCTTTTTTTCTTTTTTTGCCGAACTTTGTAAAATAATAAAATAAGTAGTCGAAGAGGTGGAAGAGTAATAGGTAATAGGTTCAGGTGAATAACTTCTGTTTGGAAACACTCCTGCTTCCAGCAACGCAGCTTTTCGTCACCACTCTAGCCAGAGCAGGTATTGTGCACCTGGATAGGCCTCTCTCACTCGGAAACTTGGTAGAGTCTTTGCCACAGACCTTCCTAAAGATGAAAGTATATTCGGTCCAAAATCCTCTCAGCACAATATTAAGCACCCGGATCTCTCCCGAATAACTTCTTGTGAACTTAGAACTGACAGACGATCATCATTAAGTCCTTCAGTAATGGTGCGTCCTTCAATGAAGTTCAAGGCCTCTCCTGAGATACCAGCATCTTGCTCGGTGCTCTCCAAGACAGGTTCTTCATCGAGTGGCTTCCTCCCTCAGAACATACAGCACAGGACCACTCTGCAAGCGTAGACCCAGTCTGAATACTGGGCCTACTTAGTAGATCACAACCCTGGACCAACGTGGTCCGGAAGCCAGGAACACTTGTACACGCACCCCCGGCCATGAGAGCCACACAGGGGGGATGGTGGGACATCAACCCCAGGAACGACTGTGACCCCGGACTAATGACGTCTGTCCCTTAAGTACTCCTCCCCAGCATGCACAGCGGGACGATCAACTCCCTCTGGCTGCCAAAGGGGAACACCCAAACACCTTGACCTGACTGCTGCCACCCTTGGCCTGGGGCGGTAACAGCACCCCAGACAACAATAGTGGTCACTCACAGTACAGCCATGGCTGGAACAGAGGCCCAAATTTAGTAAAAAATAATACAGTCTAAGTCAACTAACTCTCAGACTACCCTCTAAATTTAAAGCAGCGCCGACTAGAAGGTAAAAGGCCGCTACACACAGACATATATTATATTATATATATATTATATTAACTAATATATTTTGTATAGTATACTTATGACACTGTGATATATGGGAGTGATAGCACTGTGATTTATTTTTTCCTTTCTATAAATGAATTCTGTTGTCTGAAAACACCACTTGTCTGGCTCTCATGCTGTTCCAGTGGTTCTATTACTTTCTGATTTAGTGACCACTGTTCAGTATTTTAAGAGGAACAAATATAATGGAATAATGAACCATTAAAACCAAACTCCAGCCAAAATGTTTATATAGATCCTGTGCAGAATAGCTTTTACTGCTTTTAGTGCATGAATAATCTAGACAAGTAAATGTGACATTCTGCTAATACTTTTTAGCATTTAGCTGCTTTCATCCAACTGGATGACAACTACAAATTCTCTAATACAACTTAACATTTTTGTGTAAGTTTTTTTTATACCATTTTACTCTTATGCAGCGTAAGTACAAATATGTAGGCATGTGCATTTCGTTTCGTTCCGAATCGAAATTCGGACGAATTTTCCATTATTCGGACATTCGGATGCATACGAATTCCCGAATTGCTATATTAGCGAAAAATTTCGACCGTTTTCGGAATTCGTTCGTTTTCGACCGAATTTCGAAAAAAAAATGGTCGAAATCGAAGAATTTTTTTTTCGAATTCCGAATCGAATACCCGCGGACTAAATTCGATCGGAATTCGAAAAAAAAATAAAAAAAAAAAATAAAATAAAAATATTTTCGAATTTAATTCGAAAAAAATTCTATTCGAAAAGAGACTATTTGTTTTCTAATCTGGTTGAAATATTTTCGATTTCGACCGCTTTTTTTTCGAAATTCGGTCGAAAACGAACGAATTCGAAAAACGGTCGAAATATTTTCGATTTCGACCGGATTTTTCGAAATTCGGTCGAAAACGAACGAATTCCGAAAACGAATTCAACACATGTAACGAACCTAACTTAACGAAATTTATTAAATGACGAATTGAAACGAAACGAAACGAAACAAATTTTTCACTTTTGCACATGCCTACAAATATGCACCGTCGTATCTGTGCGCCGGACCCACAAACTAAGATACGCCTAAAAACAAACTTCATTCCACCGACGTAACTTGCCTACGCCGGCGTAGAGTGGGCGCATATTTACACTGGACACATGTGGCGCTACCATTGATTTTCTATTCAAATATGCAAATGAGGGAGATACGCCGATTCACGAACGTACTTGCGCCCGGTGCATGATTTACGCAGTTTGCGTAAGTTTTACGTTTGGCGTAAAGTTATTCCCCATAGATGAGGCGCAACCCATGCAAAGGTATGGACCAGGGAACACAAGCCTACGTATTGTACGTTGGACATCTGTGAATATGAGCTGATGTGGGTCTGACTGGGCGTAGGTAACGTTCACGGCGTACACAGTAATAAGGCGTATCTTTGGCAGTTGTTCTGACGTGGTTGTGCGCATGTGCACGGGGATACGTCCACGTCATGACGCATGCGCAGTTCGTTTTAAGTACTTGTCTGGTGCCCGACCCATCATTTGCATGGGGTCACGCTTTATTAACATGAATCACGCCCACTTCCAGCCCACTTCCAGCTTACGCCTACGAAATATACGCTATGCCGGCGCAGAGTTGGGAGCATTTGCTTTGTGCGCCGATGTATTTGAATCCGGGCCTAAGTGTTACAAGTACTTAAAAAGGACATTCAGGCAAATACCCTGTTTAAAATATATACACTATTTGGTCACTATTTGGAAGTTAATAGCTATGCTGATAGCTTCCATTCAGTCACATCTGGCTCTTGGCCATTCTATGAGCACCATGTCTGATATGCTTGAAAGTCTTTTCCTCAAACCCTCCCTATTTGCACAGGATCGGAACACATGCATACTCAGTTCTTACAGATATACTATGGCTATAACCGAGAGTTGTCAATGAACCTGTCCTCGGAGTACCTAGAGGAAAACCACGCAAGCACAAGGAAAACATGCAAATTTGAAACTTAAGAAGGGATCCTACAAGATGTTGTAGTATGTAGTATTGTTTCAAAAGAGCATTGGTTAGGTCAGGTATGTACGATGTATGAAAATACATAACTTTGCAATTGGCGTTACAATTTATCTAAAAGTAATTCAGTAAATCTGAGGTCATCTCATTCACAATGTGTCCTATCAAGGTACAAAAATTTTGGTCATGCTGCAGTTTTATTTGCAGCTGGGTACATTGTAATTAACCACTTGCCGACCGCGCTATAGCAAAAATACTGCTACAGCGCGGTCGAGCTACTGTGACACGACGTCCTGGGACGACGTCGTGCACTTTCGCTATTGCGCGTCCCCTGGGACGCGAAAGTGTCCGTGCTCGCGGATCACGGATCACGGTAAATTGCCGCTGATAGCGGCCGTTTACCACGTAATCGTGCTGTCGAATGATGGCGCGATCACTTGTAAACAAACCGGCGTCATTTGATGACGCCGGTTCCTCCCTCTCCTGCGTCTCCTCTCTGTACCGTTCGGTACAGTGTGCGAGGAGAGGGGGGGGAGCGGGGTGTCAGCAGCTGAGCTGTGGCTGGATCTGTGACAAATGCAGTCACAGATCCAGCCATCCCTCAATCCATCCCAGCTCTGCAGTACCCCAGTACCCTGCAATCCCCAGTACCCAGCAATCCCCCAGTACCCAACAATCCCCCAGTACCCCTATACTCAACAATACCCCAGTACTCAACAATACCCCAGTACTCGGCAATACCCCAGTACTCGGCAATACCCCAGTACTCAACAATACCCCAATACTCGGCAATACCCCAGTACTCGGCAATACCCCAGTACTCGGCAATACCCCAATACTCTGCAATACCCCAGTACTCGGCAATACCCCAGTACTCGGCAATACCCCAGTACTCAGCAATACCCCAATACTTGGCAATACCCCAGTACTCGGCAATACCCCAGTACTCGTCAATACCCCAATACTCGTCAATACCCCAGTACTCGGCAATACCCCAGTACTCGGCAATACCCCAATACTCGGCAATACCCCAGTACTCGGCAATACCCCAATACTCAACAATACCCCAATACTCGGCAATACCCCAATACTCGGCAATACCCCAATACCCTGCATGATACTTTGCAATACCCCAATACTCTGAAATACCCTGCGCGATACTCTGCAATACCGCCTATGGGGATTTTTAAGTAGCGAAGTTTGGCGCCATTCCACGAGTGTGCGCAATTTTGAAGTGTGACATGTTGGGTATCTATTTACTCGGCGTAACTTCATATTTCACATTATGAAAAAAAATTGGGCTAACTTTACTGTTTTGTTTTGTTTTAAGCACAAAACAGTTTTTATTATAACGGCCGCCATTGTATTCTCTAGGGTCTTTGCTAAAAAAGCATGTATAATGTTTTGGGGTTCTATGTAATTTTCTAGCAAATAAATTATGATTTTTCCATGTAGAAGAGAAATGTCAGAATTGGTCTGGGTGTTCCAGAACGCCTGGTGGCGTTCCCTGCATGTTGGGCCTCTGTATGTGGCCACGCTGTGTAAAAGTCTCACACATGGGGTATCGCCATACTCGGGAAGAATAGCAGAATGTGTTTTGGGGTGTAATTTGTGGTATGCATATGCTGTGTGTGAGAAATAACCTGCTAATATGACAGAAACAAGTATTTTTTTTTTTTTTTTTACAGAATTTTCAGTCGTTTTTTCTTTTATAGCGCAAAAAATAAAAAACCCAGAGGTGATCAAATACCACCAAAAGAAAGATCTATTTGTGTGAAAAAAAGGACAAAAATTTCAAATTGGTACAATGTTGTATGACTGAAAATTGGTCTGGTTAGGAAGGGGGTTTAAGTGCCCAGTGGTCAAGTGGTTAAATAAATAGAAAACAGTGAAGTGCAACAAAGGAGGGGAGGGCCGAGTCTTGAGTGTCGCGTCATCCTATTTTGTAAGTGCAATATTCTTCTTTTATTTATTAAAACTTTTAAACAGAGAGCATTAGATCGTGTGTGCTCCCCTTTTCTTCCCATATAAATAGGGTGTCCCTGAGGCCACGTACAGACGATCAGACCGGTCTGATGAAACTGGTCCGACGGACCGTTTTCATCAGACCAAGCTGAAGTGGTCTGATGGTCTGATGTGTGTATACACCATTGGACCAAAAATCTGATCAGACCAGAACGCGGTGACGTAGAACACAACGACGTGCTGAAAAAACGAAGCATACGTCGACTTGATTCTGAGCATGTGCAGGTTTTTGGTCCGATGCTTTTGCCTACTAACCGTTGGACCAAAGTTTTAAAACTTTGGTCCAACGGACAATGGTCCGATGGGCCGTACACACCATCGAACTGGTCCGATGAAACTGGTCTGCAGACCAGTTTCATCGGACCGGTCTGATCGTGTGTACGCGGCCTGAATGTCTGAGGACCTGTGTACCCTTCCTATGGGAGACGAGGAGTAAGGATCTGCCAAGAGTCTGTCAGAGTCCAGCTATTATCCCTGAGGGGAACAACACTTACTTTTACCTTCTGGTGATGCAGAGGCATGGTCATAGCTTTGAAGCGAGGAACCAGTTTGTATGGTGGCGGAACATGTAGCGCTTCTATTATTTGGACCAGGGATCTCCAAACTATGGCCCTCCAGTTGTTCAGGAACTACAATTCCCATCATGCTTAGTCATGTCTGTGAATGTCAGAATTTTACAATGCCTCATGGGAAATGTAGTTCCGAAACAGCTGGAGGGCCGTAGTTTGGAGATCCTTGATTTGGACCACAGTATCACAGTGTATATGCTGATTGGACTTTATTATACACTATTTGTGGACTATCATATTTTCCACATGTTATAATTGTATTAGATGTGTATAGCACTTTTTTCAATATTTTGGTGTTGATATTCAGTACAAGAGACTTATTTTTGTTGCGCTACACGGTTTTCTATTTATTTATGGCATTGAAAAGTGTTGTGAATTCACTTAATTAATGTCAACTGGCAGCAATATTTCTATAATTTCATATATTTTTGCACACACAGGATATGTAAGTATATTGTGGTTGCGCTAGTTGATTTTAGTATTATTGGGGTACATGGTAATGTAGGTACATTGGTGTGCTATTCAAAATAAATGACGATGCAATCATTAATGCATGCATACTGTGCTATTATGTGTGTTTTTACTACGTTACCACAACATGCACTATGAATACCATAATTTGCATTTAAAACATCCAAACTCAATCATTTGTAGGGTTGTTCACATACTTTGGCTATATAGTGTAGGTGTGATGATTAGGTATCTACAAACCTTTGGCCATATACTAAATGCTTACAGTTTACCAGACAAACTAATTTTCTTTAAAAATCCACCAGGTAGGTAACACACTTATTTCTTAATTAAGCAGTGTAGCTTCCTGTATCCCCTCTCCAACACCAGCCAGCCTTATTGGACAATAAATCAGCACCATCTCTGGCCAACATCTTGAGAGATGCCCCAGGAAGCAATAATGCTAAACCGGGAGTAGCAGAATGATCTTGCTGTCTAGCAGAGCTGTGCATTTTGCTTTAGAGTTCCACTTTGACAAACCTTGCAGCCTCTGCTAAGCAACTCCAAATTATTCAGTGTTAATGTAAAGAAATGATTTCCCCCATGTTACCAATTGATTGGAGAGCATTCAAACACCTTTCATATTGCTAAACATGGCAGTTTCATACAGTCAGCACCATACTGAGCCGAAAATGTATTATTTTTAAACTGTCTTCGGAATTTTCACATTTGGTATAATCAGGTTGGAGGTTGTCTCTGGAGAGCCAGCTGGTAGAACAAACTTTATGTTAAGCTGCAGGAATGACACAAAACAAACATAAAATAATAATACTTGGGAGAAAACCTCAAAGTCTGCAAAATGTTCCTTCATCCTAGTATAACTTAAAAAGCCAGAATGCAATTATTGTTAATTCATTTCTTCTTGAAAAATGTTCAATGCACAGGAACCTGAGCCTGCAGAACAAAAACAATATGCAATAGCTTTATTGAAATGAGAAGGAGACTATATCTATCATATTAAAGCTAACCTGTCACAAAACCAAACAGTCTTTAGAAGCCTTTTATCAAGGGTTTGTAATATTTGTATGATTGTAGATTATTTGCCCTCATACCTCCTTAGCCAAATTGTTCAAACTATTATCATTACTAGTCTTATTAAGCAATGGCCTCATTCACACATAGCCTACAACTGCGTACACATGTACGAGGGCTGTGTTTACCTACAACCTGCTTCTCCCAATATGACATCCATGTGGGTGCACAGCCCCAAACCCACAGATGTCTATATATGGGGCCATGTCAAATTGGGAGCAGCGGCTGTGTCCGCACAGTCACTGTGTCTTTTTTTTTTTTGTATAATCAGTTTTTAATATAGAGCAAACAAGGACATGACACGTCAAATAAACATAGTGCAAAGAGCCTTGAACCATGCAGGGTCCAAGCATGGACAGTGAATGGCAATCATATTGAACAAAGACATGCACATCCTGAGAACACATTTTGACAAAAAAAGACTTAACTGGGTGTTTGCATAGTTCAAACAAAGTAGAACTGAGAAGGGAGGGAAGGGGGAGGGAGAAGAGGAGATAGGTGATGGGGGGAGAGGGCTAGGGGGGAGGGGCTGACACCAACTAAAAGAGGAACATCAATGCGAGGGAAGCCCAGCGGTCCATGTCGGGGAGGGGGGGGCGGGTCGCCTCCATCTAACCACCCCGTACCACGACACGCACCAAGGCCGACCAAATGTGTAGTCCTATTCCCAGACGGGAACGCCAGCTCCCCAAGAAACATGGGGCCGTCCAGCGGGTTGTGGAGCTACATGGGTCGGCCGCTCCCAACAGGTCAGCACGTATTTTCAACAACCATCTACACGGGGGTATGGGTCATGGGGAAAAGGGCAGAGTATTGAAATGTATAGGGCTCACAGTGAAGAGCAAAGGTGAAGAGAAAAGGGAAGAAAAGCAAGGGAAAAGAAATACAATAGACAAAGATCACAAGAGCCAGGTTACCTGCATATTGAAGGGGAGCATCTTCGAAGTCCGCACCAAGCACACCGCAGTGAGGGTCCGGAGTCTCCAAATATACAACAAACACCAACAGGTCATATCATTGTCTCTCGCGTTCTAGCCAGTCTGAGAGCCTTAAGCGTGGGATCTGCTAACTCTAATAAAGCGGCATCTAAGCTCGAGGGTACAAATACCGGGTCTGAAACTTATTTGGACCAGGGCGCCCAGGTAGCACGGAAACGTTCCTCAGTCCCCTTACAAGTAGCAACACAGTCCTCAGCCTCACGAACCGCATTCACTCCTTTAATCCAGTCTTCCCAAGTGGGAATCCTGGGCATTTTCCAATAAATCAGAATCAAGCGTTGTGCTACATTCAAAAGATGGGGTAGCACACTATTTTTGTATTGACTGAGCGGTATCGAGGGGACATGGAAGAGAAAATGTTTTTGGGGAGAGAGGGACGTCAATTCCAGTCACTATCCCTATCTGTCCCTGCAGGTATTCCCAAAAGGGTTTAACTAGGGGGCAATCCCACCAAATGTGGATCAGCGTACCACGGTGTCCACATCCCCTCCAACACAACCTGGACGCCGAGGGGTAGATACGAGCCAGCTCCGCAGGCACCCGATACCACCTAGTTAGAACCTTAAAATTTGTCTCCTGAGTCTGAGGCCTTGTACACACGAGGGAATAGATCCGATGGGAACGGTCCGACGGACCGTTCCCATCGGATCTGTCCGCCGGATTTCTTTGATCCGATGGCTGTACACACCATCGGATCAAATTCCCCGCCGGCGGACAGCGAGGTGACGCGGCGGTGACGTTGACGCCGCCACGTGACCGCCACGTCACCGCACCAGGAAGTAAACACTTCCGCGCGCATGCGTCGGATCCATTCACAGGATACGACGCATGTGCGGGCAGATATGTCCGCTGGTTTGCCGTACTAACCAGCGGACATATCTGACGGACAGCTCTCCGGCGGAAAAATTCCAAAGCATGCTTTGGAAATTTTCCGCCGGAGGAATCCGGCCAGAACGGTCCGTTTGCCCCTACACACGAGCGGATTTTTCGGCTAAAATGGTCCGTCGGACCATGTTCAGCGGATTTATTCACTCGTGTGTACAAGGCCTTAGAGTCCACCGAAGGACAAGTGGGTAAGGTGGTATAAATGGGATAACTGCTGTTCAGTAAAAGTCAGCCCTAGGTCCGTCTCCCAGCGCCGAACATATGGTGGGGTGGTCAAGGGCAGTCACTGTGTCTTAATTGACATCAGTGGGACTGCCTCTATGGGCATGCGCAGATTACCTGTGGATCCCCACTTGGATAAAATAGGACCGAGTTTGCCTGCTTGTGGCACAATGATGCTCTAAGCAAGAAGCTGCAGTTTTAGTGTCCATTAGCAGGTGTCTCCCAGCAGCCAACAGATTCCAGTGATCATCTCCACCTCGCCACACCTGCTGGGAGGGTACTTAAGTTCCACCTTTGCTACTGCTCCTTGTCTCAGTCTTTTGGCTGCTCCTGCTTGTACAGTGTCTGTCGTGCTGCTTCCTAAATCTGTAGCCATTTTCTCTTAGTCTAGCTATTGCCCTTGCCCTGCATCCAGTATCCTCCTCCCTTGTTTCAATCCCAGCTTTGTTTTCCCCCTTCCCATCTGCTCCCTGCTCTCCCCTGCCTTGAGTGTTTCTCATTTGTACATTTATGTATTTAGTTAATTTGTTAGGTTGCTGGTTAGGAATTTTGTCATTTAGTTTAGATTTTTTATGCATTCTCATGTTTATTATTGTTGATGTGTGATTATAGTTCACTGTAAATAAATCTCACTTTAAAGATTTTCATACATGGTCTGGTCCCAGTTTTCTTGATGTAGCTACATATACAGTTATGTCCATATATATGTGGACACAGGCACAATTTTATTTTTATTTAGGTATTTACCAAAACATATTCAAGCTATAGTTATATAATGTATATCGGCTGAAAGTGCACACTTTTGGGTTTAATTTGAGGGTATGTACATCCAAATCGGAGCAAGGGTTTAGGAATTACAGCTCTTAAGAAAAGCAATCCCCCTTTTTCAAGGGGCCAACAGTAATTGGATAATTGAATCAAAAGCTGTTTCATGGCCAGGTGTGGGCTATTCCTTTGTTATTTATTCATCAATTTAGCAGGTAAAAGGTCTGGGGTATTTGCATTGGGAATCTATTGCTGTGAACCTACATCATGCATTCAAAGGAGCTGCCCTTGCAAATTAAACTGCCCATTGGAAGGCTTCACAAATTAAACAAAACCATCCGAGAGATAGCAGCAACATTAGGTGTGGCCAAATCAACAGTTTGGTACATTCTGAGGAATGAAGAATGCACTAGTGAGCTCAGCAATATAAAAAGGCCTGGATGTCCACAGAAGACAACAGTGGTGGATGATTGCAGGATCCTCTCTATGGTAAAGAAAAACCCATTCACAACATCCAAACAAGTGAAGGACAGTCTCCAGGAGGTGGGCGTATTATTGTCAAAGTCTACAATAAAGAAAAGACTTCACAAGAGCAAATACAGAGAGTGCAAACCATTCAAAAGCCTGAACAATAGAAAAGTCAGATTAGACTTTGACAAAAAAACATCTAAAAAAGCAAGACCAGTTGTGGAAAAGCGTTCTTTGGATGGATGAATTAAAAATCAATCTGTACAGAATGAAGGGAAGGAAAAAGTGTGGAGAAGGCACACAACATCATCTGCCAAACATGGTTTAGACAGTGTGATGGCATGGCCATGCATGGCTTCCAGTGGCACTGGGTCATTGGTGTTTATAAATGCTGTGACAGAAGACAGAAGCAGCCAGATGAATTCAACAGTGTTTAGAGACATACTGTCAGCCCAGATTCAGCCAAATGCAGCAAAGTTGATTGGACGGCACTTCACAGTACAGATGGTCAATGATCCAAAACACACTGCAAAAGCAACCCAGGAATTTTTGAAGGAAAATAAGTGGAATATTCTGCAATGGCAAAGTCAATCACCTGATCTTAACTCAATTTAGCATGCATTTCACTTGCTGCAGGCAAAACTAAAGGCAGAAAGACCCACATACAAAGAACAACTGAAGACAGCTGCAGTTAGAGCCTGACAAAGCATCAGGAAACCAAGGCCCAGATTCACGTACATCTGCGCATTATTGGACCGGCGTAGCGCACCGCCTTTACGTCAGACAAGCGCAATTTTGCCGCGTAATCACCCTATTCTCGTAGCTTTTGCGCAGGAAATTGCGCATACGTAACGTTTTTCCAGAGGCGTAAGGAGGAGTAATACAAATTGGGAGGGACGTGGGCGTGTTACATTGAAATGAGCCGTGACCCCATGCAAATGAAGGGCCGGCCGGCTCGCGCATGCGCGCTTGAACGAGACCATGTCAGCTCCGATGTGCGCATGCTCACAACTCGGGAGCGGCGCAATCAGTGAAATTGGAAATGGACTAGGGCAACGTTGTGAACTACGCAAACAGCATAAATAGACACACACAAACGCACTTCCTTTGCAAAAGTACATCCCTTTGTCCCTTCCCATTTAACAAAGTGCTTTTGTTCTTGTTGTTCGTTGCAGTGTGTTTTGTAGTTGTCAGATTAGTGTTCTGTGTGATCAAGTGGTTGTTGTTAGATTTTTGAAAGTGGTTTTTGATAAGTGTTTGAGAGACTGTTTGTTTGATTGATATATTTATTTTTGTTTCTTTTCCTGCTGTATTTTTTTTTTTTTTGGGGACTGTTTCTTGGTGAGTAGTTTTCTCTCTGTGTGTGTGTTTTTTTTGTGATTGGTTGTGCTTGTTTGTGTGCGTGAATTTTTTTGACTGGGACTGTTTTTTTTTGGAAGGATGACTGAGAGAAAACGAAAGCTTAATTTTACAGTTGTGGAAAAACAGATTCTTGCCCGGGCCATTAGCGAGTATGGGCGTTACCTCCACGGCCCAGAGAGTGCCAACACCACCCCGGCCAGGAGGAGGGAGATTTTGGATAGGATCACTGACCAGGTGAATTCTGCGGGGCAGGGGGAGACACGGACCAGGTCTGGGATTGACAAAAAAATCAATGACCTCCGGCGTCTGGTCAAAAAGAAGTTGGCCAGAATGCATGCCCATGCCAGGGGCACAGGAGGGGGCCCACCATGCCGTATTAGCCTGAGAGCAGAGGAGCGTGCGGTGGCCCTGACCTTTCATCGGCATGAAGTTGAGGGCCTGCCCGGCTTTGACTCCAGTCCCCAGCCCGTGGTGCCAGGTATTTGTTTTCTTTTTTAATATCAGGTGTGTAGCATGTGTGGGGGAGGGGGTGAAAGGGAATATGTGGCAAGTGTGTGGATCCTCCAACCTGTGAATGTTTTGTGTCATCCACAGATGTGCAGGAGGGTGCAGGGCCATCTGGTCTGACCGCACCAACCCCAGGACAGCAGCCTAATGAGGCCCCCCCAACAAGGCCGGAGTCCGCAGGGGAGGTTCAAGAGGAGGAGGACAATCATGAGGAGCAGGACAATCATGAGGAGGAGGAGAATCATGAGGAGGAGGAGTCCATGTCAGGCACTGGACGTTTGGGTTTTAAGGACTCCTCCCCTCTGGCTGCCAGCAGGCAGGCCTCCCTAAGGGGGAGCCCCCCCCCCTCCTCCCCCAACATGGCTCCCCTCACAAGGGCCTCCCCTTCTCCCCGGCCACAAGCATCAGCTGGAGGCAGGATGTCATCCCAGACCACCAGGGGGTTGGCCGATCTCCTGCCCGCCACCCTGAGAAGGGACCAGTTCCTCCAGACCCGCCATCTGGGACAGGTCAGCCAGACATTGGTGCGGATGGAGGAGAGCTTATCCTCCATCAAGGATACGCTGGGGAACCTGGACTCCCACTCCCGGGCTTTCACAACCTGCCTAAATGAACTGCAGACGACATCAGCAGGCGTTGGGCAGGATGTGAGGGCCCTTACCCTGGCTATCCAGGCCAACACGGCAACAGTTGGTGCTGCCCTGGACAGAATTGCCGTGGCCTTGGAGGGCAGGCCACCAGGTGGGCAGAGATCCTCCTTCCCCGGTTTTACCCCTTCCCCATGAGTCTCCCCTGAGAAGCCGGGGCCGTGGCCGGGGGCGCCCCAGGCGTGGCTCACGCAGAGGGCAGTAATTTGTTTTTCTCCCAATTTTATTTTTTGCAGGTCATTTTTTTTTTTTTGGGTTGTGAATGCTGTGTGAATGTGGGGGTGACATTCCTGCCAGAAAAGGGGTGTCACCCTCAATTTTGGTGGAGAAGGGTTCCCCAGGACCAGGGAGAAGTGATCCCCAGGTCCGTGTGAATGGTGTATGAATGTACAGTGACATAATTGGAGCCTTGGCGTGGCGTTGCTGCTCACAAGTCCAGCATGGTGGACTGGTGCCAATCCAATTTGATGTGGATGTGGGGTGTGTGTGCTAGGGACCACAGTGGTGTGCATGCATGCATTCTCATTGTGCCATGATTAATGTGTATGTTTAACGTGCAAAGATGCCCAATGTGAGCTGTCTCCTGGCTGCTCTTCCCTCAGAAGACGGGTTAACCTCGGTTAGGGGGGGATTGTCTGGTTCAGGGGTCAGGTCATCACGTAGGTCAATCTGCAGGCCCTTTCTTTCTGCAAAGTTGTGCAGCATGCAACATGCACCGATGATCTGGCACACGAAGTTTGGGGAGTACAAGAGGGTACCCCCAGACTTATCCAGGCATCGGAAACGTGACTTTAGGATGCCAAAGGTGCGCTCCACCACTGCTCGTGTTTGAGCATGTGCTTGATTGTATCTTTCCTCACCTGGAGTTTGGGGGTTCCGGATAGGAGTCATGAGATGGGGTCCCAGTGGATATGCAGAGTCACCTGGAAGGGAAAAGACAGGAGGATGTTAGTCATGCATGTGCCCCTTGTGATGTGCATCATGGGAGGGGATAGTCATGCCTGCCACCCATGTCACTCACCAACCAGCCAGGTGTCCCCATACATGTTCTGCTCGAATTCCATTCGGATGTGGCATTGATTGTATATGTAGCTGTCATGGCTGGACCCTGGGTGTTTGGCACGGACGTGCCATATGAGGCCTTGGGCATCGACTATCACCTGTACATTGATGGAATGCCAATGCTTCCGATTGCGGTACATGTGCTCTGTCTCCTGGGGGGGCTGGAGTGCCACATGTGTGCAATCAATGGCCCCCACAGTGCGTGGGAATCTGGCAATTCTGTAGAAATCTGTCATTGCCTTCAGCCGCAGGTCCTCAGTGGTGGGTTTGATGATTTGGTTGGCCATGCGTCTGAGTATTGCAGGGACAACCTGGTGCACACATCTGCTCATGGAGGACTGTGACATCCCAGCCACCACTCCACTTGTACGCTGAAAAGAGCCACTGGCAAGGAAATGGAGTGTTGCCAGGACCTTGACCAGTGGCTGCACTGCATGTGAGCGGTGTGTTGGGCTGGTGATGTCATCCTGCAGGGTTGTGGTTAATTCCAGGATGGCATGAGGGGTGAATCTGAAGATGCGATACACCTCAGAATCACTCATGCCAAACAGGTCTATGTGGGTACGGTATATCCTCTCCCGTGCCATCCTCCGTGCTATCCTCCGTGCCCTCCTCCTTCTTTGTTCATCTAAAGTCAGTAGTATAGCTATGCGCGACGATGCCCCTGGCATGTTGGCATACAGATTGTTGAGCAACACGTGTGACTGCTGAGCTGCTCACTAACAGTGTTACTTTATCTAACAAGTAGACTTTTTTTCTTTTTTTAGACCAGCTTTTATCAGCTCTAATTTTAGACAGGACATTTTGCTTTTGCGCACACTGCGTCGCCTGCGCTGCCCCAACGTTGTTTTGTGGATCCCCGTAAGTCCCTCATTAGCATATTTGACTAGCAAATCAATGGTGTGTCTATCGCACTTTTGCGCGGACGGATGCGCCAGTCTAACGAAATTACCCGAGACTTTTCCAACAGTGGACCGGTGATCAGTGTTGAATGAAACCAGTTTTTCACCAACCTCCTTGCTCTCACAGATCCACACTATCTGTTTCCCAGGACAACCTCCTTGTCACTGGGAGACAAGGAGGTTGTGAGAGCAAGGAGGTTGGTGAAAAACTGGTTTCATTCAACACTGATCACCGGTCCACTGTTGGAGAAGTCTCGGCTCTTGGATATCCTGCCACGTTAACCCCCTGGCTGGGGACTAAGCCATCTGCTGTCAGAAGATCTCTAGTTGGGATCTTCCCCTCTGGTAAGGGGCGGTGTGATTGAAAGGTGGAGGTGTTTTATCTATTTATGCACTGTTTCTGAGGTTTTCGCATTTGATGTCACCATCTATTTAAAGGGAAAGGAATTTTTTCTACTAACAGTTTCCATCAGATGCATATTGTGTTCCGTATCTGACAAATGGACATTAATTTGTTTTATATATCACTTGTGGCACGGGACAGTTTTTTTATACATAGGACTATCATTGGTGCTATATTTTGAAGTGTTCATATTTGCGCAGCTTTCTTTCCGTTGTATTATTTTTTTGTGGGTATCTCACAAATCAAGCTGCTAGCATATTGTATTTAGGGTATTTGCACAGACAGCGCAGTATTACCACTCTTTTCACATATATATATATATGGACCTAACTTTATGTGGTCTCCCAGTTGCTGATTACTGACAGGGGGATGAAATGAGAAACTTGGGAAAAGGAGGAACCTTTTGCTGCCCTACAGGAATCAGGCAAAGCTAATTGAGTCATTTAGTTCTGATGGAACATGTGACTTGAGTCTGTAAATCCACTTGCTATCAAGTTGTAAAATGTCTTATTATAATATCTCTTTCTTTTAATCTTAGGAATCCTTTCAAAGATCCAAAAATAAAAAAAATTCATGTGGGTAGTATGTTTAAAGAAAACTTGTTGTTCTATCAGAACATGTTAATTTCCCAAGGCTATGTATGATCAAATACTCCTATTTTAAAAGGATGCTTTGTTTTTTCTTCAAAATAAACTTTGCATTTACATAAAAAAAAGTAAAAGCAAGAATTTAAAACTAGTTAATTTCTTGATATTATTGCACATGGTGCATGTTTCACATTTATAGGTGCCACTTGGTGGATAACATAGGGAATACAATTTCTGGAAATGTGCGCTAGAGCATCTCCTGTTGGTTCTCCCTAAGTTAATATCAATGCTGATTACGATTTTCTCTCATCAGAATGCTGAGTATATCTCATGATCAATTTAATCTTTGACTGGGCTTGGACGCAGTGAAGCCATTCCAATTCTGTTCCACTGTTTTGGCTTTTTGATAGCCCCTCCTAAGACCCTTGTCCCTATAGTCCATTTTCCTTAATCTTTTACGTAATTGTTTAAATTAATATTCAAAGGATTATTCCTCAAAATGATTTCTGGAAATTATTTAGTATTGACCTAGAAAATTCTGTACAATAATAATAATAATAATAATAATAATGTCTTGGAAACCTGCGTATTTTGTGAGGGAAGATATTTATATGATCCTGTGCAGGTGAAGTGATTTGTTTTTTCTTATTTAATGTACTATTTATGACCTAGTCTGATAGTGAATGTTGTGATTTTGGTTGTTGAATGCTAGAACCTGGTGTATTGGAGGAAGTTGATGGTTGATTGTATTTGTTTGTTTTTTTACAATACCAAGATTGGAACTTATTTTCCCAATTTTTTATACTTGTGATCCTTGTTTTCAAACAGTTTTCAGTTTACTCTTTCCACAGAAATGTTTAAATACTAAGATTTTTATTTAAAGAAATATGAGTCCTTAAAGTGACCTATGTGTCTGAGAAGGATTTGTATATTTCTTAATCTTTATTTTTGGGTGTTAAAGCCACATACAATTGACATCATTTGTTTTCTCCAAGATTCCAGGTTGTTTTTCTATCTCTAATGTGTAATATATGTGGAAAAATATGAAAGTATTGTTTATTTGGACATATCATTTCTTTAATGCATCTCACAAAAAAAACAATATTCCGCATTCTGAATCTGCACTGCTTAATTCAGGAGTAACTCTAACTTTATGGGTAGCTCTAAATTGATAACCTGCAAAGGACTTTTGACCATAACCTGTTGACAGTTTTAAGTAGCAAAGTTTGATACCAATTTACAGGCATGCACAATGTTAAATCTTAACATGCTTGCTATCTATATACTCAACAAAACCTTAGCTTTTATATTTGACCAAAAATGGGATATTATATTGTGTTTGTAAGCACTAAAACTCATTTAACCACTTCGATATTCAATTCTGACACTCCTCTTCTATATCTAATAATCATAATTTTTTGCTAGAAAATTACTCAGAACCCCAAACATTATATATATATATATATATATATATATATATATATATATATATTAGCAGACACCATAAGGAATAAAATGGCAGTCATTGCAACTTTTTATCTTGCACAGTATTTGCCAAATATATTTTCAAACACCTTTTAAAAAAAAAAAAAAAAACGGTTTCATGCATTGAAAAATAACAAAACAGTAAAGTTAGCCCATTTTATTTGTATAATGTGAAAGATGATGTTACGCCGAGTAAATAGATACCTAACTTGTCAACTTGCATTGAAAAATAACAAAACAGTAAAGTTAGCCCATTTTATTTGTATAATGTGAAAGATGATGTTACGCCGAGTAAATAGATACCTAACTGCTTCAAAATTGCGCACATTAATGGAATGGTGCCAAACTTCGGTACTTAAAAATCTCCATAGGCAAAGCTTTACATTTTTTACAGGTTACCAGTTTAGAGTTAGTGCTAGAATTGTTTCACACGCTGTAACGTATGCGGCGATACCTCACATGTGTGGTTTGAACAGCGTTTACATATGTGGGCGATACTTACCTGTGTGTTCGTTTCTTAGGACAGGGGCGTTTAAAAAACATTTTTTTATTCTTTACACTTTTTACCCTTTTTTGGGGGTTAATTTTATTGCAAGAAATGTAAGCATCCCTTGTAATAGGAATCTATTGTGACAGGTCCTCTTTATGGAGAGATGTGGGGTTAATAAGACCCCACATCTCTCCTCCAGGCTGGAAAGCATGAGATTGGGAAAAATAATTAATGAGCTCATGCTGACAGCCGCTATTGCGGCTTTGTTTACTTCCGGGTACCCGGGCGTGACGTCCGGCGCTGGCCGATTCGTTCTCCGGGCCCCCCAATGGCACGGGAGAGCCTGTAGAAGCACCTGATTGAGCCGGGAGGAGGGACCCCCCCCCCACTGCCAATAAGAATGATCAAGCGGCGGAACTGCCGCTATGATCATTCTTATGGTGCGCAGAATTGCCGGCTGAAAAGAAGGATATCTGAATGATGCCTGTAGCTGCAGGCATCATTCAGATATCCCCCAGAAAGTCCAGGACGTCATATGACGTTCAGCGGTAGGGAAGTGGGTTAAGTGTGTTTTGTCTTGAAAATTTGCATTTGATAAGCGGCTGCACAAATATCATGTGACATAAAAAATTGCAGCAGCCACCATTTTATTCTCCAGAGCCTTTGCTTTTAGAAAATATAAAATGAAGGTTCTAAGTAATTTTCTTTGAAAAAAAATATTTTATGTGAAAAATTTGGCCCCAGACAACATAATTTGTAATAAAAACGTCTTTGCCATTCTGAAGCTTCCCTCCAACCACTTTACATATTATTTTATATATACCGCAATTCTGTATTTGGCAAATATACTGTTTCCTTCCACTAAGTCTGGCTGCATCTATTTTAACTGTGGACAGCTGAAGTTGCTGCCTGTTCACTTCCTGGATTTACACACCACGCTGTGCATGATTACCAGACAAGATACAGGAAGTGGGCTGTATAAGGTATTTACTGGCTGAAAAAAAATATTTTACTATCCAAAGTTAAAACAACAAGGGCAGAAGATTTAATAGATGGAAAGATGAAAAAATTACTGGAGGTCCACTTTAAAGAGTTCTGCCGGAAAAAAAAAATATATTAAAAGTCAGCAGCTACAAATACTGCAGCTGCTGACTTTAAATATATGGACACTCACCTGTCCAGGGCACCCGCGATGACGGGACCCAAAGCTGATTTGTCCCTCGGCTCTCGTGGAGGCGCTGCCATCTTTGGTAAAGGAATCAGAAAGTCAAGCCTTGCGGCTTCACTTCCTGGTTCCCTACTGCGCGTGTGTCTCCCAGAAGATTACAGGGGTGGACAGAGTAGATGCCAGACGTGGCGTAGGTCACCGTGATCTCCGCGTTATCTATGCCCGGAAGTGAGCAAATACCTGTATTACACAGGTATTTGCTCCCCCCCTGAAAGGTGCCAAATGTGACACTTGAGGGGGGTTCAAAAAGCGAGGTTCCATTTTTGGGTGGAACTCCGCTTTAAGGTACGCTTAGACAAAGTGTTATTTTTCTGTTTATATTATGTGTGCAAATAAACATATACAATAACGTTTGTTAAGGTGCATGTCATCCTAAGACTTTGTTTAGACTTGCGGTTAGAGATGGCAAAAACATGCCTCCACCACACAACTGCACCCCTTAAGATGTAATAGGCAGCAGATGGGGATGTTTACATTCCACGGCTGTAATGCTTTGCTTCGTGACCGTGGCTAAGTTGACCTGAAATGTAGTGATCGTCGGGTGGCAAGTCTGCCGACCGCTACACATGCAAGTCAACGGGACAGCACTGCAACCACAATGCAATTGTGTGCAGTGTCAGCAAAAATGGGGTTAAAACAGGCAGTAAGGAGGCATCACCTTGCCACCTCACCAGAGCTTCAAAGGAAAGGGAGATATAGATGCATGTCTAAATATACACTAAAAACTAGGGGTCAGATTCACAAAGCACTTAAGCCGGCGTTTCAGGAGATGCGCCTGCGTATCTATGAGCCGTATCCTCAAAACGATATACACCAGAAATCTAGATTTTTACGAACGGCGTAATTTCAAATGACCGGCGCATCGTGCGCACAAAAAAATGCGCTAGACACACCATTGATTTGCTAGGCAAATATGCAAATGAGGGAGTTATGGTGATCCACAAAAGTAAATTTGTGCGGCGTAGGCTACGCGCTGTGTGCATCAGCTGCACGTCCTGTCTAAAATTAGACCATATAAAATCAGGTTTAAAATTAGACAATCCGTCTACATGTCTGCTAAAACAACACTGTTAGGGACAAGCTGAGCAGCCACACTTGCAGGACAACAATCTGTATGCCAACATGCCAGGGGCATCCTTGCTCATAGCTATACTACTGACTTTAGATGAGCGCACAAGGAGGAGGGCACGGGAGAGGATATACCGCACACGCATAGACCTCTTTCTGAGGTGTATCGCATCTTCAAATTCCCCCCTCATGCCATCATGGAATTAACCACAACCCTGCAGGAGGACATCACCAGCCCAACACACCGCTCACATGCAGTGCAGCCACTGGTCAAGGTCCTGGCAACACTCCATTTCCTTGCCAGTGGCTCTTTTCAAAGAACAAGTGGAGTGGTGGATGGGATGTCACAATCCTCCATGAGCAGATGTGTGCACCAGGTTGTCCCTGCAATTCTCAGACGCATGGCCAACCAAATCATCAAACCAACCACTGAGGACCTACGGCTGAAGGCAATGACAGATTTCTACAGAATTGCCAGATTCCCACGCACCGTGGGGGCCATTGATTGCACACATGTGGCACTCCAGCCCCCCACCCCGTGAGACAGAGCACATATACCGCAATCGGAAGCACTGGCATTCCATCAATGTACAGGTGATAGTCGATGCCAAATGCCTCATATGGCACGTCCGTGCCAAACACCCCGGATCCAGCCATGACAGCTACATATACAATCATAGCCCCATCCCAATGGAATTCGAACAGAACGTGTATGGGGACAGCTGGCTGGTTGGTGAGTAACATGGGTGGCAGGCATGACTGTCCCCCCCCATGATGCACACATCACAAGGGGCACATGCACTACTAACATCCTCCTGTCTTTTCCCTTCCAGGTGACTCTGCTTATGCACTGGGACCCCATCTCATGACTCCTTTCCGGAACCTCCAAACCCCAGGAGAGGAAAGATACAATGAAGCACACGCCAAAACCTGTGCAGTGATGGAGCGCACCTTTAGGCTCCTGAAGTCACGTTTCCGATGCCTGGATAAGTCTGGGGGTACCCTGTTGTATTCCCCAAACTTTGTATGTCAGATCATCGGTGCATGTTGCATGCTGCACAACTTTGCAGTGAGAAAGGGCCTGGAGATTGACATACCTGATGACCTGACCCCCGAACCAGACAATCCCCCCTAACCGAGGCTACCGCATCTTCTGAGGGAAGAGCAGCCAGGACACATTAGGCATCTTTGCATGTTAAACACACACATTAATCATGGCACAATGAGAATGCATGCATGCACTGTGGTCCCTAGCACACACACCCCACATCCTCATCAAATTGGATTGGCACAAGCCCACAATGCAGGACTTGTGAGCAGCAACGCCTCGCCACGGCTCCAATTATGTCACTGTACATTCATACACCATTCACTTGGACCTGGGGATCACTCCTCCCTGGTCCTGGGGAACCCTTCTCCACCACAATGAGGGTGACACCCCTTTTCCGGCAGAAATGTCACCCCCACATTAAAAAATCAGGCAAAAAAAAAAAATGTCCAGCAAAAAAAAAGAAAATGCCCAGCCAAAAAAAAAAAAAGAAAGAAGGGGAGAACTAAAATTAATGCAGCTGGCGGGACCCATGCCTGGGGCGTCCACGGCCATGGCCGGCTACTCAGGGTAGTCTCATAGGGGGGGGGGGGGTAATCCGGGAAAGGAGGAGCAGCCCCTGGTTTCTGCCCACCAGGCGGCCTGCCCTCCAAGGCCATGGCTATTCTGCTCAGGCCAGCATTTATGCTTGCCGTATTGGCCTGGATAGCCTGGGTAAGGGCCCTCACATCCTGCCCAACGCCTGCTGTAGTAGTCTGCAGTTTGTTTAGGCAGTTTATAAGAGCCCGGGAGTGGCAGTCCATGTCCCCAAGTGTATCCTTTATGGAGGACAGGCTCTCCTCCATCCGCCCCAAAGTATGGCTGACCTGTCCCAGATGGCGGGTCTGAAGGGCCTGGTCCCTTCTGAGATTGGCGGCCAGAACCTCGGCCATCCCCTGGTCTTCTGGGTCGCCTTCCTGCCCCCAGATGAGGCTTGTGGCCGGGGAGAAGGGGAGCCCCTTGGGAGGGGAGTCCTGTTGGGGGAGGAGTGGGAGGGGCTACCCCTGATGGAGGCCTGGCTGCTGCCAGCCAAAGGGGAACACTCCTCCAAAAATAACAAGTCATTCCCTGACATGACCTCTTCAAACTCAAACTCCTCCTCCTCAACCTCCTCAGAGGACTCCGGCCTTGTCTGGGGGTCTTCATCAGGCTGTTGTCCCGGGGATGGTGCAGTCAGACCAGATGGCCCAGCACCCTCCTGCACATCTGTGGATGACACAAAACATTCACAGGTTGGAGGATCCACACACTTGCCACAAATTCCCACCCCCCACACATGCTACACACCAGATAGAAAAAAAAAAACGTACCTGTCCTCACGGCCTCCTGACTGGAGTCATAGCCAGGCAGCCCCTCCACTTGCTGCCTGTTGAAGGTCTGGGCCACCGCACGCTCCTCCACTGTCAGCCGAACAGGGCATGGTGGGCCCCCTCCAGTGCCCCTGGCATGGGCTGCAATCTTTCCCAGCTTCCCACGGACCACACGCCGGAGATCATTGATCTTCTTGGCGATCCCCTGGCGTGTCCAGGTCTCCCCCAAACGAGTTTACCTCGTCTGCGATGTTCTGCAATATCTCAGCCTTCCTGGCCGGGGTGGTGTTGGCACTTTCCGGGCCGTGCAGGAAACGCCCATATAGGAGAATGGCCCGGGCAATAATTTCTTTCTCCCTCAAAGAAAAATTTAATATTCGCTTCCTTTCACTCATATTCATACAGTACAACAACTCTCTCCCAAACAATCACCAAAAATCTATCAACAAAACAATCAACCAAAATCTAGCAACAAAACAATGAACCAAAATCTAGCAACAAAACAGTCTCAAAAACAGTCACCAAAAAACAATGTCAACAATAATATACAAAACAGCCAACAAAGATCTCAAACACAAGTCACAAACCGACAAACGCGAACAAACAACAGAACAAAAGCACCTTGCTGTATAGGGATACAAATGGATGTACTTTTGCAAAGAAAGGGCATTTGTCTCTGTCTATTTAAGCTCTCTGCGTAGCTCACTAAGTTGACCGGGCCTAGTTCCAATTTCACTGATTGCATCATGCCGAGTTGTGAGCATGCGCAGAGAGGTGCTGACCATGGTCTGCTTCATGTGCGCATGCATAATCCGGCCGGCCCTTCATTTGCATGGGGTCACGGCTCATTTCAATGGAACACGCCCACGTCCTTCCCAATTTGAATTACACCGCCTTACGCCTCTGAAATTGCATTGCACCGGCGCAAATTTGTGCGCAAATTCTACGAGGATGCGGTGCTTGTGCCTCTAAATTGAGACGGTGTAACGTAAAGGAGATGCGCTACGCCAGTCAATATATGCACCAATGTACGTGAATCTGGCCCAAAGTTTGTCAGCACAATGTCTATCTGTTTGCATATCTATTTCTGTGACTTCATTGGAGGTGTAAGTACAAAAGTACATAGCTGTGATTGGTGGGATATATTTTTTTACTGATTTTCGTCTTCATAAATAAGGCTAAAACTAATTATATCTACTAAATGGTGGTTAGACCATCCATGCTCCTTGGCTAAATAAAATATTTGGGAGGATAAAACAGTCATGTATGCTTAAATGTGCAGACATCATTTTCTACATTATGGCTCTCTAAAATTTGCCAACATAGACGCAGACAAGCGAGACACACATTTGCCTAGTGACACTTGATCGCAAATTTATCAAGTGCAGCACATTTTTTCCAACTTTGGAACTTTGTCACAAGCAAAAATGTTTAACAAAGAAACAAAAAATATGGTTCACATGGCATCATGTATCGTTTATTTTCTTTTAAATTGGTCATTGAGGTCCGTGTGAGGTTTGTTCTTGTAACATTGATAAACAGACAAGGCGAAGAGTTCAGGAGTCAGGCAAATCGATGATTAGCGCAGCAGACAGAGACTGTCTGGGTGTGTGTCACAGCTCTGAAATCATTTTCTCTATTGCTCACTGAGTCACCTTTGCCCTGAATTTTTTTTTTTTTTTTACTTTCCAAATGTATTTGTTTTCCCTTTTGAACTGGAATCTGTAGCATGCAGATGGCTAAGATTATGTATGTCTTTTGTGAACATATAGGAGAACAATGTAGTCACAGCCTTATTCTCCTAATAAGGGGCAAAGATACAATAAACACATTGGATATGAGTTAGCTGTTGGGTTAGATGTGGTTTGGATTGGGAAGTAATTGGAAATTAAATAAACATCAGTTTAATACAAAGTGCTACAGTCACATTGAACAAAAAAGTTAAATGAAAAAAATATGTCGGAAAACCACCATAGGTCTCAATTGAACAATCAAGATTAACTAACTCAGTTCCACCATCTCAGAAACAATCAAAACACAGACTTACAAGTGATCACTCTAGAACTCTGCACTCTGTATTAGTGCAATTCTGGTACAAGACCCTGGTGAAATCTGCGGGAGTAAGAAAAAAAGCTCTGATCAAGATTATAAGTCAATCAAAATAAAAGACTTAGGATCATTAGCCCAGGTTCACACTGGGCTGCGGGAGTAAGCCGTGCGTGTTCAGCTGAACTCGCACAATTTCACTCCCGCTGGCAGTCCCGATTTCGGCTGCGATTTAAGAGACATCTGTGCAGGTTTCTGCACAGATGTCAATGTAAATCGCGGCCGGAAATCGCAAAAAGTAGTACAGGAACTACTTTTTGAAATTGGTGAAGAACCGCAGATGCGGCGTCACACCGATTAGGACGGTGCCATTGCCGACATTTGCTGGCAAATGCCGCGGATTTGATATGTGATTTGACATGTGAAATCGCATCTCAAATCGTACCAAATCGTACCCAGTGTGAACCTGGGCTTAATGTGGGAAATGTGGGAAAATATATAAAGCAATGGGGGTTACTAAAGCCAAATCCACTTTTTACTACAAACTACAAGTACAAAGTGCACTTAAAATTGCACTGAAAGTGCACTTGGAAGTGTAGTCGCTGTAGATCCAAGGAGAACATGCAAGGAAAATAGAAAACAGCATTTTAGCTTGCACATGATTGGATGATCCCCTCACTTCAGATCTACCCCTCAGATTTATAGCGACTGCAATTCCAAGTGCACTGTCAGTGCAATTTCAAGTGCATTTTGCACTTGTAGTTTGCACTTGTAGTGCAAAGTGGATTTGACTTTCGAAAATAACCCCCAATGTCCTTTGTTAACTACTTCAGACCCGCGCTATAGCCGAATGACGGCTACAGTGCGGACCTGAATATCCAACAAGCCGTCAATTGACGGCCTCCCCTATGGGCGTTCCCCGCGTGCGCTCCAGAGCGTGCAGCGGGGAAACTCTGTGTTGGCCGTGTCCCTTGGACACAGCCAATTACAGATCACTGCAAACGGCCAATCAGAGTGGCCGTTTGCTATACGATCTGTGCGGGCAATGAGAGATGATCTCATATGTAAACATATGGGATCATCTCTCATTGCCGTTTTACACAGAGACAGCGTCCTGTCTCTGGAGAGGAGACCGATCTGTGTCCCTTGTACATAGGGACACAGATCGGTCACCTCCCCCAGTCACCCCCCCCTCCACACACAGTTAGCGCCAAACTCCTTCCCTGTGAGTCACAACACTCGCAGGGAACGGATCTTGGCACTGTGAATTGAGTGAGACACGGTGGCTTGCAGATCATATCGGGGAGACATCGCAGGATCCAGGGGACAAGGTAAGTAACCTCTACAACAGTGGTTCTCAACCTGGGGGTCGGGACCCCCTCGGGGGTCAAATGGCGATTTGCCAGGGGTCACCGAATCCTAGGCTGTTCCTGAAGCCCGCACCACTCTCCTAGCCTTTTTGCGACAGAGCCAAAAACACAGTGAAAACACTACCTGTGATTATAGTTGCCGTTAAAAGACCCCACTACAGTTCTCAGATCAGCAGATGACCTTGATCAAGAGCACCTAAGTTGGCTGATCAGAACTCCCCCCAGCATTGCCACTAATCCCAACTCCCCGCCAGCACTGCCACTGATCCCAACTCCCTGCCAGCGCTGCCACAGATCCCACCTCTCACCAGCACTGCTACTGATTCCACCCCCCACCAGCACTGCCACTGATCCCACCCCTCACCAGCACTGTCACTGATCCCACCCCCACCAGCACTGCCGCTCATCTCATTCGCTCCACCAAGAAGTAACAGAAGGAATACAAATAGAGAATAGATGGAAGGGAAAGAAAAAGAGGGGGAGGATAGATGGAAGGGAAAGAAAAAGAGGGGGAGGAACAAAGAAAAAAAGGAGAGAAAGAATAGGATGGGGAGAAAAAAACGAGAAATTTGAATATAGAGAGATAAGAGTTAAAGAAAGGAGAACAAGAGTGGTACAGCCTAAAATGTACCATAAGGGGTTTTAATACTGTACGAGTGGAAGGGACCCAGGGAGCGCTAAATGCTTATGGGTTAGGGGTGCAAATTACTTGGCCTGCCTTGGGTGCTGACAACCCACGCTACGAAAATAATTTTGCTGTTAGGGGTCCCCACAACTTTGGATAATGTATCAAGGGGTCACGGCACTAGCACGTTTGAGAACCACTGCTCTACAAGGAACATGTGATGCAATCCCAAGGTATTCATGAAGTTGTTAAGTCATATTGTATTATCCTGCAGATACTCCTGAATTAAACTAGGCCTAGAGGTAGTTTATTCCATTGTTATGACCAAAATCCAAATATCACCATATGCATCCTCACCTTGCTGGTGGATTATTAAAGTGGCATACAGTATTTCTTTTGACTTGCATTTGATAGTAAGGAAGCATATTTTCAACATATGGTAATGTTTGGATTGCGCATTTACCTATGGACCAGATAATTTAGCCTAGTACAAATAAAGGGTATCTAATGATGACACTGTGTGACTAATGCCCGCTTGGGATTTCCAACGGGAAAAAGTCAGTTGGGAATCCCGAAAGGAAAAGAGAGAGCTGGGTCTCTTTTTTTTTCGCCGGCGGGTTTGGCAGTTTTGCAAGGGGACATACACACGGCCAGGATTCCCGGCCAAAAGCTCTCCTCGCAGTTTTACCATCAGAAAACCTGGTCGTGTGTATGGGGCATTATACCTTTAGAAGTTTTTGCTTTCTATATTTCCAAGAAATGCTATCCTATTGACTATTGATTAGATTGTGCCTGCATGTTTGCTCGTAACCTAATGTCTATGACTGGCATAATGCATATCTGTACACAGGAATGTGTAAATAAAGAGGTTTATGTGGTCGGGTTTACTAAGATGTAAGCATAATTTATTGTCCAGTGGACCTAGACTCATATTTTTCCATCAGACATCATGAGACAAGTACTGTATTTATCGGTGTATAACACACACAGGCGTATAACATGCACCCTAACTTTGAGAAGAAAGTTTCAGGAAAAAAAACGTGGCCCTCGGTACATATGGACAACCATCGGTCACCTCCCCCAGTCACCCCCCTCCCCCCACAGTAAGAATAACTCCCTAGGGAATACATTAACCCCTTGATCGTCCCCTAGTGTTTACCCCTTCCCTGCTGGTCACATTTATACAGTAATTAATGCATTTTTATAGCAGGGATCGCTGTATAAATGTGAATGGTCCCAAAAATGTGTCAAAAGTGTCCGATGTGTCCGGTGCAATATTGCAGTCATGATAAAAATCACTGATCGCTGCCATTACTAGTAAAATAATAATAATAATAATAAAAATGCTATAAATCTATCTCCTATTTTGTAGACCCTTTACTTTTGTAGACCCGTAAGTTTTACGCAAACCAATTTTTTTTTACCAAAAATATGTAGAAGAACACGTATTGGCCTAAACTGAGGAAAAAATTTTGTTAAAAAAAGTGGATATTTATTATCAGTGTTGTAAGTAACGGCGTTTATTTAAACGCCGTTACCTAACGCAAGCCCTTTTGAGGGTAACGAGTAATCTACCAGATTACTCTTACCCTCACGGTAACGTCGTTCCCATTACATGGGCGGCGTTACCTCAATTACATCTCCTGCATGCGGGGGGCGGGGGCAGAGGGGGTCACACAGAGCTGGCCTGTCTGTAATTGGCTAACTCGGACCACCTGTCACGTGACATGACTGAGTGACTGACGAGAGCTCAGCTCAGCCGAGACAGCCACCCGCCGACATCTCCCCCGCGGAGTCTCCGCAAAACCTTACCTAACCAGCTAACCTAACCTACCTAAGTCACCCTGAGGCGGCCTCAGCAGGCACTAGAGTGCACTGCACTAGAATGCAACGTCCGACGACCGTCCGTGGCCCTGCGCATATAAACAGCAGCAGGTGAGGAGAGGAGGAGACCGGCATTCATCACTGATGAAGAATCTGATATTGTACACTCACTCCACATGTCCAGCAAATACTGTACAATATCAGATTCTTCACACTCCAGCTCCACATGTCCTACAAATTGCAATACTGCAATATCAGATAGATTCTGAATCTTCACACTCCAGCTCCACATGTCCTACAAATTGCAATACTGCAATATCAGATAGATTCTGAATCTTCACACTCCAGCTCCACATGTCCAGCAATACTGTACTGTACAGTATTGCTGGACATGTGGAGCTAGAGTGTGAAGATTAGAATCTGATATTGTACAGTATTGCAATTTGCTGGACATATGGAGCTGGAGTGTGAAGAATCTGATATTGTACAGTATTGCAATTTGCTGGACATGTGGAGCTGGAGTGTGAAGAATCTGATATTGTACACTACATATTTCCTGCAAATACTGTGCAATATCAGATTCTTTACACTCCAGCTCCACATGTCCAGCAAATTGCAATACTGTACAATATCAGATTCTTCACACTCCAGCTCCACATGTCCAGCAATACTGTGCAATATCAGATTATTCGCACTCCAGCTCCACATGTCCAGCAATACTGTACAATATCAGATTCTTCACGCTCCAGCTCCACATGTCCAGCAAATTGCAATACTGCACTATCAGATAGATTCTTCACACTCCAGCTCCACGTGTCCAGCAATACTGTACAGTATTTCTAGACATGTGGAGCTGGAGTGTGAAGAATCTGATATTGTACAGTATTGCTGGACATGTGGAGCTGGAGTGTGAAGAATCTGATATTGTACAGTATTGCTGGACATGTGGAGCTGGAGTGTGAAGAATCTGATATTGTACAGTATTGCAATTTTCTGGACATGTGGAGCTGGAGTGTAAAGAATCTGATATTGTACAGTATTTCTGGACATGTGGAGCTGGAGTGTGAAGAATCTGATATTGTACAGTATTGCAATTTGCTGGACATGTGGAGCTGGAGTGTGAAGATTCTGATATTGTACAGTATTTGCTGGACATGTGGAGCTGGAGCAGAGGTGTATTTAGGTTTTGTGCTGCCCTAGGCCTGACTAAACTTGCGCACCCTCTAATTTAAATATGACCCACCCCTTCCTGTCAAAGCCACATCCCTGTCATATTCATGGGAAGAGGACAGAGGGACGCTCTGGGAGAAGGACAGAGGGATGCCCTAGGAGAAGGACAGAGGGACGCCCTGGGAGAAGGACAGAGGGGGGTCACCCTGGGAGGAGGACAGAGGGATGCCCTGGGAGGAGGAGAGAGGGACGCCCTGGGAGGAGGAGAGAGGGACACCCTGGGAGGAGGAGAGAGAGGACACCCTGGGAGGAGGAGAGAGGGACGCCATGGGAAGAGGACAGAGAGACGCCCCCCACAAAGTGTCGCCCTAGGCCTGGGCCTTGTTGGCCTAGGCCAGAATACATCCCTGAGCTGGAGTGTAAAGAATAAAGGCCAGATTTTCCTTTGTTTCTTTTTACCCACGTTTACATTTGTGTGTCTTAATTTTGCACTTGAATTTTAGTTCCAATATTAAATTTGTTATATGTTTCTGTGCTTATCATTCATATCTATGGCAGGCTGCAATCTATTGAGTTGTGTTAAAATAAATACCAAATGTTCTAAAATACTGTATATAGTGTTTTTATTCTTCAATCAGTTAATATAAACATGTTTGATATTAAAGATGTTATAGAACGTAATTGCATTGTAGAATATTAAAAAAAAAATATCACAGTTACTTTGCTGAGTAACTAATTACTTGTTCAAGGTAGTAACTGTTTCACTAACTCAATTACTTTTTCGGTGAAGTAATTTGTAACTGTAACTAATTACTTTTCTAGTAAGTAAGTTGAGCAACACAGTTTATTATAGCAAAAAGTAATAAAAATGTTGTGTTTTTTTTCAAACTTGTCCCTCTTCTTTTGTTTATAGCGCAAGAAATAAAACCCGCAGAGGTGATCAAATACCACCAAAAGAAAAAAATAATAATTTGGGTACAGTGTTGCATGACCGCGCAATTGTCATTTAAAGTGTGCCAACGCTGAAAGCTGAGAATTGATCTGGGCAGGAAGGGGGTGAAAGTGCCCTGTAGGCAAGTGGTTAAAGTAGCAGACTTATTTTGATGCCCATAGCAAACCATGACAGATTCGTTTGTGAAATTGTAAAAACATAATCTATCTATCTAAGGCCTTATTCACTTGCATATACAAGCGTTTATTAATTACTGGTCTGAATGCAGCTGCACTGTTTTCAATGGAACATTCACACAGGTGCATAAACATGAGCTGCTTTCAGATCGGTATCACATAATGCCAAAATCTGTGTCTAAGAGCATGCTCTTTATGTGCTTACCCGTTTAAACGCATGAATACATATCTGTAAGAGCGTAAATTAAGTCTAAACAAAGGGGAAAAATAAATTATGTACACATATGCATCATTACGCTTTTAAATGCATCTATACGCAAATATGTTACTGATCATTACGCAGGAATTTATCTTCTAGAAAACACATGTATAATAACAGTAAAAATGTTATGGCCGTGTGAATAAAGCCGTATGTGTCAAAGCTAAAACCTGCTCTATAAATCCAATATATTTATTATCTCTCCTATTCAAAATAGTATACAGAAAAACAGTTTGATGTTTAATTAAACTATCTATTTTAGACAAGAGAAAATAATTAACAATTAACCAGAACCAAGCCCAATTTGTGAAGCTTTCAATCTGGCTTCCCATACTCTGTTCACATTAATATATAAGTCTGTGTCTAAACTAGCAATTACCTGACAAAAAAGTCCACTTATTACCGTGCAGGCTAGAACATATGATTTGATTATACTTTCATCTTTTAGTATATAACCACTTGCCCACGGTGTCATAGTAAAAATATGTCATGATTTTAAAGATGGATATCTCGGTAACGGCAGCAGCTGCTGCCACAACCGAGATATCCATCTTTTCCGTGTACACGATAATGGCGGTCCCAGCGGCGGATTCGCCGTTATCGGTGGCGGGAGAGGCCCCCCCCCCTCCCGCCGCTCTCCCGCGCTCTCCGCCGCTTACCGGAGCCGTCGGTAACGGCGGAGGCGATCGGGTCCTCTTGCTGGCTTGTTGGGATACGAGTGAGGGAAAAATCGCCCCCACCCGTCCCCCACAGCTCTGCTGGGCGGAAGTTTGACATCAAAACGTCAGTCCCGCCCAGCGTCTTAAAGAAACATTTTTTTTTCTGAAATTTGAAAAATGACATTTTTTTTTTTTTTTTTTGCATTTAAGCACTAAATATGAGATCGTGAGGTCTTTTTGACCCCAGATCTCATATTTAAGAGGACCTGTCATGCTTTTTTCTATTACAAGGGATGTGCTTACATTCCTTGTAATAGGAATAAAAGTGATAATTTTTTTTTTTTTATTTATTTCGCATGAATAAAATTATAAACTGTAAGAGCGTAAAAATAAATAAGTCTAAAACAAAAAAAAAAAAAATGTAAAACGCCCCGTCCCGACGAGCTCGTGCACAGAAGCGCTTTTAACGCATACGCGAGTAGCGCCCGCATATGCAAATAACGGTGTTCAAACCACACAAGTGAGGTATCGCCGCGATCGTTAGAGCGCAGAGCAATTTAATTCTAGCCCTAGACACTCCTCTGTATCTAACAGTAAAAATGCATGGCCTGTAGAATTTTTTAAACGTTGCCTATCGAGATTTTTAAGGGTAAAAGTTTGACGCCATGCCACGAGCGGGCGCAATTTTTAAGTGTGACATGTTGGGTATCATTTTACTCGGCGTAACATTATCTATCACAATATATAAAAAAACAGTTTGGGCCATGTTTAATTAAACTATTGTTGTCTTATTTTTTTATTCAAAAAAGTGTTTTTTTTTTAACAAAACCAGAACGCTTGTAAGCCGCTGCGCAAATACGGTGTGACAAAAAGTATTGCAATGACTGGCCATTTCATTCTCTAGGGTGTTAGAAAAAAAAATATATATATATATAATGTTTGGGGGGTTTAAGTAATTTTCTAGCAAAAAAAACAGTTTTCGTAAACACCGAATCTGAAAAACAAGCCCGGTGGGCGAGTGGATAACAGGTTTGTGCGCCTAAACATCCAAAAATAGAATGTTTTAATGGGTCCCTGTTAACATTTGATTCCTATTTTCCTACTAAATTAAATATTGATCACCCAGTCAAAAACATATAATTGCAAATATTTGATATTGTATATTTATGGAATGCTTTACCTCTTAATATTCCTGATGCAAGCCAGTGTGCTAAAGGTTGGTGATATGGTTTCTCATTCCAATCAATTTATTTATAGCTTTCTTTTTTACAGCCTGGGCTTAAAAAAGCAAGGAATATCTTTAATTGCTATGGTCAGTAAAAATGAAAATAGCAAATGTTTACTACATCAGGGTTAAGTAAATTATAATTTCTGTTTTATAGCTTAAAGTGGAGCTCCACCCTAAAGTGGAACTTCCACTCATCGGAACCCTCCCCCCTCCGGTGTCACATTTGACACCTTTCAGGGGGGAGGGGGGTGCAGATACCTGTCTACATTTTTTTTTCATTTAAAGCAGAGCTCCACCCTAAGGTGAACATGCGCTGATCGGAACCCTCCACCCTCCGGTGTCACATTTGACACCTTTCAGGGGAAGGGGGGAACAGATACCTGTCTAAAGACAGGTATTTGCACCCACTTCCGGCCACACAGTCTGCGGGTAGATTGCGGGCAGGACGTCAGAACCCCCCCCCCCCCCCCCCCGTTGTGTTCTGGGAAACACACAGCTCCCAGAACACAGCAGTGACCAGTGAGCACGGCGCACACGACTCGCCGCGCATGTGACATAGGGAGCCGGCAGTGAAGCCGTAATGCTTCACTTCCTGGTTCCCTCACCGACGATGTCGGTGGGGCAGCAGAGTGACGAGCGATCGCTCGTCCTCTGCTGCCGACGACGCTGGACTCCAGGACAGGTAAGTGTCCTAATATTAAAAGTCAGCAGCTGCAGTATTTGTAGCTGCTGGCTTTTAAAAAAAAAAAAATTTAGACAGAGATCCGCTTTAATTGAAATCATATAAAAAAATATGCAGTTAGATAAATGTTTTACTGTAGCATCAATTTTCATTTACTTCATACTTTAGTAGATTTTGGCACCAGCAGCAATCTCGTTTTCTCATTAATTTATACAGGTCTGATCAGACACCCTCCCCCTTTTCTACAATGCAATTCTATGTGAGTACTTGTAATCAAGGGCGTGGTTGTTACTCCTCAGCTCTGCCAGCATAGAGTACTAAAGAGATAAACAGGAAATAGCATTTTAACTGAGATGAAAAGGTATTTTAAAGTATTTGCAAGAAAAAATAAATGCATAAATCATAACATCCAAAATACAAAACCATAAAGGGAAAAAAGTTGTAAGATTTCAATTTGGCTTCTACATTAAATATAGGGAAAATTAACAGAGTGGCAGAGTTAAACCCAAAACCAAAAAAGTTACATGTTACAGCCACTAGTTCTTGTTGTTGTGGCTGTATTTGAATTTTTTTTCAAGCTCCTTTTGCTTTCATTTCACCTAGTAATCTTACAAGTATTACACTTCCTCTCCCTAGTACCTATGTAGGGAGCAATTGTTGTCACCCTAGGCTGCTCTCCTGATATGGACAATAAACATGTCGATATCGCTTCATCTCAATTACAGGGCAGAAGAATTGTTATGCCCTGTACACAAGATCAGTTCGTCTGATGAAAACGATCCCAAAATAGAACCTGTTTTAAAATTTTCTGATGGTTAAAAAACCAATAGAAAAAAACAATCGTCTGTGGGGAAATTCATCGGTCAAAAATCCATGCATGCTCAGAATCCAGTCGACGCATGATCGGAAGCATTGAACTTCATTTTTCTTTGCACGTCATTGTGTTTTACGTCACCGCGTTGGACACGATCGGATTTTTAACTGATGGTGTGTTGGTAAGACTGATGAAAGTCAGCTTCATCGGATATCTGATGAAAAAATCCATCGGTCCGTTTCATCGGATGAACCGATTGTGTGTACGTGGCATTAGTTTACAGTGGACAGCTAGGAAAGAAGATATTCTTTGGGGCAGGTACCAGAAAGTCACAAGGACACATTTCCGGCAAGATCTGACAAAAATGTCCTTACCAGGAAAAAAAGAAACACAAGGCAGCCTTCTAATTAAAGGACTCCAAGCTGCAATATATATATATTTTTTCTTGAGATTATTTATCCTTTAAAGTTAATAAAACACGTAATAAAAATGGGATTCCAACTTCACCCAGTCTTCTTTCTGGGTTCACAGGCTCCAGCCATTGATAGCACAGTGTGCATGCTCTGGTGACGTCACCAGCTGCTACACATGTAAATATCTCCTAAACGGTTCATGTTTACTGTGCCAACAGGTAAGCCTTATTATAGACTTACCTGTAGGTACAAGATAAACATGGGAGTTTACTAGCCCTTTAATTCTGCACATTCAAGCATTGTATTTTGACCTGGCTGTTTGCAGAGATCTTGTTCATTTTCTGCCAGCCTTGAACATACAGTGACTCAGACAAGAGTGTGTATGTCAGTTTCTTTCAGAGTGATACAGTCAATTGCAGGCAACCCTGAAATATTCAGCTAACCAGCGTAAGAATTAGCAAGTCCCTCGCTACAGTTTTAAACATGTTACATTTTGTAGCTAGTATTTCCTCAGCACAACGCTTAAAGGAGTTGTAAAGGAAAATGTTTTGTCACCTTAATGCAATCTATGCATTAAGGTGAAAAAACATCTGATGCTTCCGACCCCCTGAGCCCCCGTTATACTTACCTGACCCCTCGAAAGTCCCGCGCGGTCCCGATATCCTCTTCGCCGCTCAGCCTGGCCGCTGATTGGCTAGACTGGATGGATTGATAGCAGCGCAGCCATTGGCTGGCGCTGCTGTCAATCACATCCAGTGACACAGCGCGCCGAGGGGCAGGGCTGAGTAATACAGTGAGCTGCAATGGCCGCTCGCTGTATCACGGGAGTGCGCCCGCAATTAGTGACCACCATGTGAGCTCTCGCATGACTGTGGTGACTAACTGCGGGGTGGACCACAGACAGCCGCCGAGGGACCCCAGAAGACATGGATCGGGGGCACTCTGTGCAAAAGTAACTACACAGTGGAGGTAAGTATAACATGTTGTTATTTAAAAAAAAAAAATTCTTTAGTGACCCTTTAAGTAAATAAAATAATCTGTATCTTACAAAGCCATTGTCTATGACTCATTTACTTCTCTCATTACAATGACATTAATATTGATTTTCCTGTAGTAAAGAGTATGTGATTCTAAGTTAAACATTTCCAGAGACATAGGAGGCTGTTATTGCATAGCACCTTCTGAAAACAGTAGATGCCAACAACACTTTGCAATTAGCAGTTTCTTTGTTGTGATTAATGGTAGGTCTAGCTACCTATGTGAGTTAAATGTTTTATGAAACAATGCTGATTCAATGAACTTTTATGGTGCTCCTGTTGCTCATCTACATGAGAACAATGCATGTTATCCCTGTTTTTTTTGCCAAATATTAGTTGCTGACATTTAGGCTCCGTTCACATATGCTGCAGCTGTGGCTTACACGGCATGGGGTCCGGTGAGTCCCTGTTCACCGATTCAGGTGCGAATCAAGTCCAAATTCTTTCCTGAAATCGGACCTGAAGACGCACAGGAGCTGTGTGGGAACGGCTCTATTAAGAGGGAAAACCGCATCCAATTTGCATACATGTGAATCCAGCTTTAGGGATATAATTTGGAAGACAATTGAAATCCTGCATAGTAAGAGCTGTGAGTGTTGGCACACATTCCATTACACCACATCATAAAGGGCTCAGCCAGAGATTCTCGACTTTACCCTAGTATAAGTTAGATGTTATGCATATTTATTTCAGGGTGCACCCATAAAACAGATGTGGCCAGAGCTGGATTAAGAACTGATAGAGGCCTAAACAGATTAACAATTTGGGTCCCCTTTCCTATGCTCTGTTCCACTTTCCCACTGTTTATCTTCTGTAAAGAAATCTATATGCTACTACACAGATTATCTACAAGTAGGAAAGCAGCTGAAATATTAAGAGGGACTCAGATGCAACCAGTGCTTAAAGTGAACTTGCGCTTTGACCTTTAGGCCAGGCTAGAGTCCACTGAAGTGAGTACTAGTACACCTCAGATTGAGTGTGCTATATGAGAGCGTGCCCAACAGGGCAGAACTGTGGGAGGGACATTGGGAGAGATTGGTATACTAATTATGGCTCGGTGATGGAAGCTGAATGCTGTGGACTTAGTATACTGTACATTGGGGGAGTGGTCCCAATTCTGTGGTGCTTTAAAGGAGAGGATCTGATAAGGGAAGATAGCTTATAATTGTATGCTGGCATTCTCCTAAATGATAACCACAGAATGTCTGCTCCTGTGTATGGAATTCTGCACCAAAGAATGCTGTCTGTATGTCAATGTGACATCAGATGTCGTGGTCATCTTTGAGAAGTTACAGTAAAGTGCAGAAAATATATTTCATGTGAGGACATTAAGAGTTTCTTAATGTGTCTTCATTAAAGCCCCTTTCACACTGGGGCGGGAGGCGTGGTGGCGGTATAGCGCCGCTAAAAATAGCGGCGCTATACAGTCGGAATAGCCCCGGGATTCGACCACTAGCGGTGCGGTATTAACCCCTGCTAGCGGCCGATAAAGGGTTAATACCGCCCGCAATGCGCCTCTGCAGAGACGCATTGCGCGTGGTATTACCGCGGTTTCCCATTGTTTTAAATGGGAAGGAACGGTGAAGGAGCGGTATACATACTGCTTCTCTCACCTCTCCAAAGATGCTGCTTGCAGGAGATTTTTTTTATCTCCTGCCAGCTCATCGCCTCAGTGTAAAAGCCCTCCGGCTTTCACATTGAGGTTGCTGGGCAGGAGTTTTTCAGGCGGTATAGCAGCGCTATTTTTAGCGCTGTACCGCCTGAAAAACTCCTCAGTGTGAAAGGGGTCTAAGAGTTCCTGTCACTGCCCAAAGCTATCACAATGTTTTTATTTATTTTTTCACCCTGGTAATAGCAATAAAGTTAAAGCGGATGTCCGCTCAAAAAAAATATTAAAAGCCAGCAGCTACAAATAATGCAGGTGCTGACTTTTAATAGTAGGACACTTACCTGTCCTGGAGTCTAGTGCCGTTCGCAGCAGAGGACGAGCGATTGCTCGTCACTCTGCTGCTCCCCCCTCCATCCACGGTGAGGGAACCAGGAAGTGAAGCGCTCCGGCTTCACTGCGCGGTTCCCTGCGGCGCATGCGCGAGTCGCGCTGCGCCCCTCCGATTGGCTCCCGCTGTGTGTTGGGAGCCGAGTGTTCCCAGCACACAATGGGGGGGGGGGGGCGATGGGATGTGATGACATGCCCGTATTCTGCCCGAGAATGCTGGGCCGGAAGTGGGTGCAAATACATGTGAAGTATTGGAACATTGGAGTGAAAGCCATAGCTCACGTTTAACTCTAAAATGATAACCTGTAAAGTTATCGTGAATGGTGGTGACCGTTACAGGTATCTATTTGCTCAATACAACATCATCCTTTAAATTCTATCCAAAAAATTGGGTATTATATTGTGTTCAGGAGACACTGTGTGGCATTGCAGCAGGAGGAGCCGTTTCCCCCTGCTGAGTGGGATGTTGACCTGTTACCTTTTTATTCAGAGACAAGGCAGAGCAAAGCATCTTGGGATATGTAGTCCATATGGATGGGATTTTCCCTCTGGCTGAATCATCAGGAACTACAATTACCAGCTGGCTTATAGGGAAGAACAGACTGCTGGGAAAGACTATAAGAGGGATGGTTTGAAGCCTAGCGCGCTCTCTTGGGACCCAGCATGGATCTGTGTGCAGGGATTCTGTGATAGTGTGAGCTGCAGCGGAGTCGTGGCTTGCACCAGCAGAATTATTCAGCGGATATCCGGAGGGACATTTGCGGACAGCTCCCTTTAGCTGTTTGGCGGCAGCCTGAAGGCTGCTCCTGTTCCGTTAACCCTGCAGTGACAGCAGATTAAGGTGAGCCGTAGAGTGATTTGGCAAAGGCCAGACACCATTGCCTGAGCCACATTCCTGAGAGACAGCCATCATCATCATATTCATCATCATCATCATCATCTCTTGTTCCAGTGTGGTGAGCGGGCAATAGCCCAACCTTAAAGACACTGTATATAGACACCATTGTCTCTTGCATAATTTATCATCCTTAGTGGCAAGGATCTAGACCAAATATTATAGACACTATATACGGATATCTTCACTTTCTATTGCCCTGCTGCTACTTATAGTTCCACAGAGAGCAACATCTTTAAGTCAGCGATCACTGTGGATCCAGTTTACACAAAAAGATTGTTTGCAGTTTATTTATTTATTAATTCAGTTGCTTTGCATTGCCATTTAAAAATTCCTTTCATGCAATTAAACATCAAGGGCTAGCTGAAGATCGACTGGACTACCGTACAGCAATACAGGACTACTTTTCACCTCGTTCTCCACTTCAGGGATTTGTTTTACTGACCACATAGAGCTATATTTCAACAAAGAACTCTCTGAAAAAGCAGGTTGAATTTCAATACAGTTTTCTCATTGTTAAAAGTTATAACTTTTTATTTACTGTTTCTATGTTTGTTTGTGTAGGAGCAGTAGAGAGGGGTCTGACACTCATACGAGCCATTCTTCTGCTCTCCTGTACCCTGTTCACATAGGCATTGAATGCATTTAGCTGTATACAGAGATTATAGTGTTCACTGTTGAATGTTTAAATCTGACATGCGATTGTCATTTAGTTACTGATAACATTCCAATAGGAAATTCAATTTTGGAGTGTAAACTTGAGTTGACACTCTAATTTCTTTTTCATCTCAGTAAGTAAACTTTACTGGTTTAATCAATTCTGGTGTATTTACTTCCTTCTTCTTGTCATTTAAAAAAGGAAAATGTATAAACTCAGGGTGTCAGAGGACTCACAGTGTCAGAGCAACCAGGGGGGGTACTGATTTAATTTGTGACCCTCAAGAGGGCAGTGCTACATATATATAAAAATATATATTATATACATTAATTTTAACATGTGTAGCACTACCCCCAAAGGAGCCGCTGATTGATTGTTGGAAACTGCATATTAAGTTACCCTAGCGTTGTCTAGGGGTGTGATGCAGGAACAAAGTAGTGAGCGGAGGTCCAGACAGTCAATAAAGTTTTTTCCCAAAGCTTTATTTCCAGGCCAACACAGCCAACATCAACTTCAGTTAGGAAGGAAAAGGGTTGATGAAAGAAGAGGAGAACTTGCGGTGTCAGGCCTGGATATGAACAGGCATGCCTGCCCCCAGTAGTACTAATTTGTAAGCTCGTCGCCACTCCTGCCTGAGTGGGTGAAGTGCCCACGGACAGGTCTCCTGCGCGAGCCTGGCACCTGAGGTGTCACTTTAGATTTTCTGGGAGGAACAGATCTTAACACAGACCTGGCTCTAGGGCCTCTGCCACAGGCCAATTACTTTAAACGAGATTAGGTGGATGAACAGAGCGAATCCTCCCAGTAGATTCTATCACAGGTCACAGGGAGACAGTAAAGCGTACCTGTCAGCATCCCGGTCACCAGATCCCCAAATGGTTCGTTCAAGCCCTGTTGGACAACCTGCCTCCGGGTTCCCCTCAAGCCGATCCCCCAATCACACGGCACCCAGCCTGGGATCCCTTCAATAGGACTGGGAACCCAGTAGGTCACTGGGGTCCCCTTTCCCCTCCGGTTGAGGCTCGGTGAAGCTTGTAAGCTTGGCCAGGAGGGCCACTCCGGCAGGGGTCCATGGATGTGCGCACCCTAAAGATGGATGCCGCACCTGGAACCGGCACCCCGCGAAGATCCAGAACACATGACCCCTGTCCCAGGTATACCCCTCCCCAGCATGCCCTGTGAGGAAAGAACTCCTCCAATTGGCTGCTGGGGAAGACTTGCTCTGCCAGAAACCCCTCTGACGCCAACTGCCGACCAGAGATGATACCACATCCCTAGAATGCAAACTGACCCAGTGGACCTTTACGGAATGACAGAGGTCACAATTTAGGCAAATCATGACTGGGAGCAATGTAACTCTCCCAGTCCAACTAACTTTAGCATAGTGCCCAGGCTGAAAGCGAGATGGCGCTACACATGTATATAAAAAATCTCAAAATTGCCCCAGCAGCAAACGGTTAAAGTGGAATTATACTCTCCTAACCTACCATAATGCACTGTCCAAAAACTCCCTTGTTGGTGCCCACATCTTTGCCCAGTCTTCTTCTGGGTTCGGGTTCTCCCCCCATATAAATTAGCCATGCTGGTATTGTGTAAGTCCCTGGCATTTGTGGAAGTTCATTCACCCCAGAAAATGTCGATGTTGTATGCTTAAGTGCACATGCACAGCTGAACAACCAGAAGATTGGGAACAGACAGGTAAGAATCCTTTATTTAAGAAGAGCCATAGTATGTCTCTTCTGCAAAATATAGCTGACCTGTTTCCACTATTTAATTATTTCCACTGTAAGTCTGGAAATGCTGGAAGCAATGACAATTCTGAAAGAAATTACATAAGCTTTTAAGCACTGCATGAAAATAGATGGAAAGGCGATGATAAAATTAAATCAGGAACAAATATACAGTAATATTATACAGTAAAGCCTGAAAAAAACAGTTAGAGGTTTTAGAGTGCTAATTATATGGTAATTATAAACAATCAATTATCAATATCATTCCTGTCAAAGCATGACTACATTCACTCAGAGTGGAAGGAAATGTTTTTAATACCTGCATACCACTGTGCGTGCAAACAAGAATTGTGGGGTCAAGTTTGAGTTTTATGAAAAACCAGAAGTGACACACAACAACGCATCCATAATAGGAAGTGAAAACATATTATGTGATTACAATGGGACATACAAAATACAGATCATGCATAGTCATCAAAAGCTTACTTGACAAAACCAATGCAACTACATTTGCCATATAATTCAAACATTAATCGAAAGCGGAACTCCAGCTTTGTAAGACCAAGAACGGATAAAGAAGACTACATAACAGCAAATATACAGGAATACAAAGCAGCAAGAGAACAACTAAAAATTATGCTAAATAATAATGGATAAATAGAACTAGAAAATGAAAGCATTTGCTGAATGCATCAGGAAAAAAAAGAACACAGTGAATTTTTTTTAGGGTCAGTTGTAGGGATGATGAGCTCAGGTTCATTCTCAACTCATGTTAGGGCTATTGAGAGTCAAACTAAATGGGTGTTCAGCCAAGCTGAACCTCTGGCTGCAGTGGTATGTGAAACCGCCAGTATCTTAACAACCAGTGAGTCATTCCCACCCAGCTGTCATTTAGGCTACTAAGTATACTTTGCCATCCAAAGTTTAAAAACTCTAGATATGATATTTAATACGGGCATCTAAGGGTGTGAACACATAACTATAGCAATCTCAAATATGCCGATTTTTGGATGGATTCTTGTCTTTTCTGGCAGGAAAAGCTTTAGCACTTCTTTCTTGATAGCCTCCTGCACATTCCTGTTGGATTTTAAGGCAGCCCATCTGCCAATAGGAATGCAGGACGCAAAAACGTAGTGGCTATCTCTGACACTCCTGGAATCATTATCCTGTCAGAATGGTATGCAATTTGAAGCTGAGGAAACATGCAGAGGAGGATACTGTCAGGCGGCGTACACACGAGGGGATATGTCCGCTGAAACCGGTCGGATGGACCGTTTCAGCAGACATCTCCGCTCGTGTGTATGGGCTAGCGGACAGATTTCTCCACCCGACAGATTTCAAAGCATGCTTTGAAATCTGTCCGCTGCAAACCTGTCCGTCGGATATGTCCGCTGGTTAGTACACCAAACCATCGGACCAAAATCGCGCGCATGCTCAGACAAAAGGAGGGGACGGGAGCGCTCGTTCAGGTAAACCTCGTGTTTGTTTGTGAGTTGGCACATTCGTCATTGTAACTATCTATATTGTATCGTTTATTGCCTTTCTTCGTTCTCTTGCTATAATCAAGCTGTTCTATTGCTGATGCCATTTATATAGACTGAGTTGTCCCAATCTAGCAAAGTTTGATTGTAGTATATCGCGTTGTCTTTTTATAATTATTTTTTTGCTGCATCTCCTAATTGTTTTGAGCTTTCCTCCACATGACTATAATTTTTATTTGGATCTATTTTTTAAATGCATTTTTTTGTTTTTTTTGTACCTTTTTTTGCAATGTTTTTATTTATTCTTTTAGAACAATTTTTTCAATGCATTTTTTTGGATTTTTTGTACCTTTTTTTCAATGCATTTTTATTTTATTTTGTTTGATCATTTTTTTCAATGCATTTTTTTGGTTTTTTTGTACCTTTTTTTCAATGCTTTTTTATTTTATTTTGTTTGATCATTTTTTTCAATGCATTTTTTTGGATTTTTTGTACCTTTTTTTCAATGCTTTTTTATTTATTTTTTTTGATCATTTTTTTCAATGCATTTTTTTGGATTTTTTGTACCTTTTTTTCAATGCATTTTTATTTATTTTTTTTGATCATTTTTTTCAATGCATTTTTTTGGATTTTTTGTACCTTTTTTTCAATGCATTTTTATTTTATTTTGTTTGATCATTTTTTTTAAGGCATTTTTTTGGATTTTTTGTACCTTTTTTTCAATGCTTTTTTATTTTATTTTGTTTGATCATTTTTTTCAATGCATTTTTTTGGATTTGTTGTACTTTTTTTTCAATGCATTTTTTTGTTGTTTTTGTTGCTTTTTTTTCCATGGGTTACCAAGTTGTCACTCCTAACCTACCCCCCACCCAGGAGTTTGTGTCCTTCCAAAATTCCACCTTGTAGTTTTAGTAGGTTTGGGGCATAATCACCACAGTAGAAAACACAATAGACAAGGTTTTAACGTAAATACAAAAAGCCATTTATTTTGGCAAGAAAATAAATTAAAATAAACATGATCTGCACCACTTGATCAGATAGCAACCTACATGCAGACTTGTGCATTCCACAAAACATGATGAAGGATAAAATGAACAATCTCAGGAGACACAAAACAAATCAAATCTGAATCAGCAGCAAATGAGCAAAGAAACCCAAGCTGTGGTACTCCAACAAGCTTACATTTTAGAATAATGAACTGGAAGGCAGGTAATCACCTTCTCTTCTTACTTCCAGCCTTCCTTCCTGGCTGCCTTGCAGCGAAACGTCCACGGGCCCATCCATGGCCCCTTGCAGGTGCTGATGATGTGGCAGCAGGAGGCAAAAGATGGGGAGCAGGCTGGGCTGGGTCACTGAGGTCTGTGTCCCGGGTCAGCATGCCCCTGTGCATCCAAAAGATGACCTTATTTATTAAGTCCTTAGCCAGGTCCCTTTGATCCTCCTCCGCTCGGCTCAGTTCATGAGCCACAGAGGCACTGAAGGCTTCTGTGGGGTTGAGGGGGGCCCGCATTATTTCAGCAGCCTCCCTCATCATTTTGAGGCTCTCCTCCTCCATCTGCCTCATCCGCCTCTTTTGGCCTGGTCGCCTCATCTGGAGGGGAGGGACCTGGCTTATGGTGCTGAGCCTGGGGACATGCTGACTTCCACTCGGCCCAGCCTCCTCCTGGCTGCCACTCACCCCTTCCCCCTGGCTGACATGGTCCTCAGGAGCTGCCACCTCCTGGCTGGCCTCTTCCTGTATCAAAAAAAGGGACATGTTGTAATATTTTGCTCAATCAAGCACACACACACATTATTTGGCTCTAGACTCTTTTTGTTTTCTTAATTTAAATAGACCTGCCTGTCCTTCAGACCCCTCAGTTGGCATCCCTGAGATCCCTAGTTTTTTGCACACGCCTTTTTTTGTTGGTCCAAACGTTACAATTTTAACAATACTAACTCAAGAATCAAACCCAAATTAGAAGCAAATAAATATTTATGAAACTACTATACCTCACTGAAGATCGCCAGATCTGGGTCCATGTCAGCCAGGCCCTCCTCTGGCTCTGCAGGGGCGTGGGGATCCTGGGAAGTTCCGCTGCAAGGAAGCGTGGGAGGAAGGCTGGAAGGAAGATTGGAAAGTGATGGCCGGCCCTCCAGTTCATCATCCAAAAATGCAAGCTCGCGGAAGTACCACAGCCTGGGCTCCTTTTGCGCATCTGCTGCTGATCCAGATCGTTTGGTTTTAACCTCTTTATATACCTTACGATAGGTGCTCCTGAGATTGCTCATTTTATCCTTCACCATGTTTGCTGTGCAGGATGGAACCCACGTCTGCATGTAGGTTGCTATCTCTTGTAGAGTGTCTGCTCTGAGGTTCTTATTGGGGTAGCCTGGGTGCCTGGTATCCCATAGATTAGCCTTTTCTCTATATATTTCTATTAATTTAAGTGTGTTTTCTTGAATAGCCAACTGGTCCATCTCTCTCTTTTTTTTTCTAGGTTCAGATTAATGCTCTAGAATATACAAATAAAAATGTATTAAAACCCACAAGAAAAATGGCTCAGCTTTATCATTTTCTGAATATGTATGTGTACAATCATTGTGGAACTAGTATACAAACACATTGGGGGTTATTTACTAAAGAAAAAATCACTTTAGCACTGCAAAAGCACTTGAAAGTACACTGCCTGAAAGTGCACTTGGAAATGCAATCGCTGTAGCCCCGAAGGGGACATGCAAGAAAAAATATATATTCAATTTTAGCCTCCACCTGATTGGTTGATAAAATAAGCAGAGCTTCCCTTCATTTCAGATCTTCCCCTCCACATCTATGGAGAATGCCCTTCCAAGTCCACTTGCAGTGCAAACTGGATTTCCCTTTAGTAAATAACCCCCAATGTGTCCTGCTGATACAATGCTGGCCAGCTCCACTCCATTGTTGTGCAATTCATTTTTGGAACATGCAGACCCTTTGGTAACATGAAAATAAATACATGCCATCTCTTTAATCATCCACAATTTTTTTATTTTTCCAAAAATGAAGCCACTAGTTATTGTGTAGATATCATGCACCTCACACAGCATTGAGGAGCTAATACACAACCTAATTACCTCTGCCCAAACAATACAGAACAATACATGCATGATGTGAATCCACAAGACAAAAATAAAGAGGTAGAGCATTGTCATATATATATGTAGTGATGTGTTCAATCATTTTTGTCCAAAACTTGCATTGGTGGCCCCAAGCTACCTAAATAGCGCAAACGCTCCTAACAACATTCCAAACCCCCACCCCCACATGGGGTTTCAAAGTTGAGACGCCTCTGCTGATCCCATGTTGTAATTTACCTTCGTGTCTGTAGCTCCTCGCGTACGCTCGAGTAATCTCCGCGTAACCGACGTAATCACGTCGATCTCCTTATATAGGCCGCGCAAAGCTATACTGCCGCCCTCTTCGTTCGCAATGTCTCCGCCCGTTTTTAACCCCCCCATTTCAACATCCAGGGCCTCATATTGCAAGTTACCGGCATATGTGTATGTCATCGTTTTAACGCGCGCGTAAGCTCCGCGTAAACACGATGTATTCATCCGCGCATGCGTGAAACGCCGCCTTCGTCCACGCCCATGACGGAACTTTTCCTCTTTTCCACGCCCCTTATCAGTGGGAAACGAAAAGATGGCCATGTCCCACGAGCGAGCATTACCCGCTCATGAGGATCAGGAAGGGACACAACCAGGAACGTCACGCTCAAGGAGCAAACGGTACAAGGCCACAAATATGAGTTTGGAGGAGATGGTGGAGATGGTACACATCCTGCGCAGGAAGGATTATGATGGGGATTATGGCCCATACAGCACCCCGAACCGCCGTAAGGCCAAATTATGGACAAGGTGGCGAAGAGGCTTACTGAGATCTTTGGGGTGAGCAGGTCCAAAGAGCAGCTACGCAAGCGCTGGTCCGATTTGAAGTTGCGTGAGCCACACCAGTTTCGGAAGATAAAGAAAATCCTGGATAAAAGTAGGTATTATTTTTGTGGGGGGGGGGGGGTTTTGCAATTGTGTGATATCATTGTTTGATATGTATATTTATGCATGTGCCTTGTTGGAATGGTTGTACTTTGGAAGAATTATTTTTGGATATTTCCTGTAATATGTAAAAAAAACACACACACACACCAAATAAGAAGTTATGCACGATCGTTCTTTAGAAACATCGGTCAATCACCTCGTTTCATCCACATACTATGTCCTAAGGAACAGCACACCAGGACATGGCTATTTGGCATTTATAGAGAAAAGTTATTACACATTTTGGATAAAATTATGTAGATTTCCTAACTGATTTGAATGTGAAAAGACAAACAGGATTCATTCACATTCACACAGTGATAATAAGCAGCTGGATTCACATCTGGACTCAAGAGCACCTGTGTCTCCCCCCATAATGAGATTCATTTTTAACAGTCTGTGACACCTAATTTTTAGGGAGGGGCATCCATGCAGGGGCAGACTGACCACTGAGGAAATCGGACACTGCCCGAGGGCCCCATGCCCCTAGGGGGCCCCATCAGAGATGCCAGGCTCATTTCAACCAGGGACAGTATGTAAAAATCTGCTAATTTAGCTCATCTGTCCCTGATATGTCCAAAGCCTACATGCTTTTGATGTGAAACTACTGACTGAGATTGTAGCTGCCCCGCCTCTATACTGCCACCTGGCTTAGTGGGCATTTGTAAGCCTGGGGGCCCCTAATATTCTATTGCCCGGGGGACCCATGAGTTGTCAGTCCGGCCCTGCTTCCATGTGTGTCCCTTCGCTAAAAAGGGTAATTAGCACAGCTTGGGAGAAGTCATTAGAAAAACAAAGGTTAAGGTTTGGTGGCGGAAGACAATAATCCAAAGTTTATAAAACACTTTGACACAATGATTATGATTTTATTAATGCCCTCCTCAAATATCTGTGTACTGATAAGTATACCTTTTGTTTTCTGATATTTCTAGGGGAAAGAACAGGACAGAAATTGGAGGACGCAAGGAGGCCCAAACTCTCTCATAAGAAAAAATCTAGCCATGTGGAGGAGGAGGACCAGGTAGAAGAAGGAGTGGTGGAAGGGAGAGATGAGGAAGACGCAAATGTGGAAGGAGTATTTAGTGAAGAAGAAGGAGTTGGTGAAGAAGAAGGAGTTGGTGAAGAAGAAGGAGTTGGTGAAGAAGAAGGAGTTGGTGAAGAAGAAGGAGTTGGTGAAGAAGAAGGAGTTGGTGAAGAAGAAGGAGTTGGTGAAGAAGAAGGAGTTGGTGAAGAAGAAGGAGTTGGTGAAGAAGAAGGAGTTGGTGAAGAAGAAGGAGTAGTTATTGAAGGAGTTGTTGTAGAAGAAGGAGGAGTTATTGAAGAAGGAGTTGTTGTAGAAGAAGGAGGAGTTATTGAAGAAGGAGGAGTTATAGAAGAAGGAGGAGTTATTGAAGAAGGAGGAGTTATTGAAGAAGGATTGATTGTGGAAGAAGGCGAAGTTGTGGATGATGGAGAGGTGGAGATTAGTAGCACAAACAGGTCAGTGTCACCGCAGCTTCACACAGGGAGAAAGAGATGTAGATAGGCCTGCACATTACTAATGTATTTTTATTTTATTTTTTTATAGGGGATGAAGATGCTGCAAGCACATCCAGTAGTCCACCTTTTTCACGTGCAAGTGCACAAATTGTCATCCAACAAATTATGGAGTGTAGCACAGAGATGGATAATATGAGGCAAACAATGGTTGTAATTGAACAAAATTACAAAAATATTATTGATATGATGGGCCGTATCAAAGACTAAATCCCCCTGCCCGGCCCCCCCCCCATCACCCATCCGTCTTGCAAACAAAAAAAAATGTTTTATAAAAATAGAAAAGATGCACACACAGTGTGTCCACATGTGCTATCTGCCATCACAGGTTATGGATTGTCTTTGCTTTGTGGGTACACCCCCTTCCTCCCTTCTCAAGCAGGTAAGAGGGAAGGGTTTGCACCCACAAAACACATGCATTGATCACCCATGATGCCAGATAGCACATGTGGACATTTGATATAATCCTCATTTTTGGGCCCTCTCACTCACACACAAGAATGTGTGCATCTTCCAAGTTTGTTGTGTTCCGGGGTGACATTGGGAGACTGTTGTAGTAATGACCTTGTTGTACTTAGTATTTTTAGTGGTTTTGAAAAATATTTTATATTTTTTCTAAAAAAAATGTTTGGTATAATCCATATTTTTGCATAAAAAATTTAAAAAAAAAAAAAATGTTTTTACTCCAAAAATGTTACATGGTGGCAAACCCAAAACTTGTTGATAAAAAATGTTGTACGCTAACATGAGTGGCTTGTTGTTTATATATGCTGAATACCCAGTTTGTAGATGAGTGACTTGTAACTACAGCCATAAACCCGGTTTTAAGTACACACTAGCGTTTAGTTCTTACCGCTGCAAATCACAATATCAGCCTCACTTCTGCGTAAAAAACAATATTCTTCCAACACCAGCTTGTTCAGTTAAGCCAGATTTTATAAATGCTGGTATCTCATTGGTTTGTGTGCAGAAGTGACCCTTCTATTGTGGACTTAAAAGTGGGGTATGGCTGTAATGTCCAATTGTGGTTATTTACTAAAACATGACAACTACATTTGGCACTAGAAGTGCACTAGTTTCAGAACCAAGAAGACAGAGATAAATAGAAAAAGCAATAATGACAAACAACTGTATATAGAGTCCAATGGTCAAATTATTTATTATATTTTGTAATATTTCTTTCTTTTGGGGGTGCCGAATTAGAAAGAAATATGATCTGGCATAGCTATGGCCCCCCGGCCCATGAAGTACTCAACATATTTGTCGCGTACCTCACGAGCAGATTGGGGTGACCGAGCCAGCGCGACCAGTGTCCAGCCCAGGAAGGGTATCTGAGGGTAGTCCTGCCTCAGCACCGATGTTGGGTAGGTACGTCTGGGAATGCCTGCGTAAAAAATTATGCAATATGCAACAGGCAAAAACAATATGGTTCAATTTATATTCCGCCATATTTATCGCTGTCAGGAACAGGCGGAACCGGCTGGCGAGTATCCCAAAGGCATTCTCGACTACCCTACCGGGCCCTGGCTAGCCTAAAATTGAACACCCTCCTCTCCGGGGTAAGAGTCCTCTGGGGAAAAGGCCGCATGAGGTGAGGTCCAAGCCCGAAAGCTTCGTCCGCTAAAAAAACAAACGGAAGTCCTTCCACATTGTCTTCATCCCGGTGGCAGTTCAAGACCACCAGTTTGTAGACGGTTGTAAAATTCAGTCCGCGCAAACACTCCCCCATCAGACAGCCGGCCGTTCTTCCCCACGTCCACATACAAAAATTCGTACTGTGCCGACACCACCGCCATCAACACGATACTATGAAAACCTTTGTAGTTAAAATAGTAGGACCCCGAACGGGCTGGTGGCACTATGCGGACGTGTTTCCCATCTATTGCTCCTCCGCAGTTTGGAAAATCACAACGCAGGGCAAATTGGGAAGCCACAGTCTGCCATTCCTGTGGCGTGGAGGGAAACTGTGGGGACAAAAAAAAAATAAACATAAATAGGACTTTAGGCACATAAACATTGCAAACACAATACAAAAACCATACTTGTGCACCATCACACAGTATTAACAATTTTATCTTATTATTGGGGTGGAGTTGTGGCCACTAAAAAAACCCACTTATTATCACACTCCCCACCCCTCTGATGGGGCAACATTTTAGGGGGGGTTGGGGTTGAACTACAATGCAGCAAAGAAAAATATGCCACACACACCAAAAAAAAAAAGGCTAGGTGTGTTTGTCCCTAGGATAGCATGCTGGACAGGTTAATAGTCATGCAAGGAAAAAATATGTAGGTAGGCCAACAAAAAGAACATGGAAAGCTTAACAACATGCATGCATGGGAGAAAAGGCAACATTCAACACTCAGCATGGAAAAAGCATGGTCATTATAGGGAACAAATGCCAAACCAAAAAAAAATAATACACATTTATAAAGACAGAGAATGTGAGCTTCAGAAAAGAGGAAACATACCTTCAGATACTCCTCCTGCATGACTTGTATGACAGCAGAACACGTCTCCGGTATGATGATCCCAAGCGCCTGGGGAGAGATGCCTGTTGAGAACTTGAGGTCCTGCAGGCTCCTCCCAGTCGCCAGGTACCGCAACGTGGCAATAAGCCTCTGCTCGGCCGTGATCGCTTGGCGCATCACAGTGTCCTGCCTCGTGATATAGGGGGACAGAAGATCCAGCAGACGGTTGAAAACGGGGTCCGTCATACGGAGAAAGTTCCTGAAGTCATCAGGATTATTCTCCTGGATTTCCCTAAGCAGAGGCATATGAGAGAATCGGTCACGCTGGCGCAACCAATTCTTGGCCCAGGAACTCCTCCTCCCCCTGTTCCTGGCCAAAGGTCTGGAATAATTATAACATCCAGAAGCAAGCCCATATCCAGCACGAACTCTAGCAAAGTTACGCTGCTGCTCCATAATGGCTTCAAACCGGCCGGCTGGTCAGTCAAGAACACACTCACAGAAAGCACCCCCTAATCCAGCAAGACCTGCAAAATATACGCTCGACAAACAGATACCCGCGGACAGAACGCCACTGCAAAGCAGAAACGACCTGACAGCCAGCACTGACTGCCAAATACGCACCCACAAGCACACACTGAACCCGAGAATACGACCTGTAAAGCGCGGAGACCGAAAAGCGCGAATCGGCTCTAACCAAACCTTTGCTAACACGTTACTAGCAAAAGAGGAACAGAGGGCGGCGCCGTAAGCTTTGGTCTTCCCCTTTATAGTGACGTCGTACGTGGTTTACGTGCACGCGTTCTGGTCCGGGGAGATTTCTATCCGCTCGTGTGTACGCACAGCAGACCAACAGACAGATTTGCTGCGTCGGCTGGAAACGGTCGGGCCGACACATTTGAACAAATCTGTCCCCTCGTGTGTACGCCGCCTTAGAGTCGAAATTATAGTAAAGGAAGGAAATGACCATGGAAAAGGATCTCTGAAATTTTTAACAGTGTATGGAAAAAAATAAGGAATACCACAGTACTAGTGCAGTCCTCCTTCACTTACCTCATGCTTCGATTTTGATTTAAAATGTCCTTATTTCTTCTGAGAAAAAATCCTCATTTCCTGTTCTTCTGTCTGTAACTACACACAGTAATGCAAGGCTTTCTCCCTGGTGTGGAGAAAGCCCTTTTGAGGGGGGAGGGGGCGAGCAGGCAAGTCAGGACACCCTCTACTTTGCAGATAGAGAAAAGAGCTGTGTGTTAGTGGGCATCCTGACACTCCTGCTCGCCCCCTCCCCCCTCAAGAGGCTTTCTCCACACCAGGGAGAAATAATCACATTACTGTGTGTAGTTACAGACAGAAGAACAGGAAGTGAGGATTTCTCAGAAGAAATAAGGACATTTAAAAGCAAAATCGAAGCATGAGGTAAGTAAAGGAGGACTGCACTAAGTTAATGGAAGCTATTTAGGGAAAAAAATTGTACCGTTACAACCCCTTTAAGATCCCACACAGTCACTGGCCTAGCTCTAACTGCTTGTCAAAAAGCATTTGCAAAATATGCACTGGCACCTTACCCATTACCTCTTTTTCCCATTTGCGGGTACCCAGATATTCTCCCAGATTATTCCAACCCTCATTTAACCACCTCAATACAGCGCACATTCACCCCCTTCCTGCCCAAGCCATTTTTGAGCTTTCAGCACTATCACAATTTGAATGACAATTGCACGGTCGTGCTACACTTTACCCAAGTGCACGCCCCCTAGTGGCTCTGCAAGGCGAACAAGGAGAACAAGAGCACTATCGTGCCACCGTCAATTGATAGCGGCTGGTAGTAAAGTGGTTAAACATAGAGAGGAGGGGTTCTCTTGTGTAGCTAATTTCCTGATGGGGATGAACTGCCCATCAATTACTCAAATGACATCCAATGAAGGTCCTTTCTGGTTATCTTTTTATAATGCCATTCAAATGAATAATTTCCAGATTACCCTCCCACGATCCCATGGGATTCAGCACAAGCTTTTAGCATTCAAACCTCGGTGCTCAGAAAAGGGACTACTCAGACACTCCCTGTCAATAATAAATTCCTCTCTCATTACTTTAAAATTAGATCTTTATCTGCCATTCATTACTACATAGGGAAAGTGACCTAAATACTACTTTCACAAAATTTCAGAACAAATGCAGAAAATATATCCACTTACCCTAAAATCATCACTCTGTACCAGAATCCAAGAATGCAACTATAAGATACTCACAAAGAGGTACAGAACTCCCTCACAGTTTATACCCTTGGTACCAAATCGCCACTGGCAATATGGAAAGGTTAAAAGATGTTTGCTCCATGAGAAGTTTGCTCCATGTTTTCTGCCTGTTGGTGAAAAGACTCTCCTCCATCCTTCCAGGTGTGGCTTAATAAAGTGGAAAACATAGGAAGGATGAAAGATTTAATCCATTCACAAAAACACACCCTGGATATCTTTCATTAAAAAAAATGGCTACTCTGGCATACACTATACTTTCATTTTCTCTGAGGAAGGGAAATATCGGTTAGCAGGATTTGAATATGTAGGGATTACACATCTTAAGAACTTTCACTGCCTTTTTTTATGTTGATAGCAGCTGTGTTCCCCCATAATTGTTCCCCTCAGTGGCCATCAACCTCCCCACCCTTTTTTTTCTTCATCTCTTCCTTCCAACCCTAACCAGACACTTACCCCCACTATTATCATAGTTCTCTATTCTACTATTCAATGCCACACCATTTCCCCTTCCCATTTCTACCATTTTTAAATGAGGAATATATCAGGTTGAGGATTTCTTCTGGTTAGTCCCCCTTAGTTACTGCCACCACATTCCATTTAATCCACTTGTACTTGTTCTGTTATATATTTTTTGGAAACAGGTTCTAACGAGTAAGGCCGCATACACACGGCCAAATAAATCTGATCAAATCGGTCGGACAGACCGATTTGATCGGATTTGTCTGCTGGGCTATTTTGGTTTGATCGCTGTACACACGATCAAACCAAAATCCCCGCCAGCAGACTGCGCGGTGACGTGGCGATGACGTTGATGCCGCCACGTCACCGCACCAAGAAGTAAAACACTTCCGCGCATGCGTCAAATCCATTCGACGCATGTGCGGGCAGATATGTCTGCTGGTTAGCGTACTAACCAGCAGACATGTCGGACGGACGGGTTCCCAGCAGACAGATTTTAAAGCATGCTTTAAAATCTGTCTGCTGGCAAAGGGAGATGAATTTGACTCCAGATGATATGGAGTGGGGCAAGACATTGGTGCTCTCTTTTAAATTATCTATTTCATCCCATGCCCAAGAACGAAACTACCGTATTTTCTCTAGGTGGTACCGCTGCCCCTCTATTCTTCATAAGTTTGATCCTACTGTCTCGAACGTATGCTGGAGATGTTTGAAAGATACAGGGAACATGACACACATTTGGGTTACGTGCCCACGTGTCGCCCCCTTTTGGGACAAGGTTCTCAACCTCTTTGACAAACTAGTAGGTGACAAATACCCCAATGAACCCCGCTTAACAGTCCTGTCCATGATCCCGGGTCATACAAACAAATCAAGAAGAGCTTAATCCGCCACGTGCTGACTGCTGCACGTTCAGTTATCACCAGAGCGTGGCGGCAACCTGTGACCCCCTCTCTGGCTGATTGGGCATGTGAAATGGACAGGATTGAACATATTGAAAGAATGCTATTGTGGGATACCGATAAGAGTGAAGACCACACTATTACGTGGACCGTGTGGTTACACTTTCGGTTCTCTGCTGATTTTGAATCTTTTATAGCGAACACGGCTCCTTCTGCTTCCCAGGCGCCCTCTCATGAGTAGCATGATGCCCCCTCTCCCTACTTGTTCTCTCCCCCCCTCCCTTTTTTTTCTTCTCTTTCTTTTCTTTTCTCTCTTTCTTTTTTTCTCCCCTACCAGTACTTTTATCAGTCTAATAATCTTACCAGTAGATATACCATGCATTCAGGCCATTTGAGTTGAGCCTTTGTTTTCTGTTTTGATCGTGATTTACTGGTTACTTGATTTAACATTACTATGCTTATCTCACTAATTTCTGGGTTCATTAAGGTTATTTACCTGACTATGCATATGTGATACAGGTTCTTTTGGTGTCCTTCCGATTCTACTATGATCTTGTACACTCAATAGACAGATATTATTCCTGACCTATGTTTTGTCAATGTTTTACAACTGTTTGCAGCCCAATAAAACAGATTCAACATAAAATCTGTCTGCTGGAAAAATCTGTCTGTCCCCCCGTACACACGATTGAATTTGTCTGCTGAAACAGTCTGTCAGACCGTTTCCAGCAGATAAATTAGATCGTGTGTACGCGGCCTAAGTCATAGAAAATATACAACTGTGTGTTCTCTTTCTGATCATTCAATCTCTATAGTGATAAATTAGCACAATATTTTTTATTTTATTTAACATATAATAATTAAAAACAAATATGCACATACATGACCCCAGCGAGGGGTGTGCGCCTTTCACAGACTGTCAAAGATGTATGGCTATAGTTTTGGCCAGGCTCCAAATCTCCTGCATGGCTCCTAGCAGGACACACAGGGCACATAGTGAGGTGCTTGGTGGGAAGTCAGGTGGCCAAACAAGACATTGAACCAGTGGCAGCAAAGAGTAGTCCCCAGCTCCCTTACACGCAGTAGTATACACAGCACATTCCCACATGTGGCAAATAGCCATTAGCTCCTTTCACTTATAGCAAACAGCCCTCCTATCACATTGCTGTACAGAGCACCCATCTGCTGCATCCACATGCGTGCACAATATTGGTGTATATATTTTTATTTATTTTAGGTTAATATATTACATAAGCATATTTACCATTGCAGCTGTCTTGTGTTGCACTCAAGATAGCTATTTACATTTTTGCTGAATCATTTTATAGCTATGCTGTGACAAGCTGGACAAGTCAGCTATTCAGTCCTTTTTAGAACACAATGCTACTGTATATAAGTAAAACCACTAAAGTTGAAAATGTAAAGACACTCTGTAATAAAAAAAAAAGAAAAGAAAAAACATAAAATGCATTCTAGGCACAAAATGTATAAGTATAGAGTATAGTTACTACGAAGTAAGTCACATTCCATTGGACCTGCTCAGTAATCTTGAAGTTCCCCAGCATTTATATTCACATAGGTAGCACAAACACTTTAAAGCAGTGGTAAACTTAAAAAAAAAAACATGTTCTCCCTGCAAGGCAAAGACATAATATGCTAGTTTTATGTTCCCTGTTCCACTTACACAACCCTATTCTTGGTGTCTGGAAGGATTGTAATCCTTTCATTTACAAAGCTAAAGTTATAGTCGTCTAGCGAGGACCCAAAAAGTCTCCCACCTTTGAAGGGTAAATCCGCCAGGGCATATGTTAGAGGTCTGGTCAGCAGACCAGCATTCCAACCAGAGGAGGCGGCGTAAAACTATCTCTGAAACAGAAGCCCTGGGCACGGAATCCAGTGAAGCATCACAGACATATACAAGTCCCTGGACCAGCTGGTCCGCTAGCCTAATAACTTCGGGGGGGAGTCGGTTCTCCTCCACAGTCTGGTGCAAAATGCTTGCCCATTCAGTGATTGACTGAGACCCCAGAGTAATGGCCACAATAGGCCGCAAGGCAGACCCCAGCATGGTAAACATGGAACGGGTCAGTACTTCGGATCTCTTCAGTTAGATCCATACAAACAGGGGTTCCCTCAATAGGGAGGGTGGATACCTTATTCAACCTGGCAGCCGGAGGGTCCACCACCAAAGGAAAAGCTTGAAGAGGCTCTCCTCAAATGGGTACCGAACCGCCAGGTGGTGAGGGACTACAAAAGCCTTCTGCGGCTTTTCCCATTCCGCATCTATGAAATTATCAAAGAAGGGCACATAAGGAAAAACTTTCACAGAGAGCAGTCTAATTTGTGTGACCCAAAAAAGACCGAGCCCACAGCGGAAGCCTCAGCTTCACTATCCATCTTAAGGGAGTGCCTTACAGCATTGATAAGCGCACCAACAAGTGCCTTGTCATGCACCAACCCAAGTGAGGTCACCCTCACAAGACCCTGGTCCACGGCTCCATATAAAACAGAACTGGGGACCTAAACCGCCGCCAGGTCCTGGTCTGATACAGAGCATTCCCGACGGTATAGCGGGGGAGGGGGCACTTTTTACCCCCCTTACATCTGCACTCCGCTCCCACCCTGGCAACAAAAGTTTCCAGGACTGCCAACAAAGTGTCTGTGGGAATCTCAGGTGCAGGAGCACCAGCTGCCACCTCAGGCATGTTTGGGGAAGAAGAACCAGATACTGACTCCAATACAGAAGCTCCCAGGGCCCTATTCAGGCTAGAATGAAAACCCACCATCTTGCTGCGCTGGCCGGGGGGTTACCCAGGGGACTCACCATCACAGGAAGAGACTGCACAGCACCGCTGCCCGCCCTCAGTACACAGTGTGTGTGAGAGGAAGAAAAAAAACGTGAGGAACCAGCACCAGAGGCCAAAGACTCATCAAAGATGGACGCCGAGCAAAACACAGCCACAGTAAAATGGCTGACCGCAATATAAGCTCTGCCATAGCGCGGCCACAACAAAATGTGTCCGTCCATGGACGATAAGAGATGTATTCTGTTTAGCGTTTCATATTTACTAAAATAATTGCATTTCCATGTTCTGTGTACTGTAGGAGATAAGATATAGTAAATGCAGGGTTCTGAGTTTAGTAACACATTAAGATGGAGTCATCAGATAAGAGATGAGTTCCTCCTTACTTATTCACTTATGTGTGTCAGCTTAAGCTACTGTGTTCTGTGAATAACAAATTATCTATCATCAGTGGTAAAGAGATAATAGGAGGCTATAAGCATATACGGTAATATTAACTTTTTGACCAAAGGAAAAGAAAAGAAAAAAGTATAAATATATTTTTTTTTTAGCCTTGACCCTATATACTATGTAGAAAACAAATATGCATTTCCTTTAACTTGGTCACAGAGGAAAATAATAAATGTATTCTAATTCATTAAATTGATAATATCTTTTTAATACACGTTAATAGGTGATTGGTTAAAATTCCTTAATGGCTGGTCTTCTTTTTTCTGATTTTTAAATTTTTTATACAATTATACAATTCCAATATTTTGTCTGAAAAGAGTTAACAATAAATATATCTGGTCAGGTCCTAACAACTGCAGTCATTGCATGTTTCTAATGATATGTGTAATTTGTGTCAGGATATTGATTAAAAGAAACAAGATTAAAGGTACACAATGAAGGTTTAAAGTCCATTGATTTAATTTAGATAAAAGAAAACATACCACTTCATGCAGTATCAGAAAATGCTAGTACAGTCATCAATACTCAGCTGGCAGACATATGAGATTAGCCATTCTAAACCTAGGGCACCTTCAGAGGTTTCAATGGTTTTCTTGAATTGCAAATTGATGATGCCTGCAAAGTTCCAAAGCCAATGCTGCTTGCAGAGCCAGAGACATGATACCAGATATCATTTTAGCTGTGTGGAAGAGAGACATTCTTCTCAATGAACAACAAAATGTGGGGCATTTTTCCACCGACCCACAATTAATTGGGTTTATCAGGGGTTCCCTGAAACTTTAAAATTATTTAATGGGTTCCTATGAAATAAATGTTGAATACAGCTTCACTAGATGACCCACACTAAGTTGAATGGCAATCAGATGTGTATAAATGTTTTTTTTAATACCAGTGTAAATGTTTCCCACCTCACTGCCCTATTGATTCTAAAAAGTAAGCTGAGGAGCTTATATAATACAAGTACTGTATATTCATAGCAAAATGGTTTCCAGCTGTAGTCAGTTTTTTGTCACATCAGAAAAAAGTTCATCAGACTTCGCCATGCATGATATTATTGTGAAACGTGGACTTCTTTTTATATGGTACTCTTAAGCCCTGTACACACAGCCAAGAATCCCATCAGAAAAGAAAAAAACGTTTGTTTTCCTGATGGGATTCCTAGCAAGCTTGCCTTGCAAAATCATGTATACAGACGGCCACTCAAAAGAACCGCCATACTTTTGAATGGCAAGAACGCGGTGACATCATTGACTACGACGAGCCGGTGTCTTGTCACATTTGATGCCATCGCCGCCATCTTGCTACACCCCACACCAGGGGAGGACTGGCAGCCTTAGGCCTGGGGGGCAAGTCCAGTCAGATGGCCCATTGTTGGCCGATAGGGTTGCCACCTTTTCTTCAAGCCAAACCCGAACACTTTTGCGGTGCACAGCAATTTTTTTAAGCCTACCTTAAAAGTGGACACTGTCAGCCAGCAGAGCAGTGGGTGGTGTCAGTAGAGCAGAGGATGGTGTCAGTAGAGCAGTGGATGGTGTCAGTAGAGCAGTGGGCGGTGTCAGTAGAGCAGTGGGCGGTGTCAGTAGAGCAGTGGGCGGTGTCAGTAGAGCAGTGGGCGGTGTCAGTAGAGCAGTGGGCGGTGTCAGTAGGGCAGTGGACTGTGTCAGTAGGGCAGTGGACGGTGTCAGTAGGGCAGTGGACTGTGTCAGTAGGGCAGTGGACGGTGTCAGTAGGGCAGTGGACGGTGTCAGTAGCATTTTAATTACAAAAAAATAATTCAAAGCAATTCACAGGCACCCCACAACAGATTAAATATCACAGTGCCTGTGCCCCCCCAATAGAGACCTCCATTAGAGCGAGACAAAAAAAACCTCACCTTCCAGGATCCGCTGCAAAGATGTGTGTGTGAACCTGTTAGTGGGCGGGGTCTGTAATACCACGCTTTCTCCTGCAAATGCATCGCTGGTTGCTAGGACATGGTCCAGTGGCCCTTCATTCAATGTCTCTGGTGGCATTGGTTCCGGCAGCTGGGTGGGAGAGAGAGTGCACAGACAGTGCAGTGTGACCCGGCTGCAGGACATTAGCCCTGCTGGAGCGGGGGAAGAAAGGAGGGGTTTGCATGCCATTTGGGGGTAGCTGATAGAGAAGGGGGTAGGCGACAGAGGGGGGGGGTGGCTTACAGAGAGGGGTGGGTTGACAAAGGAAGGGGGGTTTCTGACAGAGAGGGGGGCTGCCGATAGAGAGGGGGGCTGACAGAGGCAGAAAGGGAGGCTGACAGGGAGGGTTGCTGACAGATAGGGGGGTTGCTGACAGAGGGGAGTGGCTTACAGAGAAGGGTGGGCTGCTGACAGAGGGGGTGGCTTACAGAGAAGGGTGGACTGACAGAGGGGGGTGGCTTATAGAGAGGGGCAGGCTGACAGAAGGGGGCTGACAGGTGGGGTTGCTGACAGAGGGGGGCTTCTGACAGGGGGGGTTCTCATAGAGAGGGGGGCTGACAGGGGGGTGGCTTACAGAGAAGGGCAGGCTTACAGAGAGGAGCGGCTGCTGACAGAGAAGGGGTTCTGACAAGGGAGGTTGCTAACACAGAGGGGAGCTTGCTGACACAGAGGGGGGCTTGCTGACACAGAGGGGGCTTGCTGACAGGGGGGTTGCTGACACAGAGGGGGGCTTGCTGACAGGGGGGTTGCTGACATAGAGGGGGCTTGCTGACATGGAGGGGTGCTGACAGGGGAGGTTGCTGACAGAGGGGGGCTTGCTGACCGGGGGTTGTTGCTGACAGGGGGGGCTTGCTGACAGGGGGGGCTTGCTGACAGGGGGGTTGTTGCTGACAGGAAGGGGGGCTGACAGGGGGCTGCTGACACAGAGGGGGGCTTGCTGACAGGGGGGTTGCTGACATAGAGAGGGGCTTGCTGACATGGAGGGGTGCTGACAGGGGAGGTTGCTGACAGAGGGGGGCTTGCTGACAGGGGGTTGTTGCTGACAGAGGGGGGCTTGCTGACAGGGGGTTGTTGCTGACAGAGGGGGGCTTGCTAACAGGAGGTTGTTGCTGACAGAATGGTTATTCCTGACAGAGAGGGGGGCTTGCTGACAGGGAGGGGGGCTTGCTGACAGGGAGGGGGCTTGCTGACACCGAGGGGGGCTTGCTGACACCGAGGGGGGCTTGCTGACACAGAGGGGGGCTTGCTGACATGGAGGGGTGCTGACAGGGGAGGTTGCTGACAGAGGGGGGGGTGGTTGACAGGGGGTTGTTGCTGACAGGGAGGTTGTTGCTGACAGAGGGGGGCTTGCTGACGGGGTTGTCTCTGACAGGGAGGTTGTTGCTGACAGGGAGGTTGTTGCTGACAGGGAGGTTGCTCATAGAGAGGGGGGCTGACAGGGAGGGGGGCTTGCTGACACAGAGGGGGCTTGCTGACAGGGAGGGGGGCTTGCTGACAGGGGGGTTGCTGACACAGAGGGGGACTTGCTGACAGGGAGGTTGTTGCTGACAGGGAGGGGGGCTGACAGGGAGGGGGGCTGACAGGGGGGCTGCTGAAACAGAGGGGGGGGGCTTGCTGACAGGGGGTTGCTGACATAGAGGGGGGCTTGCTGACATGGAGGGGTGCTGACAGGGGAGGTTGCTGACAGAGGGGGGCTTGCTGACAGGGGGTTGTTGCAGACAGAGGGGGGCTTGCTGACAGGGAGGTTGTTGCTGACAGGGAGGTTGTTGCTGACAGAGAGGTTGTTGCTGACAGAGAGGGGGGTTGCTGACAGAGAGGTTGTTGCTGACAGAGAGGTTGTTGCTGACAGAGAGGGGGTTTGCTGACAGGGAGGGGGGCTTGCTGACAGGGAGGGGGGTTGCTGACACCGAGGGGGGCTTGCTGACACCGAGGGGGGCTTGCTGACATGGAGGGGTACTGACAGGGGAGGTTGCTGACAGAGGGGGGGCTTGCTGACAGGGGGTTGTTGCTGACAGGGAGGGGGCTTGCTGACAGGGAGGTTGATGCTGACAGAGGGAGGGGGGGTTTGCTAACAGGGAGGTTGTTGCTGACAGGGAGGTTGTTGCTGACAGGGAGGGGGCTTGCTGACAGGGGGGTTGCTGACACAAAGGTGGGCTTGCTGACAGGGAGGGGGGCTTGCTGACAGGGAGGGGGGCTTGCTGACAGGGGGTTGCTGACACAGAGGGGGGCTTGCTGACAGGGGGGTTGCTGACATAGAGGGGGGGTTGCTGACATGGAGGGGTGCTGACAGGGGAGGTTGCTGACAGAGGGGGGCTTTCTGACAGGGGGTGTTTCTGACAGAGGGGGGGCTTGCTGACAGGGGGTTGTTGCTGACAGGGAGGTTGTTGCTGACAGGGAGGTTGCTGACACAGAGGGGGACTTGCTGACAGGGGGGTTGCTGACACCGAGGGGGGCTTGCTGACATGGGAGGTTGCTGACACAGAGGGGGACTTGCTGACAGGGGGATTGCTGACACCGAGGGGGGCTTGCTGACATGGAGTGGTGCTGACAGGGGAGGTTGCTGACAGAGGGGGGCTTGCTAACAGGGGGTTGTTTTTGACAGGGAGGTTGATGCTGACAGAGGGGGGGCTTGCTGACAGGGAGGTTGATGCTGACAGGGAGGGGGGCTTGCTGACAGGGGGGTTGCTGACACAGAGGGGGACTTGCTGACAGGGGGGTTGCTGACACCGAGGGGGGCTTGCTGACATGGAGGGGTGCTGACAGGGGAGGTTGCTGGCAGAAAGGGGGGCTTGCTGACAGGGGGTTGTTGCTGACAGGGAGGTTGATGCTGACAGAGGGGGGGCTTGCTGACAGGGGGTTGTTGCTGACAGGGAGGTTGTTGCTGACAGGGAGGTTGCTCACAGAGAGGGGGGCTGACAGGGAGGGGGCTTGCCGACACAGAGGGGGGCTTGCTGACAGGGAGGGGGGCTTGCTGACAGGGGGTTTGCTGACACAGAGGGGGACTTGCTGACAGGGGGTTGTTGCTGACAGAGGGGGGGCTTGTTGACCGGGGGTTGTTGCTCACAGGGAGGTTGGCTGACAGAGAGGGGGGCTGACAGGGAGGGGGGTTTGCTGACAGGGGGGTTGCTGACACAGGGGGGCTTGCTGACACAGAGGGGGACTTGCTGACACAGAGGGGGACTTGCTGACACAGAGGGGGACTTGCTGACACAGAGGGGGACTTGCTGACAGGGAGGGGGGCTGACAGGGAGGGGGGCTTGCTGACACGGAGAGGGACTTGCTGACAGGGGGGTTGCTGACACCGAGGGGGGCTTGCTGACATGGAGGGGTGCTGACAGGGGAGGTTGCTGAAGGAGGGGGGCTTGCTGACAGGGGGTTGTTGCTGACAGGGAGGTTGCTCACAGAGAGGGGGGCTGACGGGGGGGGGGTTGCTGACAAACTGCCGGGTGGAAGAGCGGATGAAACAGAGACCTCATCTCAGTCAGGACTCAGGAGAAACACAGTGCACCATACAGGGGGGTGGGACTCATGGCTGAGTCTCATTGCGGGGGGAGTGGCTGGCTGAGTCTGCTGGTGCCCATACAGTACAGTGATAACGTTTTGACAGGCATGTCATCTTACTTTTGCAGCCTTTCAGTCAGTCTGTGTCACTCTCTCTGTCAAGTCTCTGCAGCCAGCCCGCTCGTACCGTGTCCCTCTCCTGACGTGTCACATGACCTGCCTGGCCCTATGGCTCCTGGGAGGTGGGAGTTGTAGTTTGCTGCGCTGATAAGTTCCTTAAGTTTAGCAAGGCCACACTACAACTCCCACAATGCAGTGCAGCCTGTGCAGCAGCCAGCCAATCAGCGGCCGCCGCGGCCAAAATACAACTCCCACAATGCAGTGCAGCCTTCCAGCAGCAGCCAGCCAATCGGCAGCCTCCGCGGCCGAGTTCTACAAAAAAATAAAAAAAAATACAGACAGCCTGTACCGCGGCCCTTTTGAAGATAATGTAAGCAGCCTGGGGGGAAATATCCTTCTTTCCACCTGGCCCAGTCCGCCCCTGCCCCACACTAACCTTGTATGCTACTGCACATGCGTCGAAGTGTTATCGAGCATGCATGTTTTTTCACCGCATACAGACGACCAGTTTTCTCGGTAGGAAACACTCTGCCGGGAATCCCGACGGGAAAATAGAGAGCAGGGTTCTCTTTTTTTCCTGCTGGGATTTCAAGCTGTTTTCCTCATGGGAAAACTGCTAGGGAGCATACACACAGCCGGGACCCCCGGCCAAATGCTCTCCTGGCAGTTTTGCTGACGGGAAAAACAGTCGTGTGTACGAGGCTTTACACAATTTGCCAGCACGACACCAAACATGCATTTTATTGTGCTACAAAAGTGAGCATTTTGTACATTGGGATACGCTGCATTGAATAAAATGTTGCTGATCCCTTTTAAAAAATTGTGTCTTGGCAGCACATTCAAAACTAACACATGTGCTTGAATACAGCACAGCGGAACTGTGTGAATGGGCTCTTAATGCTTTGAAAATACACACAATACAATGGGGTTGATTTACTAAAACTGGAAAGTGTTAAATCTGGTGCAGCTCTGCACAGAAACCAATCAGCTTCCATTTTTTTTTGTCAAGCCGTTGCTGAACAAGTCAGAAACTGATTGGCGACCATACACAGCTGCACTAGATTTAGCACTCTCCAGTTTTAGTACATCAACCCCAGTGTGTTAATGTATGAAAGAAGCCGCCTTTTTTTATCCCCTTACCTCACTATTAACACTGAAAACAGTAGATTAGCTCTCTGTATCAATGATTGGTAGCCAGAGATAATGTCATCTAGACAGTCTAGGGTAGGAGCTGGGAATCATCAGTTTTTATATCTATGGCAAGAAATATGTTGAGTGTGTTTTTTATATATACTATAATGTGATTTGGTACAACTGACATGCCCCACTGATTCATCTGATGTATGAATTGTATTGATTGGTCCACTTTATGACTTAAAGGAAAGTTTCTCTTATAAACCACCCTCCCTTTCCTATTGTTAACCCCACAAATTCTTTCAGGGTTGACCATTCTTTACAACTAGGGATGAGCCGAACACCCCCTGGTTCAGTTCGCACCAGAACGTTCGAACAGACCGCGGGTTCGCGCGAACATTTCGAACCCCATTGAAGTCTATGGGACCTCGAACGTTCGAATTCAAAAACGGTCGTTTTAAAGAACCAAAATTCAATTAAATGTTGGAAAACGTCGTTCAGAACCCGGATCTTGCCCCAGGGAACATGTATCAATGGAATTTTTTTTTTTTAAAACGGCCGTTTTTGCGGAGCAGCCATTTTAATGATGCTTAAAGTGAAAAAAATAAATAAAAATCCTTTAAATATCACACCTGCTGGGTGTCTATAGTAGTGGCACGTGTTTAGAAATGTCCCTGCACAACATGAGAGGACTATAAAAAAAAAGTAATTAATGCTACTTGCGCACGTTCTGTGTGGCAACAATATGTCGAATATTTTAGCGGTGGTGGGGGGCCATTATTTTGTGAAAGAAAAATTTTAGAAAAAAGGGCACCCCTCAAACATACTGTAATTGGAGCGCAACAAGGAGACACGTGCAAAGTATTGCATCAAAAATTGTTATTAGGCGCCCCTGTTAAACAGGGGCTGAAAAATTGTGCCTTGGGCACAACACAACACTTGCAACCCCTCCCAATAACTCCAATTGGAGCGCAACAAGGAGCCACGTGCAAATTATTGCATCAAAAATTGTTATTAGGCGCCCCTGTTAAACAGGGGCTGAAAAATTGTGCCTTGGGCACAACACAACACTGCAACCCCTTCCAATAACTCCAATTGGAGCGCAGTAAGGAGCCACGTGCAAAGTATTGCATCAAAAATTGTTATTAGGCGCCTCTGTTAAACAGGGGCTGAAAAATTGTGCCTTGGGCACAACACAACACTTGCAACCCCTCCCAATAACTCCAATTGGAGCGCAACAAGGAGCCACGTGCAAAGTATTGCATCAAAAATTGTTATTAGGCGCCCCTGTTAAACAGGGGCAGAAAAATTGGGCCTTGGGCACAACACAACACTGCAACCCCTCACAATAACTCCAATTGGAGCGCAACAAGGAGCCACGTGCAAAGTATTGCATCAAAAATTATTAGGCGCCCCTGTTAAACAGGGGCTGAAAAATTGTGCCTTAGGCACTGGTGGCGGAGCCCAGAAACACAACATTTCTTACTAGCTATCAGCAAGAAAAGTGAGGAGGAGAAGGATATTCCATCAGCAACATAAGAGGACAGTCACTCAGCATCAGCAGTCTAAAAGGGATCCGACTTTTCAACAAAAAGATATTATTCATTAATATCAGCATCAGGTGCTTGGTAGCTGGTGTTGATCCAAGCCTGATTCATTCTGATGAAGGTCAGTCAATCAACAGAGCCGGTGGAGAGGCGCACCCTGTGATCAGTGACAAAGCCTCCAGCAGCACTGAATGTCCGTTCTGAAAGAACACTGGATGCAGGGCAAGCCAGTAGCTCAATTGCGTACTGGGCAAGCTCTGGCCAGTGATCCATCCTCAAGACCCAGTAAGCCAGAGGATTTTCAGTGGGGAAGGTGTCCAAGTCGGATCTTGCCCCTAGGTATTCCTGGACCATGTAAACCAGACGCTGGCGATGGTTGCTGGAACCGGTCAGACCTTGGGGCTGCGGACTAAAAAACTGCCTGAATGCATCGGTCAGACGACCACCTTCTCCACCGCCCCTTCTGTGACTCACCGAAGCCTCAGCAAGACGTTGTCCAGAGCCAGGTTTTGGTAATCCCCCCGGTTCTGGGAACGCATTGCACAGACCCTTCTGCAAGGCCTCCCGCAGAAGTTTCATCTTCTGCTCCCTCTGCGATGGCAACATAAGGTCCGCAACCTTACTCTTGTAACGTGGATCAAGGAGAGTCGCCAGCCAGTAATGATCCCTCTCCTTAATAGCACGTACACGAGGATCCTTACGCAGGCTTTTGCAGAATCAGGGAGGCCATGCAGCGTAGGTTTGCTGAGGCATTTGGGCCACAGTCCTCTGGGTCACTGAGGACAACAGGATCCACAGGCACCTCATCCCAGCCACGTAAAACTCCACATGCTCCTTGGGACTGTAAATGATCCCTTGAAGACTGCTGCTGCTGAGTGCTAGGCTCCACCTCCATGCTGCTGATACAATCCTCCTCCTCCTCCTCCTCATCCTCTTCCTGTGTGCTAGGTGGGCAAGCAGGACCACTGTCTGGGTAAAGGGGGCCTTGAGAGGTAAGGAAGTCCTCCTCTTCCTCCCTCTGTTCTGCCTCAAGGGCCCTGTCCATTATTCCACGTAGCGTCTGCTCCAACATGTGAATAAGAGGGACAGTCTCACTGATGCATGCATTGTCACTGCTCACCATCCTCGTGGCCTCCTCAAATGGTGACAGGACAGTGCATGCTTGAATACAGCACAGCGGAACTGTGTGAATGGGCTCTTAATGCTTTGAAAATACACACAATACAATGGGGTTGATTTACTAAAACTGGAAAGTGTTAAATCTGGTGCAGCTCTGCACAGAAACCAATCAGCTTCCATTTTTTTTTGTCAAGCCGTTGCTGAACAAGTCAGAAACTGATTGGCGACCATACACAGCTGCACTAGATTTAGCACTCTCCAGTTTTAGTACATCAACCCCAGTGTGTTAATGTATGAAAGAAGCCGCCTTTTTTTATCCCCTTACCTCACTATTAACACTGAAAACAGTAGATTAGCTCTCTGTATCAATGATTGGTAGCCAGAGATAATGTCATCTAGACAGTCTAGGGTAGGAGCTGGGAATCATCAGTTTTATATCTATGGCAAGAAATATGTTGAGTGTGTTTTTTATATATACTATAATGTGATTTGGTACAACTGACATGCCCCACTGATTCATCTGATGTATGAATTGTATTGATTGGTCCACTTTATGACTTAAAGGAAAGTTTCTCTTATAAACCACCCTCCCTTTCCTATTGTTAACCCCACAAATTCTTTCAGGGTTGACCATTCTTTACAACTAGGGATGAGCCGAACACCCCCGGGTTCAGTTCGCAACAGAACGTTCGAACAGACCGCGGGTTCGCGCGAACATTTCGAACCCCATTGAAGTCTATGGGACCCGAACGTTCGAATTCAAAAACGGTCGTTTTAAAGACCAAAATTCAATTAAATGTTGGAAAATGTCATTCAGAACCCGGATCTTGCCCCAGGGAACATGTATCAATGGAATTTTTTTTTTAAAAAACGGCCGTTTTTGCGGAGCAGCCATTTTAATGATGCTTAAAGTGAAAAAAATAAATAAAAATCCTTTAAATATTACACCTGCTGGGTGTCTATAGTAGTGGCACGTGTTTAGAAATGTCCCTGCACAACATGAGAGGACCATAAAAAAAAAGTAATTAATGCTACTTGCGCACGTTCTGTGTGGCAACAATATGTCGAATATTTTAGCGGTGGTGGGGGGCCATTATTATTTTGTGAAAGAAAAATTTTAGAAAAAAGGGCACCCCTCAAACATACTGTAATTGGAGCGCAACAAGGAGCCACGTGCAAAGTATTGCATCAAAAATTGTTATTAGGCGCCCCTGTTAAACAGGGGCTGAAAAATTGTGCCTTGGGCACAACACAACACTTGCAACCCCTCCCAATAACTCCAATTGGAGCGCAACAAGGAGCCACGTGCAAATTATTGCATCAAAAATTGTTATTAGGCGCCCCTGTTAAACAGGGGCTGAAAAATTGTGCCTTGGGCACAACACAACACTTGCAACCCCTCCCAATAACTCCAATTGGAGCGCAACAAGGAGCCATGTGCAAATTATTGCATCAAAAATTGTTATTAGGCGCCCCTGTAAAACAGGGGCTGAAAAATTGTGCCTTGGGCACAACACAACACTGCAACCCCTTCCAATAACTCCAATTGGAGCGCAGTAAGGAGCCACGTGCAAAGTATTGCATCAAAAATTGTTATTAGGCGCCCCTGTTAAACAGGGTCTGAAAAATTGGGCCGTGGGTACAACACAACACTTGCAACCCCTCCCAATAACTCCAATTGGAGCGCAACAAGGAGCCACGTGCAAAGTATTGCATCAAAAATTGTTATTAGGCGCCCCTGTTAAACAGGGGCAGAAAAATTGGGCCTTGGGCACAACACAACACTGCAACCCCTCACAATAACTCCAATTGGAGCGCAACAAGGAGCCACGTGCAAAGTATTGCATCAAAAATTATTAGGCGCCCCTGTTAAACAGGGGCTGAAAAATTGTGCCTTAGGCACTGGTGGCGGAGCCCAGAAACACAACATTTCTTACTAGCTATCAGCAAGAAAAGTGAGGAGGAGAAGGATATTCCATCAGCAGCATAAGAGGACAGTCACTCAGCATCAGCAGTCTAAAAGGGATCCGACTTTTCAACAAAAAGATATTATTCATTAATATCAGCATCAGGTGCTTGGTAGCTGGTGTTGATCCAAGCCTGATTTATTCTGATGAAGGTCAGTCAATCAACAGAGCCGGTGGAGAGGCGCACCCTGTGATCAGTGACAAAGCCTCCAGCAGCACTGAATGTCCGTTCTGAAAGAACACTGGATGCAGGGCAAGCCAGTAGCTCAATTGCATACTGGGCAAGCTCTGGCCAGTGATCCATCCTCAAGACCCAGTAAGCCAGAGGATTTTCAGTGGGGAAGGTGTCCAAGTCGGATCTTGCCCCTAGGTATTCCTGGACCATGTAAACCAGACGCTGGCGATGGTTGCTGGAACCGGTCAGACCTTGGGGCTGCGGACTAAAAAACTGCCTGAATGCATCGGTCAGACGACCACCTTCTCCACCGCCCCTTCTGTGACTCACCGAAGCCTCAGCAAGACGTTGTCCAGAGCCAGGTTTTGGTAATCCCCCCGGTTCTGGGAACGCATTGCACAGACCCTTCTGCAAGGCCTCCCGCAGAAGTTTCATCTTCTGCTCCCTCTGCGATGGCAACATAAGGTCCGCAACCTTACTCTTGTAACGTGGATCAAGGAGAGTCGCCAGCCAGTAATGATCCCTCTCCTTAATAGCACGTACACGAGGATCCTTATGCAGGCTTTTGCAGAATCAGGGAGGCCATGCAGCGTAGGTTTGCTGAGGCATTTGGGCCACAGTCCTCTGGGTCACTGAGGACAACAGGATCCACAGGCACCTCATCCCAGCCACGTAAAACTCCACATGCTCCTTGGGACTGTAAATGATCCCTTGAAGACTGCTGCTGCTGAGTGCTAGGCTCCACCTCCATGCTGCTGATACAATCCTCCTCCTCCTCATCCTCTTCCTGTGTGCTAGGTGGGCAAGCAGGACCACTGTCTGGGTAAAGGGGGCCTTGAGAGGTAAGGAAGTCCTCCTCTTCCTCCCTCTGTTCTGCCTCAAGGGCCCTGTCCATTATTCCACGTAGCGTCTGCTCCAACATGTGAATAAGAGGAACAGTCTCACTGATGCATGCACTGTCACTGCTCACCACCCTCGTGGCCTCCTCAAATGGTGACAGGACAGTGCATGCATCCCTGATCAAGGCCCACTGGCGTGGGGAAAAAAAACCTAGCTCCCCTGACCAGTTCTGCTGCCATATTGGCACAGGTACTCATTGATGGCCCATTGCTGCGTGTTCAGCCGCTGCAGCATGGCCAACGTTGAGTTCCATCTGGTGGGCATGTCACAAATTAGGCGGTTCTTGGGCAGGTTGTATTCCCTTTGGAGGTCAGTCAGCCGAGCAGTGGCATTATATGACCTCCGGAAATGCACACAGACTTCCCTGGCCTGCTTCAGGACATCCTGCAATCCCGGGTACCTGCCCAAGAACCGCTGCACCATGAAAATTGAGGACATGCGCAAAACAGGGCACGTGGGTGAGTTTTCCCTGTCGCAGGGCAGAGAGGAGGTTGGTGCCATTATCGCTGACCACCATTCCAGGCTTCAGCTGGCGTGGCGTCAACCACCTCTCAGCCTGACCCTGCAGTGCTGACAAAACCTCTTCCCCAGTGTGGCTCCTGTCTCCCAAGCACACCAGCTCTAGCACCGCATGGCATCTCTTGGCCTGCATTCCTGCGTAGCCCCTCGTACGCCTACGGAGCACGGCTGGTTCGGAGAAAACCTCACCACAGGAAGAGGCCACAGAGGAAGAAGAAGAGGAGGGGGTGGAGGAGAGAGGTGTGTTACAAGCAGTAGTAGTGTTTTGGAGGCGTGGTGGTGGAACAACCTCCAAAACTACTGGACCTTGCCCTGCGTCCTTCCCAGCTGCCAGCAGAGTCACCCAATGCGCCGTAAAAGACAGGTAACGTCCCTGTCCATGCCTGCTGGACCATGAGTCAGCGGTAAGATGCACCTTACCACTGACCGCCCTGTCCAGCGAGGCATGGACATTGCCTTCCACATGCCGGGAGAGAGCCGAAATAGCCTTCCGTGAGAAAAAGTGGCGTTTTGGTACTTGCCACTGAGGTACTGCACATTGCACAAACTCACGGAAGGGGGCAGAATCTACCAACTGAAAAGGTAGCAGTTGAAGTGCTAGCAATTTCGCTAAGATACTGTAGCATTCAACTGCTGTGACCCCAAATGCGCTCAGGTGATATGTAACAGCACACGTGCGGTGACACCAAATGCGCTAAGGTGGTATGTAACAGCACACGTACGGTGACACCAAATGCGCTCAGGTGGTATGTAACAGCACACGTGCAGTGACACCAAATGCGCTAAGGTGGTATGTAACAGCACACGTACGGTGACACCAAATGCGCTCAGGTGGTATGTAACAGCACACGTGCGGTGACCCCAAATGCGCTCAGGTGATATGTAACAGCACACGTACGGTGACCCCAAATGCGCTCAGGTGATATGTAACAGCACTCGTGCGGTGAGACCAAATGCGCTAAGGTGGTATGTAACAGCACACGTACAGTGACACCAAATGCGCTCAGGTGGTATGTAACAGCACACGTGCGGTGACACAAAATGCGCTAAGGTGGTATGTAACAGCACACGTGCGGTGACCCCAAATGCGCTCAGGTGATATGTAACAGCACACGTGCGGTGACCCCAAATGCGCTCAGGTGATATGTAACAGCACACGTACGGTGACCCCAAATGCGCTCAGGTGATATGTAACAGCACTCGTGCGGTGAGACCAAATGCGCTAAGGTGGTATGTAACAGCACACGTACAGTGACACCAAATGCGCTCAGGTGGTATGTAACAGCACACGTGCGGTGACACAAAATGCGCTAAGGTGGTATGTAACAGCACACGTGCGGTGACCCCAAATGCGCTCAGGTGATATGTAACAGCACACGTGCGGTGACCCCAAATGCGCTCAGGTGATATGTAACAGCACACGTGCGGTGACCCCAAATGGGCTCAGGTGGTATTAAACAGCACACGCACAGTCAGAGCGACTGCGTTTCTGTGCAATTCAATAGCCCACTTGCATTAACAGCAACTGCCTTTCTGTGCAAATAAATAGCACACGTGCAGTACCAGTTAATGCGTCTATGTGCAATTAACTAACACGTGTACACTAACACGTTAGAGCATCAAGCACAATCTCCTGCCTGACAGATACTAATAGCAGAACTAGCTAAGCTATACAGTTTATAAATATATTGACAACTCCTAGAGATGTCAATATATTCTCTACAAACTGTACATTTAACTATACTAACTAGTAGCCTCCCTGATCTATCTATCTATCTATCTATCTATCTATCTATCTATCTATCTATCTATCTATCTATCTATCTATCTATCTATCTATCTATCTATCTATGTGAAAAGACACTGTGGGCCAGATTCACAGAGAATTAGATTATCGTAGCGTTTCCGAAATACACTACGCCGCCGTATTTTACCTGGCTCTACGTGGAATCCAGGTAGATTTTGTCCAGTAAACGACGGCGGCGTAGTGTATTTCTCCCGGCTCAATCCATCTACGCGAGTAGGGGGCGTGAAGCATTTAAAATAGGCGCGTTCCCGCAGCGATCGAACTGCGCATGCTCCGCTCCCAAATTTCCCGCCGTGCATTGCGCGATATCACGTCGTTACGTCGTAGTAGCGTCGTTTACGTACATTTCTATTCCCGAACGAGTTACGTTAAAAAAAAAAAAAAAATTCAATTTGACGCGGGAACGACGGCCATACTTAACATGGGTTACGCACTGTTAGACCAGCAAAAAGCTGCTCTAACATTACGTAGGCAAAAAATGACGTAGGTGATTGCCAAGGACACTCGTACCTTCGTAAAAACTCATTTGCATACCCCGACGGTGAAAACGACGCGGACTCCACCCAGCGGCCGCAAAAATATTGCAACGTAGATCCGAAGGCTTACGAAGACGTAAGCCTCTCGGATCAAAGCCCGAAGCCGCCGTATCATGGTTTGAGGATTCAAACTAGTGATACGGCGCGCGAAATTTGAAATTACTCCTGTCTAACACCAGTTAGACAGGTGTAATCGCTCTCTGAATCTGGGCCTGTGTCTCTATCTATCTATCTATCTATCTATCTATCTATCTATCTATCTATCTATCTATCTATCTATCTATCTATCTATCTCTCTCTCTCTCTCTCTCTGTCTGTCTGTCTCACTTCTCTAAGCAAGCCGGAACACACTACACGAGGCCGCCCGCGAGGCGGCCTTTTAAAGTGTGGGGCGTGTGCTAAAGCCCTGAGCCCTAATTGGCCAAAGCACCCAGGCTTTGGCCAATTAGGTCTCTTTGTTTTTTGGGCGCTGTGATTGGCCAAGCATGCGGGGTCATGGTGCATGCTTGGCCAATCATCAGCGTGCAACGCCGCAGTGAATTATGGGCCCTTGCTCGTCATTCGAATTTGGCGCGATCGACCCGATTTGTTCGTTTTCGACGAACGATCGAACAGTTTTTTTGCACATAATCCAATTTCAATTGGCATTATTAGTTAATATAGCTATAAATATTATGTATTTAAAAAAAAATGTACTTAGCAGTCCCCTCCTCCCATCTTCAGTGTGTCCAGCAGAAGCCCACTGGTATCTTGCTCCAGGATACGATCCTGCTGGCTACCCAGTATGCACCTCCCATGCAGAACATCTTCATTTGGTATTGTATTGGCAATGGAAGTTGACAGGTACTAGATCTTCATGTGTGGTTAGCTAATCAGTTTACAGAGTAGCTCCCCAAAATAAATAAATACAAAAAAAGATTTTAACTTCAAGCAGCTAAGCAAAGTAGAGATATCAGTTTTGGGCAGAGTTTAAGGGGTTGTAAACAAAAAAAATATATATTTTTTTAAATAACAAACATGTTATACTTACCTCCACTGTGCAACTCATTTTGCACAGAGTGGCCCTCGGCAGCTGTCTCTGGTCCTCCCCACAAGAACTCCACACATTCATGGAGTCCTTGCGGGCTCACTTCTGTGATAAAGCGAACGGCTATAGCCGCTCACTTTATCACTCGGCCCCACCCCCCGGCGCGATGCATCATTGGATGTGATTGACAGCAGCGCCAGCCAATGGCTGCACTGCTTTTAATCCATCCGCTCTAGCCAATCAACAGCCAGGCTGAGCGGCGAAGAGGATGCCGGGGCCGAGCGTGGGACTTTCGAGGGGCCAGGTAAATATAACGGGAGACCAGTATTGTCTGAAGTTTTTTCACCTTAATGCATAGGATGCATTAAGGTGAAAAAACTTTTACCTTTACAACCACTTTAAGCTTCATGTTTGGAAATATGGTTGTTTAACCACTTCCCGACGGTTGTGTAACCTTTCCGACGGTTGTGTAACCGTTCCAGAGCGCGCAGCGGGGAACTTCTGTGTTGGCCGTGTCCCTTGGACACAGCCAATCACAGATCGCCGCAAACGGCCAATCAGAGTGGCCATTTGCGATGCGATCTGTGCGGTGAATGAGAGATGATCTCATATGTAAACATATGAAATCATTTCTCATTGCCGGCTCTCACAATGACAGCGTCCTGTCAGGGAGAAAGGAGACCGATCTGTGTCTCTTGTACATAGGGACACAGATCGGTCACCCCCCAGTCACCCCCCCTCCCCCCACAGTTAGAACACTATATAGGGAATACATTTAACCCCTTCCTCACCCCCTAGTGTTAACCCCTTCCCTGCCAGTCACATTTATACAGTAATTAGTGCATATTTATAGCACTGATTGTAGTATAAATGTGAATGGTGCCAAAAATGTGTCAAAAGTGTCCGATGTGTCCGCCATAATGTCGCAATAAAAATCGCAGATCGCCGCCATTACTAGTAAAAAAAAATAATAAAAAATAATAATGCTGTCCCTTATTTTGTAGGCGCTATAACTTTTGCGCAAACCAGTCGCTTATTGCGATTTTTTTTTTTACCAAAAATATGTAGAAGAATACGTATCGGCCTAGACTGAATTATTATTTTTTTTTTAATTGGGCTATTTATTATAGCAACAAGTAAAAAATATTGTATTTTTTTTCAAAATTGTCGTTCTTTTTTGTTTATAGTGCAAAAAATAAAAACCGCAGAGGTGACCAAATACCACCAAAAGAAAGCTCTATTTGTGGGGAAAAAAGGACGTCAATTTTGTTGGGGAGCCATATCGCACGACCGCGCAATTGTCAGTTAAAGCGACGCAGTGCCACAAGCTGAAATTTCACCTGGTCAGGAAGGGGGTATACATGCCCAGTAAGGAAGTGGTTAAGGTAGCAACATCAGCTAAAAGCACGTGATAGCCTTGAGCATAAGTATCCTTTATTTGCAAGTCATTTCTTTAGAGGCAGTCAAGTGGAGTGTCAGATGCCAATTTTCCACTGCCTTAGAACCCTCTAAGGCCTCGTACACACGAGGGGATATGTCCGCTGAAAACGGTCCGATGGACCGTTTCAGCAGACATCTCTGCTCGTGTGTATGGGCTAGCGGACAGATTTCTCCACCCGACAGATTTCAAAGCATGCTTTGAAATCTATCCGGTGGGAATCTGTCCGCCCGACATGTCTGCTGGTTAGTACACTTACCAGCAGACATGTCGTCCCCCACCGCCGCCGCGCCGCCGCCGAATGGATTCGGCGCATGTGCGGAAGTGTTTAACTTCCTGGTGCGGTGATGTGGCGGTGACGTGGCGGCGTCAACGTCACCGCCGCGTCACCGCCACATCACCGCGCCGTCCGGCGGCGGGGAATTTGATCCGATGGTGTGTACACGCCATCGGATCAAACTCCCGATCGGACATATCCGATGGAAATGGTCCGCGGACCGTTTTCATCGGATATGTCCGATCGTGTGTACGAGGCCTAAAAGTATCTGGCTGAACAAAGTTTTTTCATATATTAGAATCTGACACACCGGGAACACATCTCAGGGCCTCATTTCAGCATAGTTTAAAATGTCCTGTCAATTCAGTTATAGTAAAGGGTTTAGCTTTAGGCAGGGAATCAGCTATTCATCTCCAGAACAAAGGACATCAATTTTAAAGGATTTTAATATGCCTGTAATTTTGGCTTCCCTGCAGCTAGCAGCGATTTGCGGAAAATAAACGTTGTAGCTCCAATATGAAGATGGCCCATATTTAAAGAATAATATGTTATGTCAAAATACATTAGATGTTCTGGAAATATTAGAGCTGCAAAGTGCAAATGTAACTATAATCTCAAAGCAGGGTATTTTATGATATTTATATCCTATCTGAAGATATAATAGTTTTACTTTTATCACCACTTAAGAAAGTTCCTTAAAATGTATTTGCACTTTTGCAGTCAAATTTGAGAAACCCCAATTATATGTTTATTATGTGTTCCCATTAACACAGCATACATAAAATAAAGTAAAAATAAATATTTTTTACCATTTGGGTATTAGTTTGGAGCAGGCCTCTGGGCAGACTGAAAGTTTCTCTAAACAATTTCACTGTGGATCTGTACCCACTGACAAAGAGGGGCACACTGAGCATTCCCTCAATAACATATAATGAAAGAACCCCAACTTCTAGACCTTCAACCTTTTGTTAGGACCAACAGTGTTCCAATCTATTATTATTATTATTATTATTATTATTATTATTATACAGGTGTAGCGCCTATGTACTTTACAGTACTTGTGCTATCTAAATTTATGTGTAGATCAGAGTGTAGTTACACTCTGATCCATATTGTTAGTAGCAAAATGCGGTCTCTGTCTCAGCTTGGCTGTGAGTCCATTCTGCTGTACTGGGGTGTTCTTCCAGGCCCGGTGCTGGAGGTGGCAGCAGTAGAGTCAAGGGTTGGGTGCTCTTACCAGCAGCCAATCACAGGGGTTTTGTCCCAGCTGTGCATGCTGGGGAGGGGTATTTATGGGTTCTTCTTCGTCCAGGCTGGTACCCACCTTTAGTATGGTATTGGCCACACCACGGCGCCCCGGCGCTATGGCCTAACTGGCCGGGCAATGCGTGCCACGCGGTGTTCTTGGTTCCGGGGCCATGCTGACCCCGGAGCATCTGAACAGCGACGGGGACCCAGTGAGTGACTGGGTTCCCATTCTTGAAGATCCCAAGCTGTACTGCTGTTTGGTGGGGAGTCGGTCTGAGGAGCGCCATTGAGAGGCTGGCAGTCCAAAAGGGCCCAGATAAACCACCGGGGATCAAGGTAGCGGGACACTGAGGGATTGATCAAGTGTCGGTCGGTACCTGTCGGCAAGTTGAAGGAGATAAAGACGGAACTCAATTAAGGAGGCTTATCTACAATAATTCAACCCAGAGGGGACCTGTGGCAGAGGTATCTTCTGAGGTTGTTTGAGAGGGGTCTGTGGCAGAGACTTTCTCCCAAGTTCAAGTTCACCAAGGAGGGTCTGTGGCAGAGACTTATCCTACAATTGTCCAGGTGATACTCCGGCTGCCAGGTCAGTGAGAGAGGCCTGTCTGGGTACACTAAACCCACTCCAGTGGGAGTGGTGAAAAGGAGTGTTATGTTTGGGAGCAGGACTGTTTCCTATCATTACGCCTGAATCCGATACTCTCCTATCTTCTTCAGCTTTACTTTCCTCACCACAAGTTTACAGTTTTTACCCGGCTGGGTAATAAAGAGCACAGAAAAGAGCACCTGTCTGGACATTCCTTTACTTCTACTGCATGCAATACTCATCATGCACCCCTAGGAATTTCGGAGGAGCCACAAGGTAACACGTCGCCCAAAAATCCAGCAGCTACACTGGGGGTAATGCTACACAGGTTTTATATAACGCCAACAGTTTGCACAGCACTTAACAAAATAAAGGCAGACATTACAGATAGGCCCCGTACACACAAGGAGACATGTCTGATGAAAACGGTCCGCGGTCCGTTTTCATCTGACATGTCTCCTGCAGGATTTTGGTCTGGCGGTGTGTACACACCATCGGACGAAAATCCCCTCGGACAGAGAACGCTGTGACGTGGCGGTGACGTTGACGCCGCCACGTCACCAAACCAGGAAATAAAATGCTTCCACGCATGCGTCGAATCCATTCAACGCATGTGGGGGATTTCGGTCCGCTGGTTAGTCGTACTAACCAGCGGACATGTCCGACGGACAGGTTTCCAGCGGACAAGTTTTAAAGCATGCTTTAAAACTTTTGTCCGCTGGAAACCTGACTGCTAGGCTGTACACACGATCGAATCTGTCCGCTGAAACTGGTCTGCAGACCAGTTTCAGCAGATATGTTCGATCGTGTGTACGCGGCCTTACAATTTGATACTCGAGGAATCAGAGGGCCCTGCTCATTAGAGCTTACAATCTAAAAAGGGCGGGTCAATTGATACAAAAGATAATAGCTGTGGGGATGAGCTGTTGGAGGAAGTAAAACAATGTTAGTTAGAAGCAGGATAGGCTTCTTTAAAGAGAAGAGTTTTCAGGGATTGTCTAAATATAGATAGATTAGGTGACAGTTGGACAGATTGGGGTAGGGAGTTCCCAAGGATGGGAGAGGCTCTAGAGAAATCCTGGAGGCAAGCATGGGAGGAGGCGACAAGAGAGCTAGAGAGCAGGAGGTCTTGGGAGGACCGAAGAGAGCGGCTTGGTTGATATTTTGGGACTTGGTTAGTGATGTAGCTGGGGGCCGAGTTGTGGATGGCTTTGTAAATTATTGTTAGTACTTTGAATTTTATTTGTTGGGTGAGTGGGAGCCAGTGGAGGGATTGGCAGAGAGGGGTGGAGGACACTGAATGGTTGGTAAGGTGGATGAGTCTTGCAGCGGCATTCATTATGGACTGAAGGGGGATAGTCTATGTAAAGTTAATCCAATGAGGAGGGAGTTGCAGTAGCCGAGGCGAGAGATGACCAGGGAGTGAATTCGAAGCTTTGTGAAAAAGGGGCGTATACTGGAAATGTTGCATAGGCTAAGGCGGCATGATTTGGACAGGGATTGGAAGTGAGCCTGAAAGGACAGTTCAGAGGAAATATTAAGAGCTCAGTTTTAGATAGATTCAGTTTGAGGAAGTGGTTTGACATCCAGGCTGATATGTCTGTTAGTAAATCAGTGATGTGTGAGGAGATTGATGGGGTGAGCTGAGGGGCAGAGAGATAGATTTGGGTGTCATCAGCATATAAATGGTAGTGGAAGCCATGGGAGACTATCAGCTGACCCAGGGAGGATGTGTAGATCGAGAATAGCAGAGGTCCAAAGACATAACCTTGGGGGACCCCAACGGTAAGAGGAGTTTGGAGAGGAGGAAGTGAAGTAACATTGAAGGTACGGTGAGATAGGTAAGATTCTAGTTTACAACTGAAAATGAGATCCACCAGCACATTATCTCTCCTTTATCTGTAATGTTTATGCAGAGAAACTGGGTAGCTAAACAGAGTTTTGCAGTAAAGGAGCATTTAAAAAGATAAGCAGTCGTTATTAAATATTTTTTATAGGTATGCTATTTGAACTGTAACATGTAGCAAATTTAACCATTTGACCTACAGAAGATTTACCCTACTTCCTGACAGGCCCTTTTTTGTGATATGGCACTGCATTACTTTAACTGACAATTGCGCAGTTGTTGTGTGAAGCTGTACCCAAATAAAACAAAAGTCACCCCCCCCCCCCCACAAATAGAGCTTTTTGTGGTGGTATTTGATCAACTCTATGGTTTTATTTTTTGTGCTATAAACAAAAAAAGATCGACAACTTTAAAAAAAATATATATATTTTTTGCTTTCTGTTATATAACATATCCAATTCAAAAAAATCTAAGTAAAAATCTAATTTCAGTAACATTTAGGCTAATATGTATTCTGCTACGTATTTTTGGTAAAAAAAATCCCAATAAGCGTATATTGATTGGTTTGTGGAAAAGTTATAGCATCAACAAATTACATAGTTACATAGTTAGGTTGAAAAAAGACATAAGTCCATCTAGTTAAAAAAAAATATATATATATTTTATATATATATATATATATATATATATATATATAATCCCATATACATAATCCCTCCCCCACAGTTGATCCAGAGGAAGGTGAAAAACCTACAGATGGGGAAAAAAAATCCTTCCTGATCAACCGAGAGATAATCGGTTTTTCCCTGGACCAACTTTACCTATAAATGTCAAAACCCAGTTATATGTACATTTAGAAAAGAATCCAGGCCTCATTAAAAGCGAATTATGGGATATTTTTAATTATTTTACTAGTAATGGCAGCGATCAGCGACTTAAAACTGGAGTGCAATATTGCGGCGGACAATTTGGACACTAACTGACACTTTTGTCATTTTTTTGGGGACCAGTGACATTATTACAGTGATCAGTGCCCAAAAATATCCACTGTTACTACAGTATACTAATGACATTGTGTGGGAAGGGGTTAACATCAGGGGTGATCAAAAGTTTAACTGTGTGCCTAGTTAATGATTTTGTGTAGTGCGGTAGGTGCATTTACTAAGGCAAGGCATGAATGAAGTCCCGCAACACAGGATCAATGCCTTCGCTAGTGACAGAACGATGACCTGCCTTGTGGTTCTGATGTTTTGAATGTATGTTTTATTTTTTTTATTTAGGGTGTGGGGGGACTAGACAATTAAGCAAGTAGGTAAGCCCTTTCTTGTTCCATTTATTTTTGGTAATTTGAGCTTGTTTGATTCGGAAACATATGAATAGCTGTTTTCTGGCAAGCAATATGGGATCGCATAGCCATTTGTGTGCATGTTTAGATGACATTTCCCTTGAAATCCTTCCATTGTGCATACTATAGGGGAAGTTTATAAGCTTCACATGCTGTGTAGTGGTTAGTAACAGGTCCAAAAAAGCAGAATGAACTTATGTTTCTAATGCCACGTACACACGATCACTTGTGAAGAAAAAAAAACAACGTTTTCTGTGAAGTAAAAAAACAACGTTTTTGAATTCAATTTTCAAAGACGATGTTGCCTACACACCATCGTTTTTTCACAATGCTCTAGCAAAGCGAGGTTACGTTCACCACTCTTTTCCATTGAAGCTCGCTTCATAACTAGCTTCTGGGCATGCGCGGGTTGGAAAACGTTGTTTTAAACAAAGTTTTTTGCTACACACGGTGATTTTGAAAAACGACACAAAAAGATTGAAGCATGCTTCAATTTTTTTTTTGTCGTTTTTCACAAGACATAAAACAACGTTTTCCCAAACACACGGTCATTTAAATTGACGTTTTTAAAAACTTAGTTTTTTTTCATCACATAAAGTGATTGTGTGTACGCGGCATTAGAGCCTTGATCAGCTGTGTGTTTAAAATCCACTTATGGTGCTTATGCTTTTTAATATTTCCTGCGTAACCAACTGCATTACTGAGAAATCTCTATAACAAACTAATTAACCTTTCACAAGAACACATTACTTTAAAAAAAACAGTGAAGTCTCCAGTTTTGATGAGTAAACCGGGTAAAGCCTGGTTTGCAGTAGGGTCAGCAAACCCTGAAAAAACTGCTGACCTTGAATATACAACAAAACCCTATTAAAGTCATTAAAGTCTACCAGCCGAGCAGCGTGGAACGCTTGCCAGCTGGCAGCACACCGCCTCGTATTAACCGCAAATGTGTAATTCACCACGTCAGTGCTCCACCACCACAGGGAATGACGTAGAGCGCACAACATGGGAGGGCGTGACGTCAATGAGCAACGGGAATTCCGCTCTAATCTCCCACATAACCAAAAGGAAAGAGGGGAATGGGAGGGCTTCCGGAGCTCATCACTGCTCCCAGGACTGAAAAAACAGGTTGCATCAAACAGCCAAGCACACCCACAACCAAGGCACAGAGCATATACGGAATGGGTGGATGTATGGTGGTGATCCGAGATGCATGAAATCGGACCTAAAACTACTACTCTGCAACCTATCTGGAATCTATGTTTAAAATACAGTAAAATTGAACAATTAAAAACCACACAAGTCAAAACTTAAAAGTCAAAACCTAAAAGAGTCCTTAAGTTCCATATAGTACTGTAGCAGCGCTAATCTCAAAACCGAATCTGAAATTCTTCTATGGGTCAAATGACCTTATATGAATGAGATGATAGTGCAGATGAATTAGACACAAAGCAGTCCTTAATTATGTGCTCCTTTCACCAAAAGGGGGGAGTTCACCGCGTGGGGGGATAATTAGTCCCCGGTTGGGGATGCACTCACCACAAGAATGGATCAAAAGGGCCTGGATTGTAAGTCTGTGTGTATCCTGGAAGATGCACTCTCCACCGGCAGGAATGTTAAGATCAAACCGCATACATATAAAGTAAGAAAACTCATATAGTGTAATAACGTTTAAAATCATTTATTAAGCCCCAAACATCCCCTTTCATATATTGTGCGTACCACAATGTAAAGTATTCAAGCATAAAACGAAAATCTGTACTGTGCCTGTCAGCTTCCCCCTATGAGCCTGTAGAGTTGTAGGTTTCTGCCACAAAATCTCCTGTTCCTGCTCTGGGGGCTGTACAGCGTCTCTGGTCAGAGGATAAGCGTCACACTGACGCGTTTCTTCAATGGTTAGACTTCAACAGAGGGCGCGACTATGCCTAACACTGACCTATATAAATACAGCAAAAACGAGCGCATCGCGTACAACCATTGGTCGAATGCGGTCACATGTGCGCCTACTTCCGCTCATGCGCACAACGAACCATAGAGCACAGTAAGGGCATGGGCGGAAGTGATCATAGAGCCGCCCTAGATACCCATTTGCTGTCTCCTTAGTTGGACGTAGACCTGCCAATGTCACAGACTTATACATGGAGCGCACACTCCTTACTCATTAGATCCCACTGGTCATCCATGCGTACACCTGGAGTATACGTACCTAAGCGCTGAGCGGTGTTATATTGAAGGAAGGGCGTTATTTGCACCATTTTATATTATCTGGAATCTAGCCTGAACATAGGAAAATAAAAATTTCAAACATAATCAAAATGTCACTTATGTTATTTACTGTGGAGACACGTTATAAAAGCCTTTTTTTCATGATGCTTTTACGGTCAACCATTGCGTTGTAATGCTATTATGCCATCATATTATTATGTATTATGGTATGGAACAATTTGTCATATTTTTTCTGTCCTTTTCTAAAGACCAGTTTGCAAACTTCTGTTTAAAAGGGGCCTGGGTAGTTGGGCACTGCCATTAGGAACATTTTCTAATGTATACAACAACAAAAAATACAATTCAGTAAGAGAGGGTCTTTTTAAAGTGGCTTAAAATACATAAGTGCTTTATATAATATGTTTGAGGAATGTCTTAAACTGCTTGTGAAGTTGTGGATGCAGTATAATGTACTCCTCTAAAAATTAAATTTTTTGTTTACAAATAGCTCCCAGGGATTTGTCATTGGGTCTCCGTTCACACTTTGGCGGCTTTAGTCGCCCGACTCTTAAGCCGCCCTGCACAATGCGACATTAGCGCGGCTTGCAAATTACTTTTTAATAGAAGTTAATGCAAGCCACTCCGAAATCGAAGAGCGACTTGAGTCGTTCCGATTAGAATGGTTTCATTGCACCTAATGGAGTATGACTTGATAGGCAGCTAAGTTGCCTGAGGCCGCGTACACACGATTGGTCCAAACCGATGAAAACGGACTGAAGTTCAGTTTCATCGGTCCAAACCGACCGTGTGTACGCCCCACCAGTCTGTTGTCCTTCAGTCCAAAAATTTAGAACTTGCTTTAAAATCGGACCGATGGACGCCTACCGATCGGTCAAAACCAATGGTTAGTACGCAAAAGCATCGGTTCAAAATCCACGCATGCTCAGAATCAAGTCGACGCATGCTTGGAAGCATTGAACTTCATTTTTCACTGCACGTCGTTGTGTTTTACATCACCGCATTAGACTCGATCGGTTCTTGAACTGATGGTGTGTACGCACATCAGACAATCAGGCCACTTTAGCGGTGAACCGATGAAAAAGGTCCATCGGACCATTCTCATCAGATGGACCGGTCATGTGTACACGGCCTGACAGGTTGTCCCAGTGTGAACCGAGCATTAGTGGTGAAAGTAGAACTGCTGCTACATGGCAGATCTCCACTAGCTTCTGTTTGTCAAGAAACCAGGGGATCTGTCTATTAGCAGTGCTAATATTCAAGACTATAAATGATAATTCCTTGCCAGCTTCTTGTTGCTAGAGAATCTGGGTTTTGTAATTGATCAGACGTGGTCATGAGCATATATTAAGTCAGTGACATCACTCAGGATCAGCATTTTAGCGACACTGTGTAGCTACAAGTGTAAATCATTCAGTGCTCAGGTAAAATTATACAATGCTTTATGAATACCCTGGCAGCTGGAATTCTCTGCCCCCCTGGGCAAGTATCCTAAATATAAGTGTGTATGCAATACTGCTTACATATCAGTGTCCATAAATATATTCCTCTACATATTGTGCAATCGGCAATGTCATGTCACTTCAATAAAAGTACAAAACAAAAATGCTTCTATAGAATACTTTCAACCTCCTTCTTTGTAAACATTTTAAACGCTTAGCAGATATTTTGACCCTTTGCAAATAAATGGGTCATATAGAGCTTGATGAAATCAGAATCTCTAAGTGCTCTTAATTCTTCCTCCAAATGAGTGCTCCCCTCTCTCAAATCATCCGAGGGATATTCCCCCAAAAAAACAAAAATAATATAGTATTGTATACCAAAAAACACAGATCTTTTATATAAAAAATGATTGTGCTCACATAAAATAGTGACCATAAGTGCAAATATAAAGATCTGGGGCCAGATTCTCCTAGATCTGCGTATCTGGCGGCGTAGCGTAGCGTATGTCATTTACACTACGCCGCCGCAACTTTACTGGAGCAAGTGCCGTATTCTCCAAGCACTTGCTCCGTAATTTGCGGCATTGTAGTGTAAATGGCCCGGCGTATTCCCCGCGTAATTCAAAGGGGGCGGCTTGTATTTAAATTAAGCGCGCCCCGTGCCGAATGAACTGCGCATGCACCGGCCTGGGTTTACATCCACTTTAAGGATATTCGAAGCAGAAATACAGAAGAAATAAAAACACAGAAAAACAGAAATTACATGGGCCCTACGGCCTAAATATATACATGTATACCATAACAATAACAGTGATTCATCATTTAAACCAAATGTCATGACGAGGTTGCATAGCAACACTGTAGTGGGCTAAAAACATAGGAAAACAGTAGAGATTGTATGGTGATCATAAACGTTGTATCTCTGAGGCCAAGGAGGCCGGATTTTAAGAGACAACAAGTCCATGTTGTGAAGCAGGGATCTCCAAACTACAGCCTTCCAGCTGTTGCAGAACTATACTTCCATGAGGCATTGTAAAACTCTGACAGTCAAATACATGACTAAGCATGATGGGAACTGTAGTTCCTGAACAGGCCATAGTTTGGAGACCCCTGAACACTGTTAAATCATAGTATAGCATCAAGTCAATTAAACTCCTGGGATATTTATCTGGTCTGTTAAGTAACAAAGGGGTTTGGTAATTAGTTTCAGCCACTTTGGTGTTAACTGGATAGGCAACAATGAGATGTGAGATCTCAAAAACAGGAATGATTTTACAGGTGGAGGCCACTGCCATTTTTTTCCCCTACTCAGCTTTTCTGACTGTTTTTCACTACTTTTGCATTTGGATAGGGTCAGTATCACTACTGGTAGCATGAGACCATACCTGGACCCTATAGAGCAGTGGTCAGCAACCCTGTTCTCAGGGCCCACTAACAGACCATGTTTTATGTATTACCTTGGGGAGATGCAGACTAGAATACCGCAATCACTGAGCAGCAAATGCTATCACCTAAGATGTATTTAATTTATATTGCAAACCTGGCCTGTTAGTGGGTCCTGAGGACAGGGTTAATGACCACTGCTACAGAGGCTGCACAGGCAGTCCAACTCCTCCAGGATGATACATCAATTTGAGCCATTGCCAAAATGTTTGCTGTGTCTCCCATCACAGTCTCAAGATCATGGAGGAGATTCCAGGAGACAGGCAGTTACCCTATGAGCGCTTTAGCAGGACTGTTATCTGCTTCTTTATGCAAGAAGAAACAGGTTAGCACTGCCAGAGCTCTACAAAATGACCTCCAGTGTAAATGTCTCTGACCAAATAATCAGAAATAGATCTAGTGGGCCCAGTGCTCACTGCCCAGCACATGGAGCTCGAATGGCATTTGCCATTGAACACCTGAATTGGCAGGTCTGCCACTGGTGCCCTATGCTTTTACATATGAGAGGAGGTTCCCCCTGAGCTGTGGAGAATGTTATGCTGCCTGTAACATCGTTTAGCATGACTAGTTTGGTGGGGGTCAGTGATGGTCTGAGGAGGCATAACCATAGGGGAACACACAGACCTCTACAGGCTAGACAATGGCACCCTGACTGCCATTAAGTATCGGGATAAAATTATTGGACCCATTGTCAGACCCTACGCTGTGGGTCCTGGATTCCTCCTGGTGCACGACAATGCCTGGCCTCATGTGGCAAGAGTATGCAGCCAGTTCCTGTAGGATAAAGGAATTGATACCATTAAATGCCCCCCCCCCACGCTCACCTGACCTAAATCCAATATAACACTTCTGGGACATTATGTATCAGTCATCGGATGGGCTGTACCTCAGTCTCAGTAGCTCAGTGATGCCCTGAGAGGGAATACCCCAGGACACCATCCATCGTCTCATTAGGAGCATGCCCAGACGTTGTCGTGCATACATACAAGCACACAGGGGCCATATAAACTACTAAGTACCATTTTGAATTGCTGCAATGAAATTTCAGAAAAATGGACTAGCCTGGCGCATTTTTTTTTTTACTTTGATTTCCAAAGTGTCTTTGAATTCAGCCCTCTGTAGGTTGATAATTTCATTTTCGTCAAATGATGTGGCATCATTTCACTCCTAACACATTACCCAGTCCATATCAGTATAGATATCCAGGAATAATGTTTTCCCCATTGACATCTAATGTGTTTTCATAGTGTTCCTTTTTGAGTAGTGTATAAGATAAAAGAATGCAAGTCTCATCGTGCAGCAAATTCCTAAAACCTCTATGTACTAAATGTAAAAATGCTCACATTGTATAAGGAAGCTAAAACCACATCAACATAGTATCAAAGGTGGTGGACTCCATATTTCCGGTTTCTGTCCATGTGTTTGACGTCACTTCCTTGATGTGTTTCATCACCTGACTTCTTCAAAAGGATTCTTGTAATCTTTCTTTATCCCTCAGTCAACACCTTGATAAAATATGACTTGCATGACTAAAATAGGTTGAAGTGACTCTGTTTCTTCAAGTATTTAAGATTAGTACTACACCTAACAGGGTTTTTTCTCAGAGAATAGTTGCAGGTACTCAATGGGTCACCTATATCTCTGCTCCTACCCACCTTCCAGCAGTGCCGCTTGTCTTCTTCCTCCTACTCAGCTTCTAGCACTGCCCCTCTTACAGAATACAGAACCATGTATCATTTTGTGTTTATGTGTTTCAAGTTTATGAAATTAATAAAAAATAAATGCAGTAAGATGTACAAAATGTAGAAAACATATGACATATACAGCACTTATAAAAATAATATCAGAGGCACGTCTAGCCTTCAGATCTACCAATGCATGCATGCACTGCAAACCTCCAACCAGCACCAATGTATGCATGCACTTCTGAACAGTCTCAATGCATGTAGGCATTTTAGATCTATATACTGTATGCTCCAATCCATATGCTGTTGACCTCAAATCAGCACCAGTTCATTAACTTCAGGCTTTAGATCAGCCTCAAATACTGTACCCTTGGGAATCAAACCATTTTTGAACAGTGCCCACCCAAATATTCATCTCTAAAAGGCCAGGATAGGCAACATGTGACAGCCTATTAATGGGGTGGTGCACACCAGTGTCCTATATCTGGCTGTTTAAAAGGACGTTTAGAGTGTAATGAGTATATTATTAAATCAGTTGGGAAGCAACAATAAAGGAGGACAGGCTGCAATATAAACATAACACACACTGCACCCATCAATAATAGACACCCAGCAGTAAAGATAGACTCTCAACCAGAGGCGTATCTAGTGAAAATGGCCCCTATGGCAAGCACTGAAACTTCACCCCTGTTGAATCGTTTGAAACATATCTTTCAGATAACCTTAAAAAAACAGCTAACAAAACTATTGATATTTATCATCCATTGTGATACTTGTGACATATCCTCTTTATGGAGAATCTGGGGTTTATTAGATCCCCTGATCCCTCCTCTGCCCTCCAAGGCATATTGGCTGCTTTCTTTGCTGATACCAGCCAGGTAAATTCAAAACCGATAACGGAAGTGATGAACTCTTCATCACTTAAAGGGGTTGTAAAGGTAAAAAAAAAAAAAATCCTAAATAGCTTCCTTTACCTTAGTGCAGTCCTCCTTCACTTACGTCATCCTTCCATTTTGCTTTTAAATGTCCTTATTTCTTCTGAGAAATCCTCACTTCCTGTTCTTCTGTCTGTAACTCCACACAGTAATGTAAAGCTTTCTCCCTGGTGTGGTGTGTCGTGCTCGCCCCTCCTTTGGACTATAGGAGAGTCAGGACGCCCACTAACACACAGCTTCTTTCTCTATCTGCAAAGTAGTGAGCATCCTGACTCTCCTGTAGTTCAAAGGAGGGGGCGAGCATGACACTCCGCATCAGGAAGAAAGCCTTGCATTACTGTGTGGAGTTATGGACAGAAGAACAGGAAGTGAGGATTTCTCAGAAGAAATAAGGACATTTAAAAGCAAAATGGAAGAATGAGGTAAGTGAAGGATGACTGCACTAAGGTAAAGGAAGCTATTTAGGGATTTTTTTTTTTAACTTTACAACCCCTTTAAGGCCTCAGCTTTCACAGAGGAGAGGGAGAAACTGATGATCCTCCTGTGTGCGCTGCCAATCTGACCAGATAGAATGGGAGAGCCTGGGAGAACATGGGAGGCTGTGGCTGAACGCAGCAGGGATAGCGCTACCATTGTCCATTAGCAACGGTGCTGAAAAGGAGATCCTGCCTATGCTCAGGAGGAGGGAAGAAGAGACCCTCAGACACTGGGACGTGCCTTGCTGCCCAACCACTCAACAGCGCCCCCTTCATATGGCGCCCATGGCACTTGCCATGGCTGCCATACCCTAGATACGCCACTGCTCTCAACAACTACAAAAAAAACTCAGGACAGCAGTAACAATAGACATGAACAATCTGCCAGTGTGGGTAAGGATAGTAGCTAAAGGGTTAATAATTTACCATAGCCAGATTTAGCCAGTCAGCTTAACAATCAGTCATGAATTGTCACACATTTTTACAGACCATTAGGAGGGAGAGACTCACTGAGACGGTCAGTCAGAACCTTAAAATAACTATTGTAAAATGGGGCTGTAATATTACCCTGCAATTAAGTAGTCCCACTCCCCAATGGTAACAGTGGCACACCAAATATTAGAAGGATGTATTTAAGAAAAATAATTGCAACCACACCGATCATATGGAACAGAGCCACTCAGCTATGATCACACTGTGCCTGTGATCCGAGACAGTTAAAAAGACTGTCATTAAAAAACTATATAATAATAATAAAGCTGCTAACAGGTATGAAGTGCAAATGCCCAGAGGTGCTGGGTACTTTCAGAAGCTATCAATAATGCCTGCTTTACCTGAATTTTGGGTGTCTTGACAAGCAAAGCTTTTCCCCTTCCTGTCTGCTGCACATTCTTGATGAACAGTGAGGCAGCCTATTGTCATGGTAGGCCAATAGTAAACTAGAGGGGATACTAAAGCTAGCCATACATTGAACACATTGGGCCAGATTAAGGTACATTGGCGCATATTTTGACCGGAGTAGCTTACCTGCTTTAGGTTAGACCGGCGCAATGTAGAGGCGCAATCACCGTATCCTCCTAGTATTTGTGCAGAAATTTGCCCGGTGCAACGTAATTCCCGAGGCGTAAGGCAGAGTAATTCAAATTGGGAAGGACGTGGGCGTGTTACATTGAAATGAGCCGTGACCCCATGCAAATGAAGGGCCGGCCGGATCGCGCATGCGCACATGAAGCAGACCATGGTCAGCACCTCTGTGCGCATGCTCACAACTCGGCAACGGTGCAATCAGTGAAATTGGAAGTGGACCCGGGCAACTTAGTGAGCTACGCAGAGAGCTTAAATAGACAGACACAAACGCCCTTCCTTTGCAAAAGTACATCCCTTTGTATCTCTTCCTATACAGCAAGGTGCTTTTGTTCTGTTGTGTGTTCGCGTGTGTTGCTTTGTGACTTGTCTTTGTGATATTTGTTGACTGTTTGAGCTAGTGTTTTGTAGAATATATTTGATAGTGTCTTTTGGTGACTGGTTGTGCGACTTTTTGGTTGATAGATTTTGTTTGTTTGTTTTGTTGCTTGATTTTTCCTGCTTGTTTTTGTGAGTGATTTTTGGTGATTGTTTGGGAGAGAGTTGTTGTATGAATATGACTGAAAGGAAGTGCAAGACCAATTTTACTTTGGGGGAGAAACAAATTATTGCCCGGGCCCTTACCCAATATGGGCGTTTCCTGCACGGTCCGGAGAGTGCCAACATCCCCCGGCCAGGAAGAAGGAGATCTTGCAGAACATTACCGACCAGGTAAATTCTGTGGGGGGGGGGAGACCCGGACACGCGAGGGGATCGTCAAGAAGATCAATGATCTCCGGCGTCTGGTCCGTAAGAAGCTGGGGTATAGCAGCACATGCCAGGGGCACTGGAGGGGGCCCACCATGCCCTGACAGCGGAGGAGCGTGTGGTGGCCCAGACCTTTAATAGGCAGCAAGTGGAGGGCCTGCCTGGCTATGACTCCATTGAGGAGGCTGTGATGACAGGTAAGGTTTTTTTTTTCTGGTGTGTAGCATGTGTGGGGGGGTGGGGAAGGGAATTTGTGGCAAGTGTGTGGGTCCTCCAACCTGTGAATGTTTTGTGTCATCCACAGATGTGCAGGAGGGTGCTGGACCATCTGGCCTGACTGCACCATCCCCGGGACACCAGCCTGATGAGGACCCCCAGACAAGGCCTGAGTCCTCGGAGGAGTTTGAGGAGGAGGAGTTCGAGTTGGAGGAGGAGGTCATGTCAGGCAGTGACTTGTTGTTTTTGGAGGACTCTTCCCCTCTGGCTGGCAGCAGCCAGCCCTCCATAAGGGGTAGCCCCTCCCACTCCTCCCCCAACAGGGCTCCCCTCCCAAGGGGCTCCCCTTCTCCCCAGCCACAAGCATCATCTGGAGGCAGGAAGTCGTCCCAGAAGACCAGGAGGGTGGCCGAGGTTCTGCCCATGGGCAGGATGTGAGGGCCCTCACCCAGGCTATCCAGGCCAATACAGCAACACTAAATGCTGGCCTGAACAGAATAGCCGTGGCCTTGGAGGGCAGGCCGCCAGGTGGGCAGAGACCAGGGGCTGCTCCTCCTTCCCCGGATTACCCCCCCATGAGTCTCCCCTGAGGAGCCGGGGCCGGGGCCATGGCCGTGGGCGCCCCAGGCGTGGGTCACGACAGCAGCATTAATTTGGTTTCCCCCCTTTTTCTTTTTTTTGGTGCTGGGCTTTTTTTGCTGGAAATTTTTTTTTTTTTGGTGGACAATTTTTTTTTTTGGGGTTGTGAATGATTTCTGAATGTGGGGGTGACATTCCTGCCGGAAAAGGGGTTTCACCCTCACATGGTGGAGAAGGGTTCCCCAGGACCAGGGAGAAGTGATCCCCAGGTCCGTGTGAATAGTGTATAAATGTACAGTGACATAATTGGAGCCGTGGCGTGGCGTTGCTGCTCACAAGTCCTGCATGGTGGGCTTGTGCTAATCCAATTTGATGAGAATGTGGGGTGTGTGTGCTAGGGACCACAGTGGTGTGCATGCATGCATTCTCATTGTGCCATGATTAATGTGTGTGTTTAACGTGCAAAGATGCCTAATGTGAGCTGTCTCCTGGCTGCTCTTCCCTCAGAAGACGGGGTAGCCTTGGTTAGGGGGGGATTGTCTGGTTCAAGTCATCACGTATGTCAATCTGCAGGCCCTTTCTCACTGCAAAGTTGTGCAGCATGCAACATGCACCGATGATCTGGCACACAAAGTTTGGGGAATACAACAGGGTACCCCCAGACTTATCCAGGCATCGGAAACATGACTTCAGGAGGCCAAAGGTGCGCTCCACCACTGCACGGGTTTGGGCGTGGGCTTCATTGTATCTTTCCTCTCCTGGGGTTTGGGAGTTCTGGATAGGAGTCATGAGATGGGGTCCCAGTGGATATGCAGAGTCACCTGTAAGGGAAAAGACAGGAGGATGTTAGTCATGCATGTGCCCCTTGTGATGTGTGCATCATGGGGGGGACAGTCATGCCTGCCACCCATGTCACTCACCAACCAACCAGGTGTCCCCATACACGTTCTGTTCGAATTCCATTGGGATGGGGCTATGATTGTATATGTAGCTGTCATGGCTGGATCTGGGGTGTTTGGCACGGACGTGCCATATGAGGCCTTGGGCATCGACTATCACCTGTAAGTTGATGGAATGCCAACGCTTCCGATTGCGGTATATGTGCTCTGTCTCATGGGGGGGCTGGAGTGCCACATGTGTGCAATCAATGGCCCCCACGGTGCGTGGGAATCTGGCAATTCTGTAGAAATCTGTCATTGCCTTCAGCCGCAGGTCCTCAGTGGTTGGTTTGATGATTTGGTTGGCCATGCGTCTGAGGATTGCAGGGATAACCTGGTGCACACATCTGCTCATGGAGGATTGTGACATCCCAGCCACCACTCCACTTGTTCTTTGAAAAGAGCCACTGGCAAGGAAATGCAGTGTTGCCAGGACCTTGACCAGTGGCTGCACTGCATGTGAGCGGTGTGTTGGGCTGGTGATGTCCTCCTGCAGGGTTGTGGTTAATTCCATGATGGCAGCAGGGGTGAATCTGAAGATGCGATACACCTCAGAATCACTCATGCCAAAGATGTCTATGCGTGTGCGGTATATCCTCTCCCGTGCCCTCCTCTGTGCCCTCCTCCGTGCCCTCCTCCTTCTTTGCTCCTCTAAAGTCAGTAGTATAGCTATGAGCAAGGATGCCCCTGGCATGTTGGCATACAGTTTGTTGTCCAGCAAGTGTGACTGCTCAGCTCCCCACTAACAGTGTTGCTTTAGCTGACATGTAGACGGATTGTCTAATTTTATTCCACCTTTTATATGGACTAATTTTAGACAGGACGTGCAGCTGTTGCGCACAGCGCGTAGCCTGCGCTGCACCAACTTACTTTTGTGGATCCCTGTAACTCTCTGATTTGCATATTTGACTAGCAAATCAATGGTGTGTCTAGCGCAGTTTTGCGTGCACGGATGCGCCGGTCTATCGAAATTACGCTGGTCGAAAAAATTGTGTTTGCTTCATAATAAACCAGACAAATTTGCTTTGTGGAAGGCCTTTCAGCTCAACATCCTTAGAAAAATTGAAACACCAAGTTGAAAACTGGTGGCCAAAGAGTGACTGCATCTAATCAGATGTCTGGGTATTCAGACAGCTGCAAGTGCCAGGTATCAGAGTGCAATAGTTTCACTGCAGATTCATCCATGTCTACTGTATAGTGTAGATAGAGGGATCTTTTACATTCAGCCTGCAGGTTGATCAATGTACAGCCAGCTTACGTGAGCGCTCACATTCCCTAGAATTGTTGGAGCTTTCCCTGTAAGAACAAGATAGAATAGATTTTAATGAAGACATATGTTCCTCCATTATGCCTATGTATTTATTCATGTTTCTACTCTACCCTCTGGCAAGAAATATATATATAACATATACATAACCTTTAAGTCTAATAATTAGATCATGGGAATCGTTGTTCTATCTATGCTGGAAAAATTTAGGTTATGGTCTGACTTTGGGCCTGTGCATTTGCTTTCCTGTCATTTGCATTGATACCGTTGACAATGGAATTATGTTTATTTATTTATTTTTTTCAGTGATGCATGCATGCGTGCAGCTTTTAACTTATTTTTTAAATGTTCTCCTTACTTCATATTCTTTTATATAAGTGTGACTGAATGAGTGACTGTTATAATTTAACCACTTAAGACCAGGACCATTATGCAGGTTAAAGACCTTGCACCTTTTTGCGATACGGCACTGCGTCGCTTTAACTGACAATTGCGCAGACGTGCAACGTGGCTCCCAAACAAAATTGGCGTCCTTTTTTTCCCACAAATAGAGATTTATTTTGGTGGTATTTGATCACCTCTGCGGTTTTTATTTTTTGCGCTATAAACAAAAATAGAGCGACAATTTTGAAAAAAATGCAATATTTTTTACTTTTTGCTATAACAAATATCCCCCAAAATATACATTTTTTTTCCTCAGTTTAGGCTGATACGTATTCTTCTACCTATTTTTGGTAAAAAAAATCGCAATAAGCGTTTATCGATTTTTTGCCGCAAAATTTCTAGTGTTTGCAAAATAGGGGATAGTTTTATTGCATTTGTATTAATATATATTTTTTTTTACTACTAATGGCAGCGATCAGAGATTTTTTTCATGACTGCGACATTATGGCGGACACATCGGACAATTTTGACACATTTTTGGGACCATTGTCATTTTCACAGCAAAAAGTGCTATAAAAATGCACTGTTTACTGTGAAAATGACAATTGCAGTTTTGGAGTTAACCACTAGGGGGCACTGTAGGAGTTAAGTGTGACCTCATATGTGTTTCTAACTGTAGGGGGGCGGGGCTGGCCGTGTGATATCAGTGATCATCTTTCCCTATATCAGGGAACAGACGATCACTGACACTGCCTCAATGAATAACGGGGAAGGTGTTTTTACACACACCTCTCCTTTTTCTTCAGCTCCGGTGATCGATCGCGGGACACCGGCAGCGATCGGTTCCCGCGGACGCGGTCACAGAGCTTCGGACTGGGTCGCGACCCCACGGCTGGGCTTAAAGAGACATGTACAGGTACGTGATTGTGCCCAACCGTGCCATTCTGCCAACGTATATCGGCGTGAAGGGGTCCTTAACCACTTAACGCCTGCCGCACGACTATGTATGACTATGTACGTCCACAGAATGGCATGTACAGGCAGATGGGTGTATATATACGTCCCTGCCTTCTAGCGGGTCGGGGGTCCGATCTAGCGGCTTACCTGCGGGAGAGATCCGTCTTGAGGGGGCGGCTGTTCATTTCTGTCTGCCCCCTCGTGATCGCTCCCAGCCAATCCTGTGAGCCTCCGCCGTGTCACTTCCTCTGCCTGTGTAATGTAAACACTGGCAGAGGAAGTGATGCAGTTCTCCTCTCGGCGGTATTTTCAATCCACCGAGAGGAGAGAACACTCAAAGTAAGTCGCACCTAACACTACACTGACACCAGTACACATAGGCACATTTAATCCCTTGCGATCACCCCCCCCCCCCCCGCCCCCCTGTCACAGTGTCACTGAATGCAGTGATCATATATTTACTGATCACTGCATTTAGTGTCAGTGTGACAGTTAGTGTGACAGGCAGTTAGTGTTAGGTCCAGGGTAGCCCCCTACCCCCCTAATAAAGTTTTAACCCCTTGATCACCGCCCTAGTTAACCCTTTCACCCCCTATTACCAGCGTCACTAAGCGATCATTTTTCTGATCGCTGTATTAGTCTCTGTTGCCGCTAGGTAGCTAATTTTTTTTTATTGCGTTTTTTTTTACTAAAGACATGTGGCTGAATACATTTTGGCCTAAATGTTTCACTAAAATTTAGTTTATTCGATTTTTCTTATAACAAAAATTAAAATCGTCACCAGTGGCTTTCACAAGTCAATGTTATTCTTTTCAAGCACTATTAAACCTAAAAACAAAAATGCATTTTATTTCTTGACTGTGGTGGCTGAATTGTCAATCTGGGAAGAGCGTAGCGCTAGATGTACTAAATACCAAAAAGGATTGTATATGGACCTGGCATTATTCAATGTATGGTAATGGTACCAATATCACATTCCCAAGTATAAACAATATACAGGAGAAAAATGGTAAGGGACTTCCAAGGTACTAGAAAGAATCATAGATTGCCCATTGTATAAAAAATTACTATTTTTTTTTTAAGACAATCATAAAATATTATGCAATTATGACCATTACAACCAGTGCTGTGACAAGGTCATTTAAGGCACATATACCAAATGGCGCCCTCCCCACCCAAATGTATAAGCATTATGTGTCAGCAAAAATCACCTCCCTTACCCCTCCAAAAAATGTGAGCACTCATCTGCACACTTACGACATAAATTCTCTTTGCAAGCCAAATCCCCCCCCCCCCCAAACAAAGTTTCTCCTCTTCCAGTATAAATCCCCCACTCAAACAAAGATCTCCTCAAATCCTTTCTCCTAGCACAAATCCCTCTAATAATCCCTACTAGCACAACTCCTACTTATACAACTTTAACTTGTTCAATTAAGCTTAGACAAAAAACCTGGATGCTGATTGGTTTCTATGCATAGCTGTGCCAGGTTTAGTACTCTCCAGTTTGAGTAAATAATGCCCGCTGTCTCCATTTGTACCATAATTGCAACATTATTGGACAAAGATGACCAATCAACTCTAATGCCGCGTACACACGGTCGTTTTTTGCGATGAAAAAAAACAAAGTTTTTTAAAAAGTCATTTAAATTGATCGTGTGTGGGCAAAACGTCGTTTTTTGTCTTCAAAAAAACGACCAAAAAAAAAATTCCAACATGCTTGAATTTTTTGTGTCGTTTTTCAAAACGTCATTTTTGTTTCACAAAAAGTCACCGTGTGTAGCAAAAACGTCGTTCAAAACAACGTTTTTCAACCCGCGCATGCCCAAAAGCTAGTTATGAAGCGAGCTTCAATGGAAAAGAGTGGTGAACGTAACCTCGCTTTTTGTGAAAAAACGATGGTGTGTATGCAAAATTGTCTTTGAAAAGTGACGTTTTTGTTTTTTACTTCACAGAAAACGTCGTTTTTTTTCATCGCAAAAAACGACCGTGTGTACGCGGCATAAAAGCTTCATTAATTTCCAACTTCCCAACTTCAACAATTTCCAAATTAATGGTGGGTTACCCTGTAATGTTGCCCACCAATAATTTTATCTATAATGAGGGTCAGACAGTGATGTCCCATTGGTACCTGAAGCAAATGCTTCAAATCCCCTACACTCTACTACTGTGTATCCTAGGTCTCAGGTTGGTGACTTTATTACCTTTGGCCAGTTTGGACATGCAAAATTTAAGAATGCTTTAAGCAATCAGAGTGTGAATACAAATGTGACCTCAGTCTACTGCCTTTAGACACCTTTGGCTAGATTTGTGTCTTATATGATGTAAGAAGCCTTCAGAGAAAGCAGAAGCTTGGACTGGGGAGATATGCCTTCCTGCAGAGATTATTGATAAAAAGTTATAATAGTTAAAAATATTCTTGAGTTCTTAATGATTTCCATTAAAAAACATTGCATTTATTTTAACAATTTAAAAGGTGTATATGATATATTGTATTTAAACATTTTGTATCTGCTATTTGCAGTCAACCTACCGGATTCACATACCTCGGCGCATATATATGCCGGCGTAGCGTATCTGCCGCCGGTGCAACGCAGCAAGGGAAGCATGGAATTCACAAAGCAAATGCTCCCAACGTTGCGCTGGCGTAGCGTATAGTCGTAGGCGTAAGGCAGCGTAAGTCAAAGTAGGTGGAAGTGGGCTGGAAGTGGGTGTGATACATTTTAATGAAGCGTGACCCCATGCAAATGATGGGCTGAGCTTCAGACAAGTACTTAAAATGAACTTTGCATGCGTCGTACCTTGGACGTATTCCAGTGCGCATGCTCACAATCACGTCGAAACAACTGGCTAAGATATGTCGAATCACTGCCTACGACGTGAACGTAACCTACACCCAGCCCTATTCACGTACTATGTAAACTATGTAAAATTTGACGGCGTTCGTTCCCTGGGCCATACAGTGGTTGACCGCGATATTGTGTCAATCTCGCTCCCTTTCTCTGCGAGATTGACCACCTGCGAGCCCCATCGCGCGAGCCAGCGCCGAGCTGGCTTGCCGCGATGGAGGCAAAGCCGTCAGAGAAGCGACGGGGATCCGACGTGGATTCCCGCCAATTCTAGACGTGGGCGGCGTTTATAATGAATCATGAAGGGGAAGTCCCCGCCGGATTTAAAAAAAAAATCCGGCATGGGTTCCCCCCTCAGGAGTATACCGGGCCCTTAGGTCTGTTATGGGTTGCAAGGAGACCCCCCTACGCCGAAAAAAACGGCGTGGGGGTCCCCCACAATCCATACCAGACCCGTATCCAAAGCACGCCAGCCGGCCGGTCAGGAGGGGAGTGGGGGCGAGTGAGCGCCCCCCCTCCTGAGCCGTACAGGGCGGCATGCCCTCAACATGGGGGGGTCAGGTGCTCTGGGGCAGGGGGGCGCACTGCGGCCCCCCCACCTCAGAGCACCCTGTCCCCATGTTGATGAGGACAGGGCCCCTTCCTGACAACCCTGGCCGTTGGTTGTCTGGGTATGCGGATGGGAGGCTTATCGGAATCTGGGAGCCCCCTTTAATAAGGGGGCCCCCAGATACCCTACCCATTCACCTGCAAAAAAAAGTGCAAACACAAATAAACAACACAGGGTATTAAAATATTTTATTATAGTTGGCCGCCGGGGGGGGGTGTGTATGGTCCCTTTTATAAAAGCGCCCCCCCCCGGCGGGCTTCTCCCGACATCTGCGGGGTGTAGGGGGTCTTCTTGCAACCCATAACAGACCTAAGGGCCCGGTATACTCCTGAGGGGGGAACCCATGCCGGATTTTTTTTTAAATCCGGCGGGGACTTCCCCTTCAGGATTCATAACAAACGCAGCCCACGTGTAGAATTGGCGGGAATCCACGTCGGATCCCCGTCGCTTCTATGACGCGCTCGCTGGAATGTGCTTTTACTATTCCAGCAGGTGCGAGATGTCGGCACCCTGTCGCCGAGAGTCAGCGCGATGCTGACGCGCTAAAAACACATTCTCGGCGGCAGGCACTGTACCTTTGCATGAGTTGCACCTCCAATATGGGGAATAACTTTACACCGGACATAAACCTTAAGCAAATCACTTAAAACATGCGCAAGTACGTTTGTGAATCGGCATATCTCCCTCATTTGCATATTTCCATCGAAAATCAATGGGAGTGCCAAATGCGCCCACTATACGCCGGCGTAGGCAAGTTACTTCGGTCGGATGAAGCCTATTTTTCGATGTATCTGTGGGTCGGCACATAGATATGACGGCGCTCATTTGTACTTACGTCGGCGTATCTAGAGATACGTCGGCGTAAGTGCTTTGTGAATCCGGGCCATAATGTGCAGCGAGTTCTGAGAAAAAAACGTTACTGATTTCCCCATCCAAAGAGACTCCCCCACCATCAGAATACACAGTTCTGTGCTGACCAAGCAGAAATATACCAAGAAATATACCAACAGGTCGGTTGAACAGAAGTTGATCTGTAGATCTGCTTCTTTTCAACCACAGTGGCCACACATGGATCAAATTTCAGCCAGTCCCTGCTAAACTGACCTAATTTTGAACCATGTATGGCCAGCTTTAGTCAGCATGTACACTTTAAAAACAATTAAAAAAATGTAAGAAAAGTATAATTTGTATTTAAAGATTGCAAAACTGTGTGGGAAGAAAGGTTTATATGACTTTGCACAGATATTTAATATATATTTGATTATATGCATTTTGGTAGTAAAATAAGCTTGTCCAGCAAACCATATACATTGATGTGTTGGGAAAGGCTATTTACTAATTGCAGTGAAATTCCTATGCTGAGTTTTAGAAAACTTTTAAAACATAACAAAAGACGTAGGAGACAGGAGAGAACCTTTCAAAACAGAATCCAAAGCCTAATCTATTTTGTGAGAACCCCTTTAGTTACCAAGTTGTCCATCATTTTTCTAAATAATTAAATTTGTTATTTAAAAATAAAATAAAAATAAAAACAGCCTATGGGGAAAGTAATGGTGAAAAGAAAACAGGTGGGTTTGTCCAGTAAGTTTTTGAAGCTTAGTCCTTTATGGTTCATTGCACAGCAGTGTATCTTTAGCCTACATACAGTACTACACGTGCTAAGTTATGCTGTACTGTTAACAGCAGTTGCTTTTTTAAACTATAAAATGTTTTTGAAGTTATATTTAAACTATATATTTTTATTGGAGTTTTAAACAACAACAGTTGCTTTGTGACTCAACTAAAGTTCTCAAATTATGCCTGATAAGCGTAATTACTACCCTTCTAAAATGTGGCTTCCATAAGTTAAACTTTGTAACTTTGTTGTTGTGCTGACTAGTTAGAAGAAATGTTTGCGCTCCTTATTAAGGTAAATTTGTTTAACCGTCTATTGCATTCTTATGTCAGCTGTATGCAGTGATGAACTATATAGCAACACAGGATGCCACAATTATTCTTATTTATACCATTACTCATGTTTTAGTATGTTTTTTTTATGAAACTCAAGATGGTATATGGAAAAAAAGCTATACATATAACATTAAAGTGGGGTTCCAACCACAATTAGCATTTTTTAAATGTATGTCCTTTCATCATGCGTTTTTATTACTATAAATCCGGTCACTTACTATTTTACAATCCGCCGCCGCTCCGCATAGTTATTAAAAAAAGATAGTTTATAAACTATGTCTACACAGTTGTCATTTTGCTTGTGGGCATTGTGAAGCCAACAAGCACTTACTTCCTGGAAGTCTTGGATGGGGAGTGATGATTGGACAGCGCACTGCATCCTGGGAAATGATGACTAACATTTCCCAGGAGCATTAGAGGGAGATGATGTCAGAATCCTAGGTGATTTCAAAGGCAGATTTTGTGGGACCGCATAGCAACAGGCATTTCCAGATGAGAAAAAAAAAAATCTTCTTTTACTTTTTTAGGTCTAATGAGCACAATAATGAAAACAACATTTTGGGATGGAAACTCCACTTTAAGTTTGATTTTATTGTAATGTCTTTGAAAATATATTTTACAGGGCCAGAACATAACAATATGTATTTTAAAGAAAACCTTCAGTATTTGTTTTTAACTTTCCATCTATTAAATCTTCTGCCTTTGTTGTTTTCATTTTGAATAGTAAAACATATTTTTATTTGCCCGCAAATACCTTATACAGCCCACTTCCTGCTTCTTGTCTGGTCATTAGCCTAGGCTTATGACATCATGCACAGCTCTCTCTCTCTCTCACTCTCATGAGAGTTTGCCAGGAAGGCATATGTCATAAAAGAGCCAATAACAGCTGCAGGGCTGCAAAGCTGGAGGTATGCTACTGTGTGTCTGTGTAAATCCAGTAAGTGAACAGGCAGCAGCTTCAGCTGCCCTCAGTTAAAATGGCTGCACCCAGACTTAGTGGAGGGAAATTTCTGTAGCATATTTGGCAAGTATAGAGTCACAGTATGTATAAAATAATATGCAAAGTGGTTGGAAGCAAGTTTCAGAATGGCAAATGCAACGGAATGTCCCACACTCTGACCGAGTGCTTCCGTTATATACCGCTTCCTATCAGTCTGGATATAGACATCAGATATTCCAGCTGCCGTCAACGCACAACGAGACGAGACTTGTCTGTGTGCTGAATATGAAGTCTTTACTAGAACCAAGAATACAATCTTATATACAGTAAAGATGAGGTAGCCAGAACATAAATTAAAATTAGCTAATTATCTAATCATTTACCCAGACGAGGTGACTAGACGCCCCTCCTCCTCATTCATCTGTTATACAATACCCATTATCCTACGTGTAAACACAGAGCATCTTCACACAATAGAAGAGTCAATTAGCACAGAGAATAGAGAGATGGCTGGAGGTGACAGCATTAGCATCTAGCACCTATGAAAGAGTCACATCTACAATTAACCCATTGAGTTCAGGATCAACAACCAGCAAATAGTCCTACAGTTATCCTGGAATATTGTGGATAATAAATACATAATAATCCCATCTCATGTAGTCCAAGATATCATTTTTCAGGCATCCTATGCCCCTAGTGGACATAGGATGATTTTAGACATAAGAGGGTCCGAGTCTGTCACAGCAATGATGATTTTATTACAAATTATGTGAGCAGACTGCAGTGCCTCTTTAATATAAATTAGGATCATAGATTCTGTGTGGGCTGCATACCCACCAGAGGAAACCCACTTTGGATATATCAATGCGTACATTTACACTTACATGGTGCCATTACTCTAATTTATTTTATTGCCACACATTTAACAAAGAGCAAGTAACCTTATATTATTATTATACAGGTTTTATATATCGCCAACAGTTTGTGCAGCGCTTAACAAAATAAAGGCAGACATTACCGTTACATTACAATTTGGTACAAGAGGAATCAGCAGTGTTGTAAGTAACGGAGTTACAATAAACGCAGTTACCTAACGCAGCCCCTTTTGAGGGTAACGAGTAATCTAACTGATTACTCTTCCCCTCATGGTAACGCAGTTCCCATTAAAGTAGGTGACTGGGATATTGTGTCAATCTCGCTCCCTTTCTCGGCGAGATTGAGCACTTGCGAGCCCCATCGCGGGAGCCAGCGCCGAGCTGGCTTGCCGCGATGGAGACAAAGCCGTCATAGAAGCGACGGGGATCCGACGCGGATTCCCGCCAATTCTACACGTGGGCGGAGTTTGTTATGAATCCTGAAGGAGAAATCCCCGCCGGACTTAAAAAAAAATCCGGCATGGGTTCCCCCCTCAGGAGCATAACGGGCCCTTAGGTCTGTTATGGGTTGTAAGGAGACCCCCCTACGCCGAAAAAACGGCGTGGGGGTCCCCCACAATTCATAACAGACCCGTATCCAAAGCACGCCGGCCGGCCGGTCAGGAAGGGAGTGGGGGCGAGCGAGCGCCCCCCCCCCTCCTGAGCCGTACCGGGCAGCATGCCCTCAACATGGGGGGGTTAGGTGCTCTGGGGCAGGGGGCGCACTGCGGCCCCCCACCCCAGAGCACCCTGTCCCCATGTTGATGAGGACAGGGCTCCTTCCCGACAACCCTGGCCGTTGGTTGTCGGGGTATGCGGGCGGGAGACTTATCGGAATCTGGAAGCCCCCTTTAATAAGGGGGCCCCCAGATACCGGCCCCCCACCCTAAGTGAATGAGTATGGGGTACATCGTACCCCTACCCATTCACCTGCAAATAAAAAGTGTAAACACAAATAAACCACACAGGGTATTGAAATATTTTATTAGTTGGCCGCCGGGGGGGGGGTGTGTATGATCGCTTTTATAAAAGCGCCCCCCTCCGGCGGGCTTCTGTGGGGGGGTGGGTGCCGCCGTCTGGTTCTCTTCCGCCGCCGGGGGGCGCTTTGATAAAAGCGCCCACCACCCGGCGGGCTTCTTTCGACGTCTTCGGCGGCGGGGGGGTCTTCTCCCACTCTCCGGGGTCTTCTCCCGCTCTCCGGGGGTCTTCTCCCACTCTCCGGTGTCTTCTCCCGCTCTCCGGGGGTCTTCTCCGCTCTCCGGGGGTCTTCTTCTTCTTCAGGACTCGCCGCCGCTATCTTCGTGTGTTAGCTCAATTACTAGCGGCGGCGGCCCCCTCTTCTGCGACGTCGGCGTCTTCTTCTTCTGCTCTCCAGATGTTGACGCGACGCATCCTTCCGCTGTTATGCCGGGCGCGCGGCTCGCAGCGAAATATATAGGCCTGTCTTGTGACGTCGCAGTCCCATCATGCTCCGGTAGGTATCACGTGGGTAGGTAGCACGTGATACCTATCGGAGCATGATGGGACTGCGACGTCACAAGACAGGCCTATATATTTCGCTGCGAGCCACGCGCCCGGCATAACAGCGTAAGGATGTGTCGCGTCAACATCTGGAGAGCAGAAGAAGAAGAAGACGCCGACGTCGCAGAAGAGGGGGCCGCCGCCGCTAGTAATTGAGCTAACACACGAAGATAGCGGCGGCGAGTCCTGAAGAAGAAGAAGACCCCCGGAGAGCGGAGAAGACCCCCGGAAGAGAACCAGACGGCGGCACCCACCCCCCACAGAAGCCCGCCGGAGGGGGGCGCTTTTATAAAAGCGATCATACACACCCCCCCCCCCCCCGGCGGCCAACTAATAAAATATTAGCTCGCTCGCCCCCACTCCCTTCCTGACCGGCCGGCCGGCGTGCTTTGGATACGGGTCTGTTATGGATTGTGGGGGACCCCCACGCCGTTTTTTCGGCGTAGGGGGGGTCTCCTTACAACCCATAACAGACCTAAGGGCCCGTTATGCTCCTGAGGGGAACCCATGCCGGATTTTTTTTTAAATCCGGCGGGGATTTCTCCTTCAGGATTCATAACAAACTCCGCCCACGTGTAGAATTGGCGGGAATCCGCGTCGGATCCCCGTCGCTTCTATGACGCGCTCGCTAGAATGTGCTTTTACTATTCCAGCGAGTGCGAGATATCGGCAGCCTGTCGCCGAGATTCAGCGCGATGCTGGCATGCTAAAAACACATTCTCGGCGGCAGGCACTGTACTTGGGCGGCATTACTGCAATTACATCTACCGCCACTAGATGGCAGCAGAGTAATTGCTTCTGCCGGCGCTGTGAACATAAATATGGGTGGAACTCCGCTTTAGAATCATGTGACCGCTGTGATGGCCTGTCACAGCGGTCTGAAAACTCCCAATCGCAAAGGAGCCCTGGATACAATGAGCCCCACCCGCCTCACACTGACCTATCACCGGGGAACAACTCACATCAATCACACACACTGTGTGCGCAACCTGATCAATCCAGCTTATAATTTGGATGTAATATGTAGCAGATGGATAAGGGTTTTAAGTCCTATTAGCTGCACATACATGGTGGGACGGATGCACCTAGGCTGGGATATACACGAGATCACCATTTGTTTCTGGTTTTCTTCTCTCAAGGATCTGGCATTCTTTTGTCTTGGAGTAATTACTCACTGCTCCCTGGCAAGCGCCCGTCATCTGCTTCTCAACAAAGCATTGTAGAATATTAAAAAAAAATCAGTTACTTTACTGAGTAACTAATTACTTTTTCAATGTAGTAACTGAGTCACTAACGCAATTACTTTTTCGGAGAAATAATTTGTAACTGTAACCAATTACTTTTTTAAAGTAAGATGAGCAACACTGGGTATTAGAGGGCCCTGCTCATTAGAGCTTACAATCTAAAAATATTAAATGCATATACTATGCTCAGCAATAATATAGAAGGACCACCACAGCAGTAGAGATGTTGCAAACATAACATTTTTCGTTTTGTGAATGGTGAACGCAAATTTCCGCAAATGTTCGCGAACAGGCAAACCGTCAAAGCGCCATAGACTTCAATAGCCAGGCGAATTTTAAAACCCACAGGGACTCTTTCTGGCCACATTAGTGATGGACAAGTTGTTTCAAGGGGACTAACACCTGGACTGTGGCAGCCCGGAGTTGACGCAAAGTCGGGTTTTAATCCATAAAGGGCATAAATCACCTAACATTCCTAAATTGTTTGGAATAATGTGCTTTAACCACTTAATCACCAAGGATGTCTATGGACGTCCTCGGCTTCGTGCTGTGATATCTGAATGATGCCTGCAGCTACAGGCATCATTCAGATATCGCCGTCTTCAGCTGCCGATTCTGTGCACGATAGCAACGATCAAAGCAGCAGTTCGCCGCTTGATCGTTCTTATAGGCAGCGGGAGGGAATGTCTCCCCTCCCGCCACCATCCGGTGCTTCTCCGGGCTCTGTCGTGCCATCGGGGGCCTGTAGAGCAAATCGGCCAGCGCTGCTGGGAAGCATAGAGATGACTGGTGACCAGACCATCACCAGTCATCTCTATGATCGTCGGAGGCCCGGGCACGACATTATGACGTCATGCCCGATACCTGGAAGTAAACAAAGCCGCAATCGCGGCTGTCGGCATGTGATCGGTGATTTTTTTCACCGATTTCATGCTTGTAAGCCTGGAGGAGAGATCTCCATAAAGAGGACGTGTCACAGTGATTCCTATTACAAGGGATGTTTGCATTTCTTGTATAGTGTTGCTCACGAATATTCGCATTGCGAATATTCGTTACGAATATTGCATATTCGAGTATTCGCGAATAAATAAATCGAATATCGCGGTGAATATATCAAATTTATTTTTAAAACAGATCACATCCTAGTGATCTCCATCGACGTCTAAAAGCATTGCTGGTATGATTAGAGACCCTGGGCCGAGTAGCTGAGGCGATCCTTTTATGTTGCCGAATATTCGCAATGCGAATATTCGTATTACGAATATTCGCGAATGCGTTCTCTGCCCTTCTGTGTTTTGTGTATAAAAAAAAAAAAAATAGCTTTAGTTTAGTCATATAAGTTTGTGTAAGTAGAGTTAGTGTTCAGTGCATATTAGTTTAGTAATCCAGGAAATGATCTCCGTTTTTGCGTGTTGACGAGAATTTCGCAATCAATTTCGCATTCGCACTAGCGAAATTTCGCGTGATAAAATATCACGAATATTCGATATTAACGAATATTCGCGAATATTCTTCTATATATTCGCGAAATATCGGGAAATCGAATATGGCGTATTCCGCTCATCACTATTCTTGTAATAGGAATAAAAGTGATACATTTTTTTTTTTTAAAGTGTAAAAATAAAAAAATGAAGTAATAAAAAAGTAAATAAAATGTATTTATTTTTTTAAAACACCCCTGTCCCGGTAGTTCGCGTGCAGAAGCGAACACGCATGCAAGTCCCGCCCACATATGTAGACACTGTTCAAACCCCACATGTGAGGTATCGTAGCTTGCGTTAGAGCGTGTGCAACAATTCTAGCACTAGACCTCCTCTGTAACTCGAAAATAATAACCTGTAAAAAAAACTTAAAGCGTCGCCTATGGAGATTTTTAAGTACCGAAGTTTGGTGCCATTCCATGAGTGTGCGCAATTTTAAAGCGTGACATGTTAGGTATCTATTTACTCGGCGTAACATTGTCTTTCAAATTGTACAAAAAAATTGGGCTAACTTTACTGTTTTGTTATTTTTTAATTAATGAAAAAAAATTATTGTGCAAATACCGTGTGAGAAAAAAAGTTGCAATGACCGCCATTTTATTCCCTATGGTGTCTTCTAAAAAAAATATATAATGTTTGGGGCCCCCTGTGACGCCTGCTGTGGTTGGTCTTCCACCTCCTCAAATCCACCTTCCTCCTCTGACTCCTCTTCTTCAGACTCCTCTCTCTCCAAAAAAATGCATATGGAATGAGGTTGATGATGTTGCCTTGGGTTTGACTGACCAGGTTTGTCACCTCCGCAAAAGGACGCATGAGCCTACAGCCATTGTGCATGAGCATTCAGTAACGTGGCCAAAAAATACCCAGCTCCGCAGAGGCTGTCCTCTTTTTTTTTTAATTAAAACATTTTGTTCTTAACAGTTCAATCTCTGTTTTGTACCCTATTAGGGGCCGGTGTATGGAATCGATTTTAGGAACTGGGAGATGGAAAAAGATGCTTGGTCGGTCCTCTTACTGTACTTCCAATTTGGGGCACTGCGTGTATGGCTTGCAATGTACTGTGCCACCAGATATAAGTGGTGTGTTTAAGTAGTACTTTTCCTATCAGTTTAATCCCTGTTACGTCCCCTATCAGGGGCCAGTCTATGTAATAGATTTTAGGAACTGGGAGATGAAAAAAGATGCTTGGTTGGTCCTCCTACTTCCAATTTGGGGCATTGCGCATGCGCCGTGCAATGTACTGTGCCACCAGATATGAGTGGTGTGTTAAGTATTACTATTCCTATCAGTTTAATCCCTGTTACGTCCCTTATCAGGGGACATGTATGGAATAGATTTTAGACAACCGCAAAGAGTTGTCAATAGTTGACACCCTCATGACATAAATTTTATTCCTCTATGCGTCAATCTTGGTGTAGTGATGACTGTGCTTGTGCGCACGTTTGGGAGATTTCTTGCTGAGTTTCGTGCTGAGGTAGTTCAGTGACAGTTAAGTGACTCAGAAAACAATGATTCTGCAGTGTGTTCACATTGTTGACCTAGTAGGCTTTAATGATCACCTTAGATGAACACAAAAGAAATTAATGTTTTTTCTAGGCAAAATTATCCAGCCGATTGCTTTTGGTCTGTTCACAATAAAGCAACGACCTTATCATCTGGGGTGTGCCAACATTGCCATTGCCAACACACTCATAGAGGTGGTAGCTTCATTGTGATATGCAAGCCCCTTCACCACAACAAGGTAACAATCACGAAGGATAATTGACACATGTGCCTTTTTTTTTGTTTTGTTTTTGCAGCCACAATGCAGCACCAGAGGCCAGAAAAATTTGGCATGTACACATGAATGAAAAATTTGGTATTGTTGCAGCCGCTGCTGTAGCAGTGGCCAGAATTTTTTTTTCCAGGCAGAAAGTGCACTAAAACATTGCAGCTTGAACTTTAGTTGGTGGCGGATAAGTCAAGCAAGTCATCCAGCATTTTTTAAATGTAATCTACTGTGACACCAGATATGAGTGGTGGCACTGGGCAAGTGGGCACAGTATACGCTGTGAGCCTGACTTACACGCTGGCAGGCAACTGACTGCTATTCTATTACAGTCAAAATTGTTGTTGTTTTTTAAATGTAATCTACTGTGACACCAGATATGAGTGGTGGCACTGGGCATGTGGGCACAGTATACGCTGTGAGCCTGACACACACGCTGGCAGGCAAATGACTGCTATTCTATTACAGTCAATTTTTTTTTTTATGTAATCTACTGTGACACCAGATATGAGTGGTTGTACTGGGCAAGTGGGCACAGTATACGCTGTGAGCCTGACACACACGCTGGCAGGCAACTGCAATTAGATTACAGACAAAAAAAAAAGCAGACTGATGTACTAGCCATAAAAAGGGCTTTTTGGGGTGCTGTCAGGACGCTGTCCTTACAGCAGAGATGAGATGAGTCTTTAAGTACTGGAGTGGACTAGTGTTGCTCACGAATATTCGCATTGCGAATATTCGCTACGAATATTGCATATTCGAGTATTCGCGAATAATGCGAATATCGCGGCGAATATTCGCTATTTCGAATATTCGTATTTTTTAAAAAAATTTTTAGAACAGATCACATCCTAGAGATCCCCATCGACGTGTAAAAGCATTGCTGGTATGATTAGAGACCTTGGGCCGAGTAGCTGCAGCGCTCATTTTATATTCCCGAAAAATCGCAATGCGATTATTCGGCAATAGCGATATCGCGCGATTATTTTGTATTGTAATATATCACGAATATTCTGAGCCAATCAGAGTGCTCCATTCCGCATTTCTCGAAATTTCGCAATTATTTTATATTGTAATATATCACGAATATTCTGAGCCAATCAGAGTGCTCCTTCCGCATTTCTCGAATATTCGCAATTATTTTATATTGTAATATATCACGAATATTCTGAGCCAATCAGAGTGCTCCTTCTGCATTTCTCGAATATTCGCAATTATTGTGTATTGTAATATATCACGAATATTCTGAGCCAATCAGAGTGCTCCATTCCGCATTTCTCGAATATTCGCAATTATTGTGTATTGTAATATATCACGAATATTCTGAGCCAATCAGAGTGCTCCTTCTGCATTTCTCGAATATTCGCAATTATTGTGTATTGTAATATATCACGAATATTCTGAGCCAATCAGAGTGCTCCATTCCGCATTTCTCGAATATTCGCAATTATTTTATATTGTAATATATCACTAATATTCTGAGCCAATCAGAGTGCTCCTTCCGCATTTCTCGAATATTCGCAATCGCATTCGCAATTCGCAATTCGCATTCGCATTCGCGATAGCGAAAATTCGCAATGATTTCATTTCCAAAATATATCACGAATATTCGTATTTAGCGAATATATCTCGAATATTCGACTATATATTCGTGATATATCGCGAAATCGAATATGGCATATTCTGCTCAACACTAGAGTGGACACTGAATACACTGGCCTAGCTAGCAATTTCCCTAATAAATCAGCAGCAGGTACACTGTCCTTCATCTCACTAAGACTGTAGCTTCCGAATGAATCTAAAATGGATGCTGTCCAGGAGGTGGGAGGGCCTGGGAGGGAGGGTATGCTGCTGATTGGCTGTAATGTGTCTGCCGACTGTGAGGTACAGGGTCAAAGTTTGCTCAATGATGACAAATAGGGGGCGGACCAAACATCGCATATGTTCGCCTGCTGCGGCGAACGCGAACAAGCTATGTTCGCCGGGAACTATTCGCCGGCGAATAGTTTGGGACATCTCTACACAGAAGATGTGATCGTTTAAATGCTTAAAAGGTCTTTTGAGATATTATTGTAATTTGAGCTATTAAAATGTAAATTATTACATTTCTGACCTATAGCCACTTAAGTTTTTACCAAGCTGTTTATGGATTTGTTACTAATACTCTACTTGACTGAAAATGGAATGCTTGGATATTAAGTACAAAAGTTGTGATTGATCAAACATTTTACATTTCTACATGCTTTTGTTATGTGACCCTCATTCATCCAGTTTTTATCAAACTTGGCAATAGAATTCCCATCATTAAAAAAGGGATAATTGTACTTGTAATTTTAAACTTCCAAGGCTGTAAAATGTATAATTTGTTCACAATACATGCTCATAATAGTCTTTTTTTATTTTGGTATTAGAACAGTATGCTGTAGTCTGTAAAACATGCTACTATGGTTGTCATTCTGTTACCCAGTAAATCATGACATCTTGAAATCTTTTAATCCTTCTACACTCCCTTCAAAAATAAAAAATAACATAATAATAATCAGTTTCTAAAACCAACTACAACTCCAGTCAATGATTTTTTTTTTATTCAGGATAAGGAAAATGCTGGAACCTTTGTCAATTTTTTCCATCTGTATCCCTACCTATCTAACCATGACACAAACATAAGAAATAACTTGACGGAGGTTCTAATCCTACCCTACTCTGTTAACCACTTAACCCCCGGACAATATTGCTGCCCAAAGACCAGAGCACTTTTTGTGATTCGGCACTGCGTTGCTTTAACTGATAATTACGCGGTCGTGCGACATGGCTCCCAAACAAAATTGGCGTCCTTTTTTTCCCACAAATAGAGCTTTCTTTTGGTGGTATTTGATCATCTCTGCGGTTTTTATTTTTTGCGCCATAAACAAAAATAGAGCGACTATTTTGAAAAAAAATCGATATTTTTTACTTTTTGCTATTATAAATATCCCCCAAAAATATATATATAAAAAAAAATAGGGGGTAGTTTTATGGCATTTTTATTATTTATTTTTTTACTAGTAATGGCGGCGATAAGCGTTTTTTTTCAATACGGATGTGGCGGACACTTCGGACACTTTTGACACATTTTTGGGACCATTGGCATTTTTTTAGCGATCAGTGCTATAAAAATGCATTGGATTACTATAAAATGCCATTGGCAGTGAAGGGGTTAACACTAGGGGGCAGGGAAGGGGTTAAGTATGTTCCTGGGTTTGTTCTAACTGTATGGGGGGGGTAGACAAACTAGGGGAAATCACTGATCTTCTGTTCATACATTGTATGAACAGAAGATCAGCATTTCTCCCCTGACAGGACGGGGAGCTGTGTACCGAGCAATCGCGTGTGCCTGGCTGTGATCGTGCCTGCCGGGCACACGCACGGGACTTGGGGGCATGCTGGGGGCCCCATGAGTTGTCAGTCTGCCCCTGGTCTCACTAGAGGCTGATCTGCTGACAGCTTTAAGATTTACTGCTTCTGAGGGGGGAGGAAGCAACAGGAATGATACTGCACTGCCCAGAATGGTCAGCTTAGGACGGGAGAAAAAAAAACACAACGTATTCTGCTGCCAGGGAGACACAAAGTGTACTGTCATAACTTATCTCCCTGATTTGCTCTCCTTTCTGCTAGCAGGGGTGTGAACATCAGCACTGTAAAGTTTCTGCAGCTTTTCCCTCTAACATAAAGTGACATAGTAATTGAGACCAAGGAGAGGGGGAGAATTCTTAATAAGGAATATCTGGGCTTTAACAAAATGGTGGTTGTAACGGAACGTCCCACACTCCGCTTGAGTGCGTCCGTCATATACTTCTTCCTATCAGTCTGGATATAGATATCAGATATTCCAGCTGCTCTCAAGCACACAACGAGACGGTACTGTTTGTCTGCTGAACATGGAGTGTTTAATAGAACCAAGAATACAACCTTATATACAGTTAGACGAGGTAACCACAACATAAATTAACATGAGCTAATTAACTAATCATTTACCTAGACTAGGCGACTCAGATATGACCTTTCAGAGTAGACGTCACGTCTCCTGCTATACAATACACATTATCATAAGTGTAAACACAGGACATCTTCACAAACTAGCAGGGCCAATTAGCACAGAGAACAGACAGATGGCTGGAGGTGAGGACATTAGCATCTAACAGTATGTGTCCCAACAGTATGAATGAGTCACTCTTACAATTAACCCGTTGAGTTAAGAATCAACAAACAGTAAATAGTTCTTTTCAGATATCCTGGAATATATTGTGGATAATAATTACATAATAATCCCATCTCAGGTAGTCCAAGATATCATTTCTCAGTCATCCTATGCCCCTAGTAGACATAGGATAATTTTAGACATAAGAGGATTTGGGGATGTCCCGGGTGAGTCTGTCACATTTTTCCCCCATCAAAAGTCAAATAAGGTGTGGGGCAGAGGTCATTGACTCTCTGTCCGGCTGCCAGCACTTCAGCTGGGTGGTTTTTAAGATTCCGGGAGTTGGTCTGCTGCTGGGCAGAGGGGCAGACTGCCCCAGCTTCCTGAAGCTGTAGATACACTGTATGTGCTAGGCAGGGGCCAGCGGCGCTCTGCCCTTTTGCCAGCACTTCAGCTGGGGACTTCACATCATCCGCCCCGGCTAACCGTTGGGGAAGGAGGCTGGATTCCTCCATACCCAAACTGTGTAGCTGCCATTGGGAATGTGAGATGGCTGCTTCCTTTTCCGTTCCCTCATCTGGCTGCTGGGGCAACATGTCTGTGGTACTGTCACCCAGATGCACGGATCTTTGCTGGGGAGGAAAGACCACATTCTCCACCCTGGCCAACTGTTCGGGAGGGTCAATTAACACCTCCTCTCCATTCTCCCCCTGTATCGGCTGCTGGGAAGTGATCGCCACCTTCTCACCCTGAGCCTCCGGAACTGCCACAGGGGTGGGGCAGAGGTCTTGAACCCTCTGTCCGGTGACCATCGCTTTAGCTGGGGAAGTTCTTTGCAACTCCACAGATACTGCTGTTGGTGATGGGCAGAGCATAGTGAAGTGTGGCCCTGATACTAGCTCTTCTGCTGGAGGCTCATCAAGTTGTTCTTCCTCAGCAGGAAAGTCTATCAGAGTAGACATCACATCTCCTGCTATACAATACACATTATTATTAGAGATGTACAGAACTGTTCACCGGCGAAGAGTTCCCGGCGAACATCGCTTGTTCACGTTCGCCGTTGCGGGCGAACATATGCGATGTTCGATCCGCCCCCTATTCGTCATCATTGAGCAAACTTTGACCATGTACCTCACAGTCAGCAAGCACATTCCAGCCAATCAGCAGCATACCCTCCCACCTCCTGTAGAGCATCCATTTTAGATTCATTCGGAACCTGCAGTCTTAGTGAGAGGAGGGACAGTGTAGTTGCTGCTGATTTAATAGGGAAATTGCTAGCTAGGCCAGTGTATTCAGTGTCCACTCCAGTTTTGAAAGACTCATCTGATCTATGCTGTAAGGACAGCGTCCTGACAGCACCCCAAAAAGCCCTTTTTGGGCTAGTCCACCAGTCTGCTTTTTTTTTTTTCTCTGTAATCTAATGTGTGTTGCGGTGGTTTACAGAGAGAGACAGAGAGAGAGAGAGTGTAATTTTTTGGAGTTAGATAGAGCAGGCAGGCAGGCAGGCTAGTCAGTTAGAGTTACAGTGTGTAGAGGATATATATGCATCCCAGGAGTTGTATATATACTTATACACTGTATTGAGTTTAGCTAGACTAGATCCACTCTTCCTAATATACTGACAGCCTGTATAGGGCTAGTACATCAGTCTGCTTTTTTTTTCCTCTGAAATCTGCCTGCCAGCGCGTGTGTGTCAGGCTCACAGCGTATACTGTGCCCACTTGTCCAGTGCCACCACTCATATCTGGTGGCACAGTAGATTACATGTAAAAAAAACAACAACACAATTTTGACTGCAATAGAGAATAGCAGTTAGTTGTCTGCAAGTGTTTGTGTCAGGCCTACAGCGTCTACTCTGCCAACCTCTGCCAGTGTCACCAGTGCCACTCATATCTGGTGGCACAGTAGATTACATGTAAAAAAAAAACAACACAATTTTGACTGAAATAGAGAATAGCAGTTAGTTGTCTGCAAGTGTTTGTGTCAGGCCTACAGCGTCTACTCTGCCAACCTCTGCCAGTGTCACCAGTGCCACTCATATCTGGTGGCACAGTAGATTACATGTAAAAAAAAACAACACAATTTTGACTGAAATAGAGAATAGCAGTTAGTTGTCTGCAAGTGTTTGTGTCAGGCCTACAGCGTCTACTCTGCCAACTTCTGCCAGTGTCACTAGTGCCACTCATATCTGGGTGGCACAGTAGATTACATGTAAAAAAAAAAACACAATTTTGATTTCAATAGAGAATAGCAGTTAGTTGTCTGCAAGTGTTTGTGTCAGGCCTATAGCGTCTACTTTGCCAACCTCTGCCAGTGTCACCAGTGCCACTCATATCTGGTGGCACAGTAGATTACATGTAAAAAAAACACAATTTTGACCTCTAATAGAGAATAGCAGTTAGTTGTCTGCACGTGTTTGTGTCAGGCCTACAGCATCTACTCTGCCAACCTCTGCCAGTGTCACCAGTGCCAGATATCGACACTCTGAGGAGCGATGAACCCCTTGACTACTGGGTATGCAGGCTTGACCTGTGGCCTGAGCTATCCCAATTTGCGATAGAACTTCTGGCCTGCCCCGCTGCAAGTGTCCTTTCAGAAAGGACCTTCAGTGCAGCAGGAGGTATTGTCACTGAGAAGAGAAGTCGCCTAGGTCAAAAAAGTCTAGATTACCTCACCTTTATTAAGATGAATGAGGCATGGATCCTGAAGGGACTGACAGTGGGCGATACATTTGACTAAAAAAGGCCTGAGATGAGCTGCCTTGGGCGAAAAATGGTCCACACGCTGCTGTATTTTATCTCTAATACAAAAAGGAGTCGCGTTAATTAGTAATATAAATGTACTCAAAAGTCCATATAGTTGTAAACACAACATAAGATGTATCCTCAATATGTTGGTACACAGAGAGAATAGTGAAATGACATGAAAAGAAAGTCCCAAGTGAAATAATTCACACACGTTGTGGCTGATGATAAACAGAGGACCTCCACCAACACAGATCACACTGACCCTTACCGGAGCCTTTGATCTCACAGAGATCAAACCCACCATGACTGAATAAAAATCCACCTTCCGTCACAGAGATGAAGTAAATAGCGTCCGTCAGAGGAAATTGCTGTCCAAATTCCCACATAGGCATCAAAGGCAGTAATCCAGAATATAAAACCAAAGAAGCTCACATAGCGTAAAACTGTGGGTCAATTTATTAAATAAAAGATTGTATGCACTTACATCAATCAGCATGGAAAAGAACGTATAAAAAAGCAGCCGGCCGGCTTGTAGAAGCGTGCACCCAGAACTTCCGGGCTCTTACTCGTGAACGCGGTGACGTCGGAACGCCGCCTCCCGACGTTTCGTCTCGATAGGACTTGATCACGGGATGAGGCGACGCTCCGAGTCACCGCGTTTGTAAGCAAAGGTGGGCGGGACGAATCTCGAGATGGATCATGAGTGGCCCTGCGTCCGCCATGTATTTTATCTCTGCATGCCAGATGACTTGCGTAACTTATCCGCCACCAACTAGGGTTCAAGCGGCAATGTTTTAGTGCACTTTCTGCCTGGAAAACATCAATTTTCTGGCCGCTGCTACAACAATACCTAATTTTTCAGGCATCTGTATATGCCTAATTTTTCAGGCCTCTGGTGCAGCACTGTGGCTGCAAAAACAAAACAAAAAAAATACACATAGATGTGTCAATTCCATTTTGTGTTTGTTACCTTGTTGTGGTGAAGGAGCTTGCGTATCTCAATGAAGCGACCACCTCTATGAGTGTGTTGGCAATGGCAATGTTGGCACACCCCAGATGATAAGGTCGTTGCTTCATTGTGAACAGACCAAAAGCGATCGGCTGGATAATTTTGCATAGAAAAAAAATTAATTTTCTTTGTGATCATCTAAGGTGATCATTAAAGCCTACTAAGTCAACAATGGGCCCACACTGCAGAATCATTGTTTTCTGGGTCACTTAACTGTCACTGAAGTACCTCAGCATGACCATAGGCTTTGAAAAAAAAACATCGCCTGCAATCTCCCAAACATGCGCATGAGGACAGTCATCACTACATCAAGATTGACGCATAGAGGAATACAATTTATGTCATGAGTGTGTAAGTTACAGACAGGGTTAGGGTTACAGATAGGGTTAGGCTTAGGGTTACAGACAGGGTTAGGGTTGCACTGAAAGTACACTTGGAAGGGCAGTCGCTGTAAATCTGAGGGGTAGATCTGAAATGAGGGGAAGCTTTGCTGATTTTGTCATTCAATCATGTGCAAGCTATAATGATGTTTTTTTATCTTACTTACATGTCCCCCTCAGATCTACAGCGACTGCACTTCCAAGTGCACTTTCAGTGCAATTTCAAGTGCACTTTGCTCTTGTAGTTTGCTCTTGTAGTGCAAAGTGGATCTGCCTTTAGTAAATAATATAAAGAGGTAAACTGCGCTTAGGATAGTGAATAAGGGGAGTAAGATCTAATGGTATAGGCGGCCGCACCCCCCCTAAATATATAACTCCACTAAGGGAGTATATTGAGAAGATATGAAAGATGTTGGGGGTAGTGGCGCTGTCGCTAATATGTTGTACTGTTGAGCCAATTAACCACTTCAATACCCAGCCATAGACAATTGACGGCCTGAGATGGGATCTACCATCCTAAGTGGCCGTCAATTGACGGCCTGGGCTTTGCGGGTGGATATTTGAATGATGCCTGCAGCCAGAGGCATCATCCAGATATCCTCTTCTTCAGCCGGCGATTCTGCACGACGTAAGAATGATCATAGCGGCGGTTCCACTGCTTGATCGTTCTTACAGGCCACGGAAGGGGACATCCCCCCCTCCCGCCGCCATCCGGTGCTTCTCCGGACTCTCCCGTGCCTTCGGGGGCCCGGAGAACGAATCGTTGGCGTCGGCAGGAAGCATAGAGATGACTGGTGACCGGATGGTCACCAGTCATCTCTATGACCGTCGGAGGACCCGGGCGCGATGTGATGACGTCACGCCCGGGTCCCTGTAATTAAACAAAGCTGCGATTGCGGCTGTAAGCCACCATTTATGAGATCGGTGAATTTTTTTTCACCAATCTCATGGTTTCCAGCCTGGAGGAGAGATGTAAGGTCTTATTGACCACCATCTCTCCTTAAAGAGGACCTGTCACACAAATTTCCTATTACAAGGGATGTTTACATTCCTTGTAATAGGAATAAAAGTGTAAAAATAAAATTGAAAAAAAGTGTAAAAAAAAAAAAAAAAAAAAAATTAAAAAAAAAAGACAAAAAAAAAAATTAAAACGCCCCTGTCCCCGATAGCTCGCATGCAGAAGCGAACACACACGTAAGTACCGCCGACATATGTAAACGCCGTTTAAACCACATAATTGAGGTATCGCCGCGTGCGTTAGAGTGCCAGCAACGAATCTAGCACTAGATCTTCTCTGTAAATCTAAACTGGTAACCCCGTCCCCACGCTGCTGTAACAAGCAATCGGACAACCCCAGTGTAGTGTATCCACAGCGCCTGTACCTTTAGGATATAGGCTGTTTCTTTTTCATTTTTTTGCATTTACCCAGCAGGGGTGATCGCCTCTGGTGAGTGGGGAACCATAAGGGGGAGCACCGGACCCACTGCGAGAAACACTTGATGTACCTGTATGACCACCTACCCACATAGGTGCACCCTGCACATAGGTGCACCCTGAATTTTCCATCATTTTTATTTACCTGCTTGCATCTATACTACATGGACTTTTGCACTTGTGTTTCACTTACTATCACGGTGCCTGTTTTTATTTATAGGTGTTTGTTTATAGTTTATGATTATTGTATATAATATTATTGTTATGGTACCTATGGTCCAAACTGTATTACTGTATAGGTTAACCTCATATCATGCTAGATAGCATTACTTTTATAACTATTGTGGTGGTTTACAGTGGATAATTATCACTTATTTATACACATATATACTTCTTTTTCACATATCAGGCAGGAACTGCCATTTTTATATTGTGTAATATAGGGGATGTTGCCCTTATAGAGCTCATTTATATACCGATTAGGGTTATTAATTGGCTCAACAGTACAACATATTAGCGACAGCGCCACTACCCCCAACATCTTTCATATCATGCCTTTAGTAAATAACCCCAATAGAGACTCAAAGGTGGTCAGAGTACTCAAAGACCTCACTCGAGTTTTCAGTTTGTTAAAAAAATCCACCAAGTGGCTAAGGGTATAGTCAAGACAACACTTACTCCGATAAAGGAGAAAAACTTGTCACAAGTAGTGTTCCCATCAGAGCCCCACAAGTCAAAACATCCCCTGGGGGGAACCAAGGATACCCTCCCAATGGGGCTAGAGGGGATGTTGGAGGAGCATATCGAAAAAGATGTCCGAGTTAATGGTGACGCTCAGTCTGATAGAACCCTAAAAGCAGTCAGGATCCACGGTGCTCCCACCAAATTCTTCCCGGACAGTGTTTTCACTAAGGGAACCCACAATTTATTTGAAGAATGATGGCACCAATTCATAATCTGTACCAAGACCATGGCCTTATAGTATAAAGCTACATCGGGGAGCCCCTCTCCACCCTCCAACTTATGTCTATGTAGAACATCATAAGCCAATCTAGGAAGTCTATTCCCCCACACAAAGGTCAAAAATGACCTCTGTATATATGTCTAAAGAAAACCTGTGGAAGTGCTATGGGTACTGTATATAAAGTATGAATTATTCTGGGTAATATACTCATTTTGTGAGCATTCACTCTACCAGACCATGTCAAAAGATGGCCCCTCCATCCCTGCAAGTCCTTTAATATACCTGTTACTAAAGAACCATAATTAAGATCATATAAGAGCTTTGAATCTGAAATTATGTTAATCCCCAAATAAGGTAGGGAATCAAAGTGTCAGCTGAAAGGAAAGGAATGCTGCCGGCTAGGCAGCAGTAAAGACTTCTCAATATGTATTTTACAATTAATTAAAAGGCCAAATTCATGTATTTTAATGCGGTTAAAGATTCCTGAGAGGAGAAAAGATCAAATAATAGTTTATTCACATAGATCTTATGTTCCACAGACCCAATGCTGATCCCTGATATCTCTGTATTTTTCCTAACTGCATGAAGAAAAGGCTCCAAAACTATAGCAAATAAAAATGGGGAAAGAGGGCACCCCTGTTTAGTCCCATTACGTATATTAAAGTAGTCTGATAACATACCATTAACCGTAACCCTCGCTCTTGGATCTGTGTATATCGCTGAGAGCCAACCCATCATCTGCTCACCTCCCTCAACACTTCAATCATAAAGGCCCAATTCACCCTATAGCATGCCTTTTTGGCATCCATTGATAATACCACTCAAGGAATTTGATGAGGTCCGTTTTGTGCCCATTGGAGTACATGAAGGGCTGAAATAGTGTTATCTCAAGCTTCTCGGCCCGTCATGAATCCTGTCTGGTCCAGATGGACCACCTTCGCAATATGGTCTTGCAATCAAAAGGCTAAGATCTTAGCCAGAAGTTTAATATCTGAATTGAGGAAGGAGATAGGACTATAATAGCACAATATCCTGGGGTCCTTCCCAGATTTCATGAGAACCATCGCATGTGCCAACAATAGTTCTGGGCGTAGGAGGGTAGAGGCTATAATAAAATTAAGATAGCTACAAAGAGGGGATACTAGCATGGGAAGAAACTGTTCATAATGTTCGTAAGGCCATCAGGCCCAGGACTTTTACACACAGGAAAGGCAGCTACTACCCTATATGATAGGTAACTCCGAGTCCTTAAGATGCTTCTGAATCTTACTAACCTAAACTATGTCTGCAGCACCCAAAGAAGATGGACAGATACTATACAAAGACCTATAAAAGTGATGGAATTCGGCTGCGGCTATTGTTTGGGTGTCTATTATATGTTTATTATAAATCATTAGGGTATGAACATGACGTGAATCTTGTTGTTTCTTTAGTTGTCTGGCCAACAGCTTACCACATGTATTCCCCTGTTCATAAAAGTGGTGAGCAAAATACCTGTGCTTGTCTTTAACCTTGCAATACAAACACTAAGCAAGACTAAATTGCAATGTTTCTAGCCTTTGGGCATGAGCAGGGTTCAAGTGGACCTTGTGTTTGGTCTCAAGATTATGAATTTGTCTAAAAGGTCTAAAATTTCTTTCTGTCTCTCCTTTTTAACACGAGAGCCATGTACAGTCAATTCGCCTCTAATAACCACCTTATGGGCTTCCCACACCGCTTGACCAGACACCTCTCTGAGTATATTTATTTCAAAGTATGATGCCAATGTATGAGATTAAGGCCCCGTACACACGAGCAAATAAATCCGCTCAAATCGGTCAGACAGACCGATTTGATCAGATTTGTCTGCTGGCTGTTTTGGTTTGATCGCTGTACACACGATCAAACCAAAATCCCCGCCCGCAGACAGCGCGGTGATGTGGCGGTGACGTTGACGCCGCCACGTCACCGCACCAGGAAGTAAAACACTTCCGCACATGCGTCGAATCCATTCGACGCATGTGCGGGCAGATATGTCTGCTGGTTAGCGTACTAACCAGCAAACATATCGGTCTGACGGGTTCCCAGCAGACAGATTTTAAAGCAGGCTTTAAAATCTGTCGGCTGGCCAAATCCATCTGCTCGCCCGTACACACGATCGAATCTGTCTGCTGAGACGGTCTGTCAGACCGTTTTCAGCAGATAGATTTGATCGTGTGTATGCGGCCTAAGAGTTTCCAAGACCAACTTATCATCCAAAAGGGACTTGTTCAATTGTCATGTCCTTTCCACACTATAGGCAGAAATCGGTCAGAAAGACAGTGTTATGGGAGCATGATCTGATATAGTAATAGTTTCTATGGTGGAAATGAACATGGTTCAAATAAAATTGGTTCACCAACAATAGATCAATACGTGAATATGCATTATGAGTTTTAGAATAATGGCTATAATCTCTATCTGTATTATGTAACGCACACCAACGATCCACCAGATGTAAAGAGAGTAGAAGTTGTTTAATGTGCTTTAGAGCTCTGAAAGACAATGGAGTTTTTTACCCGATGTGGTGTCCAGGCAAGGGTCCAAAATAAGGTTGAAATCCCCTCCCAATAACAAAAAACCCTCTCTTATCCTACCCAGCATTCTCAAGGACTTAGATTGAAAATTAACAGTACGAGTGTTGAAGCAAAGTTATAGCACTGGCCCTGCAACGTACCCTAAACAAAAAGAAAATGGCCTTCAGGGTCCGCTTGTACTTCCGTAAGTGCCAGGGGACATGAATAATGAAAATATATTGTTACTCTTCTAGGCCTTGAGATAGGTGATGGTGCATGAAACCATTGATTAAAGGGAAAAAGAGGCATACGAGGGGTGGACCCTGCTATGTAGTGCATCTGCTGCAAGAAATCTACATCTGCCCCCATGTGACGCAGTTCGCGACCAATTTTATGGCGTGAACAAATACCTCTCACATTATATGACACAATCTCCACTATATCAACCAGCCTAAATCTAATCTGGACATCTCACTCAATAAGCAAATTACCGCACCACTTCGTTGAATAGACATCATTGAGGAACCCAGCTTTACCCTGCATATCACACATAGATCCACCTAGCAAAAAAAAAGAAGAAAATAAAAAACAAAAAAGAAAAAAGACAAAAAAAAAAACATACAAATAACACAAAACTAAAGAAAAAAAAAGAAGGAAGAAAAAAAAATATACCACTATGTGTGATATACCACCTGAGGCTGCGTACACACGATCAAATTTATCTGCTGAAACTGGTCCGACGGACCGTTTCAGCAGACATCTCCGATCGTGTGTACGGGCTAGCGGACATATTTTCCCAGCGGACAAATTTCAAAGCATGCTTTGAAATTTGTCCGGCGGAGACATGTCCGTCGGATATGTCCGCTGGTTAGTACACTAACCAGCGGACAGAAATCTCTGCGCATGCGTCGAATGGATTCGACGCATGCGTGGAAGTATTTCACTTCCTCGTTTGGTGACGTGGCGGCGTGTTCCCTGGCTGAGGGGATTTTCATCCGATGGTGTGTACACACCGTCGGACGAAAATCCGGAGGAGACATGTCCGCTGGAAACGGTCCGTCGGACATGTTTCAGCAGACATGTCCCTCCGTGTGTACGCTGCCTAAGGGGTAAACCCCGTACCCAGGTTCATCTTCCCTTCTGCAAATATGCAGAATACAAAGTCCCTTGTTTTGAGACCAACCTATTGGGGAAAAGATGATTAGGGCCATGAGTAGGGCACATAGATAAATGTACACTTTAGTATCAAATCTTAATACTTCAAAACTTAACAAAAGCCTATCCACCAACTAAATCTACGCAATGCAAAAGGCAATACAAAAGGGCAATAGGAAAATTTTACCATGCCCATATATCAAATATGTATTTATAGAATCTATTCTATCAATTCTCCTCAACCGATATCCTGCTCTGAACAGAGGGCTCTCATTATACTAAGCCCAAACAGAGGTTCAGACAGGTCTAGCAGGAGTTGGACTTTAATTAGCTTTATCTGGATGGTTCTCTCATCAAGCTCTGACCGGGGCCTGACTTGGGTGTTGTAAAAGAGGTTTGAAGCTATTTAGTCTCCAGTATGGAAAATCCACTATAGGCAAGTTCAACATTTGTAGAAAATATTGCAAGATGTCTTTGGTTTGAAGAACTGCTGTGCTACCATTCTGGGTAGTTGTTAGGCAAAAAGGGAAACCCCAACGGTATTTAACATCAACAGCACACAAAGCATTCCGATGCTGCATCAGAGTATGATGTGATAAGTCTGGAAAAAAAGAGAGCTGAGCTCCATCAAAGTCGACAGTAGATTTATTACAGCTCACTTTCTTATTGGCTTCCTTCACTAAGTATCTGTGTCATTTACAAATAAAGTTGTTTGGCTTATCTGCATTTTGGGGAGCATGAATTAGTGCTCAATGTTCCCTATCCACCTCAATAATGTCGGGTGCAAGTTCTCCCAGAATTTGGCAAAATAAGCCCAGCACAGTTGGAAGCAGGTCTGAAGTGCTTCAGGTAAGCCCCATACGCGTATATGCTGCCAGCAATCTCTGTGTTTATAATCATCAAGCTGATCCATAAGGGAGTTCAAAACATTCTCATGATGTTTAATAATATCTTGTTTACCAGCCACAGCTTGCCTAATGACATCCTGACCCATCTCCACTTCTTCTACTGTATGTCCCAGTGTCACTGTATCCTCCCTAAGCCCCTCTACAGCTTGCTTGCAACTGCTTGCAACAGCAGTTATAAGTGACTGGATATCTGCTTTAGTAGGAAGGGCACTTATATGTTCTCTAAGATCCCAATCTATGTCTTCCATAGTTAAATCCAGCTGAGATGTAACTTGCCCACTAGTAGCTTTATAGGCCAGGGGGCTAGAACACTGCACCTGAACAATAGACATTATTCCTAAGGAACAAGCTTTAGGTATTAGATGGCCACTGCTGGAAGCTGGCGAGCCACTGCAGGGCATTGTAGTGCCCCGGCTTGATCCTAAAGAGCCATGAACTGAGGTTAAGGAGCTGCGGCTGTGCAGGATCCAGGTGCTGGGCTGCCGTGGCTGGATGTTAGAGAGCCGCATCAGGGTACTGTCAGGCCCCTCTTCAGATCTTGAGTCGCGCTTCATTTCCTTGTGACATGGCACCATCTTAGCTGTGCATTTGGGGTCCGCTCTCTGTGAGGACAAGAAGGCTCGCAGCCTGCCTGCTTGATTCTTACCACCACTGAGTGGATGTAAAGCTGCACAGTGGCGAGTGGACATAGTATATCCAAGAGGGATGGGCTTTGGACAGCAGCTACTTGCTTTCCTGGAGCCCGGGGATCCTAGCATGCTCAATCAGCATGTCTACTCTTCATGCCACGACCCCCCAGTTAATCCATTAATAACACAAATCTTTTGATATTATTTAAAAAATAAATAAGTCTTTTTGTACTCATTGTCAAACAAGTCTAACACTGTGATTATAATCTTATTCTTTGGAAAATATGGTGGCAGAATAGTTATGCTATTTTTTATATGTGGTTGTAAACAAAATTTCTGAAAAAGATTAAAATTCACAAGATCTCTAAAATTAAAGATGGTAACATGCGATAGTGGTCACACATTGGATATTGATCTGACCATGAATAGACACTCTTATCTATGTGCTGTCATAGTATGAGTTTGTCCTTTGGGACTTATGGACACCATTCTTATCCTCGTAAGCGAAATGAATTGTTGAAATCTTGAACTGTGGCTAATACATATTTAAGTAAAACTGAAGTCTTCCAGGGTTTTTTGACTACTTTGCCCAGGCTGCCTAAAAATCAGGTACAGGATGATAGGTATAATAGATTGACAGACTGGAAAATAGTCATATTATGGACACACCTGATATTCATGTTATGAATTCTACCAACACATTTGGTCAAATGACAAGGAAAAAACTGAATTCCAAATTGAATCGTTTCTGGATTAACTCATATTATTCCAAAATATTTAGGCCAGAGCCAGGGGTCTCAGGTAAATTCGTTAGCGTTTAGGCATGTTTATATTATAAAAAATGTTCAGCTCCCTTTTCCATATTCTTGACCATCCATGTAGCTGTACTGTCACTGGCATTGGATGCAAGCATTCTTTTAAATCATCTCCATTAAGAATGTATTACAAGATTAGTTAATATGGGTAAAAATAGAAACATTATTATACAATGCATGCTGTTTTCTTTTAGTAATCAGGAAAAATAAATTGGAGGCTTATTTGATGACCTTGTTATTTAATGCAAGGGCTTTTCCATCTAATCTACTGTATATGGAATGGACAGTATTTACACATTTTTTAGATAACTGTTAATGTAAAAGTGATCTACTTGAGTAAATAATGGTATTGGGGTCAATTCACAAAGAGAAACTTTATTGGTTTTCTTCAGGTGTTAAATTAGCACTCCTTATTTAACGCTAGCAAACATGGTATTCACGAAAGCTATAATCGTTATTTAACATAGTCGTTATGGTTTTCAACTGACTCTTTATCCAATCGTTATGCTAACTACTCAGACGTTATTATTAACATTTGGGACGTTAAAATAACTCTTAAGATCGTTAAATAATGCTGGAGAGATGCATTCTGGGAGCAGAAGGGGAGGAGAACAGCTGCATGTGGAAAAGAGCAGATACAGAGAGAGAGAGAAAGAGACACAAGCAAGACACATGGAGATTGAGCATGTGATGTGCAAAACTTCTAGTGTGTGTTTTTCTAAAGCCATGTGTATTTCCTCATACAGAGAATAAATCATGGGAGATGATAATCGGAATTTAGCTATTACCTGGGTTTCAGAAAAGTCATCCAAAATAGTATGTGAACAGAATACACGTTTATAAATCTAAACCACATTCTAACATGTTCTTCTTCACCTCTGGATAATTTTAAGTTCAAATAGAGCACGGTTCTATCTTGCCCAACACTACTAAAAACTTCACTACACTACAAAAATCGCCAAAAGCTTCCTCTAACAACAAAATATCGCCTGGGAAATGTCACTGAGGGATGTGTTAATTTAACGATTGCTTAACGATCGATAACTGTCAAAAAAATCTTTGTGAATTGCACTTCTGTACATATTTAACGATTTGACTCTTTAAAATAACAATTTGACTCTTTAATAAGGATCCACACCTTAAAATATTGGTTCTGTGTAGTGAAACGTTATTTGATGATTTTTCAAAGCGTTAAATCGTTTAGTGAATTGAACTAGCTTCAATAACGTGCAAAATCGTTACAATAACACCCGCAATCTGAAAATAAAGCTTTGTGAATTGACCCCATTGTGTGTTAAACTTTTTAAATGTGTTTCCAAATTCAACTTGTAATTATATTTGTGTATGGATGCAGCCATATTTGCTGTATGTACCAGTGGTGGCCCACCCATAGGGGGCGCCCGGGCGCTGCCCCCCCTCCTGTAGGCACAACATATATATATATATATATATATATATATATATTTTAGTGGCCCCTTTAAGAAACTTAAAAAATAAAATAAAACTTTAATACAATAGTATTGAGCGCCGGCCACCATTGCCCTATGAAGCGCCGCGTCACTGCAATCTTTAGATTGCAGACATGGCGCTTCATTTGCAGGCTTTAATCCTGCCATATGGGTGCATTGCAAAGCGCTGATAAGCTTCCTGTGCCACTCTATGGGCACCGGGAGCATCACTATTACTGTGACTTCCGGCCATTCGTCTTACAGACGAAAACCGGAAGTGAGGTCACGCGGCAGCTCAGTTCTCTTCACACTGCCCGAGCAGAGCGGAGCTGCTAAAGTAAGCCGATGCCACAGAATTCAAAATGGATTTACTTGATCGCCCCAAAAGTCATCAGCGGACAGCACTGCCTGATCCCCACCCATCCACCTTGGAGCCTGTTATTGTATTTAGACTGCTGGGACTTGTAGTTCTCCATCTTCTCCTGGGGCTCATGGAGAAGATGGAGATTGGAGAACTACAAGTCCCAGCAGGTTATACATACAATAAAAAATTGTGAGAAAATAACTGCGCTAATGTGTTCAAATAAACCTGTGATAAACAGGATAACATGATGGCTCCTGAGGCCAATATATAAAGCAACACCTCACTGTGTGACATTAAACAGTGATAAACAAATGGAAAAAAACAAATTGGGCTAAACATGATAAATGAACATACAAAAATATATGTTATGAGGCTAATAGATTCACTTGACATATAATCAATTAGTATTGTGAAAACCAGAAAGGAATGTCCATAAATGATAAGAATAAGGAGAAAACCCAATCACAGGAGTGAGTAAAGGTCGGACTTTGAGGCAAGGTGGAAGTATATATAAAAATAATTATTTATTACAAAAATAGAAAAATACAAGGCAAAGATACAATCTTGAAAAATAAATACAATATAATAGAACCATCTGGATCAATAATTCATGAGTGATAGATAAATCCTTTGAAGTCACCTACGCGTTTCGCCGTTGGGCTTCTTCAGGACGAGACAAGCAGGATTTTTGGGTAATATATAGATATTGTTTCATAATCTAGTACATTGTGGCAAGTGTATTCATTCAGAGAACTCCGGGCATTCCAAAAAGTGCCAAGATATCAGGAGTAAATTGAGTGTCACTTTTAATGGTGTCATAAAAATTGATCATCAATAGTCCAGGTTAATAGCATCTATGGTGATAATCCCATGATGTCGAGGATTGGGTGATCAAATGAAAGATCAAAGAAAATTTACAGGGGCTTTGCCACAATATCGGCAAACGAAAGAGAACCCCTATTCTGAACAATCTTGTAGTAGAATTAAGGTTGTGGCTGTGAGCCTGGGGCATACACGGACTTCTTCTTACAACAAAGCGTTTGGCGGTGCAGGCTCTATTGACCATATATGTTGAGTGCCCAAACTGTGTTTGGATCTCCATCGCACCTACGCCCATATCTGACTTTATGTGAGAACATGCCCCAGCTTTAATTCTACTACAGGATTGTTCAGAATAGGGGTTCTCTTTCGTTTGCCGATATCTTGGCAAAGCCCCTGTAAATTTTCCTTGGTCTTTGATTTGATCACCCAATCCTCGACATCATGGGATTATCACCATAGATGCTATTAACCTGGACTATTGATGATCAATTTTTATGACACCATTGAAAGTGACACTCAATTTACTCCCTGATATCTTGGCATTTTTTGGAATGCCCAGAGTTCTCTGGATGAATACCCTTGCCACAATGTACTAGATTATGAAACAATATCTATATATTACCAAAAAATCCTGCTTGTCTCATCCTGAAGAAGACCAACGGTGAAACGCGTAGGCGACTTCAAAGGATTTATCTACCACTCATGAATTATTGATCCAGATGGTTCTATTCTATTGTATTTATTTTTCAATATTGTATCTTTGCCTTGTATTTTTCTATTTTTGTAATAAATAATTATTTTTATATATACTTCCGCCTTGCCTCAAAGTCTGACCTTTACTCACTCCTGTGATTGGGTTTTCTCCTTATTCTTACCATATACGGATGTGGCCAATGTGAGTGCCTTCCTTGGGTGTCTTGTCCTACCTTTCCCTGCCCTCTCCCCTTTTTCCCTTCCCTGTGTTTGCATTCCCCCCTTCTCCCCCTCCCTTTTTTTTTGATCCATAAATGATAAGTGATCAAATTCTCAATTGGACCACTATGGCTCAGTCCATCACCAGTGAAGAAAGGAAAAAGTCCACACTTAGATAATCAGATGTTTACACCAAATCGAAGTGACAATCCACCAGATAGAATCCTCCACCACCAAAGCATAAAATCTGCTTACCAGTTCCTAGTGGTCCCTAGCTTTTAGGAGACCCCAGATAGCGTATAGGTTCAGGGATTAGCAGAGCTGGAAGCTGGATGGACACGGTTTGGTAATAATCCTCGCCTCATTCAAAAGTTCCAAAAACGTGGATGACCATATTTCATAGAAACAAAAACATAGAGGGCTCCAATAGTGTAAAATCATTAAAAAACGTTATTAAAAGAGACAAAAAAACACTCACATGGTTCCAGTGTATTTCAAGCCTTTCAGTCTGGAGTCCCGGCTGGAGACAAACAGACTACCTGTCCAATAGGGAAAACCAAGCAGCAGAAAGGGGGGTGATGCCGATGTGCCACACGTTCCGCACAAACCAGTTTCGCGAGAGATCGCTTCTTCAAGGGGCTTCTTTTTTTCCATATACATACAATAAGGCTCTAAGGTGGATGGGTATGGATTGCATGCACTGTGAGCCCAGGAGAAGATGGAGAACTACAAGTCCCAGCAGGTTATAATATAAGGCTCCGAGGTGGATGGATGTCCGGACACCCATCCACCTCAGAGCCTTATTGTATAACCTGCTGGGACTTGTAGTTCCCCATCTTGTCCTGGGGCTCAGGTGCATGCAATCCACACCCATTCACCTCAGAGCCTTATTGTATGTATAACCTGCTGGGACTTGTAGTTCTCCATCTTCTCCTGGGGCTCAGGTGAATGCAATCCACCATCTTTGTCCAGTTTTTCTCTCACTGGTGGGACTTGTAGTCTCATAGATGGTGGATTGCATACACCTGAGCACCAGGACAAGATGTATAACTACAAGTCCCAGCAGTAAGAGAAAAACAGGACAAAGATGGTGGATTGCATGCAACTGAGCCCCAGAAGACAATGGAGAACTACAAGTCCCAACAGGTTATAATATAAGGCTCAGAGGTGGATGGATGTCTGGACACCTGTGAGCCTGATGCTCCAGGCCCCTCCACTTCATTGGTTGCCCCCAGAGAAAGCCGCTCTCCATGGAGGCACCCATGCATGTTCACTCCTGAGCCCTGCTGATGCGTCCATTGATTCAGACAGGACTCGACCCACCCCGCTTCTCCCATGTCACAGCTAATGGCTCTTGCTGTTATCAATCAGTCCAATGAGGAGAGAGACAGTGGCTGGAGCTGGATCGGATTGAGCTCAAGTAAGAAAAAGGGGGAGGGTCTGGGGGGCAGCTGCAGCACAGAAGGTGTTCCACCTTAATGTATAGAAACAAGGGGCAAAACATCTTAAGGCTTTAGAACCACTGTAATCCCTTATTGTGGAACCTGAATCCCAGGTTGTAGAGCTTGCCCATAGATCCGCCAGTTGCACCCTAAAGGAAATCCAGAAATCCAGAAATAATAATAATAACAGTTTTGCTTAGATTAGGAAACAATCCTTATGATGTTGTATAGCTGTAAAACCATCCCATCCCCCTACGCATTAGGATACACTAATGGCCAATCATACATTTTGGAAAGAATGACCTCCTGCCTTACCCAGCTTACAAAAAAATATGTCTTGTCTACATGGGAATTTTTCAAAACCCAACTACAGCATATAAGCAACCCCCACCTCCTTTTAACTAACTGCTGTTTTGAAAAAAAATCTAAAAGCCTGACTGCTGTGTTTTCACGGTGACAGCTGTTACTGTATATATGAAAGCACGGGGCCACCCGGTGATGTAACTGAGTAACTCCGCCATTTGCCGTCAGAGGGGGTGGGGTCATCTGGTTACATCAGCGGGTGGCTCTGCCCTGGTCTTTATAATAGCTGTCACTGCGAAAAGACAGCAGTCGGTGGCACGCCATCCATCGAGGCAGAGCCTTTTTTTTTCAGGTCTGTCAATGTCATGATTAAAGATGGATGGACATTGCGGGACCCTTTTTTTTAATAAAACAATTGTCAAAAACTGTCTTTTGTGGTTTGTCTTACAATGTACCCGATACCAATTCACATAGGGAGGTTGGGATCTGGGGGCCCCCTTGTTAAAGGGGGCTTCCAGATTCCGATAAGCCCCCCACCCACAGACCCTCACAGCCACTGGGCAAGGGAAACATCACAGGACAGAGAGGCTGTTTAATAATGTACCAATTTTGCAAGAAATGTGAATTGTGATAAACTGTGTTTATTGGTATATTGGAATTGAAACAGTGGGCCAGATTCACAGAGCGATTACGCCGGCGTAACAGGAGATGCGCGGCGTAAGTCTAAATGTGCGCATGCGTTTCGATACTCCGCATCCCCAAAACGAGATACGCAAGAAATCTACTTTTTGTCCGGCGTAAATTCGATAGACAGGCGCATCCGTCCGCGCAAAACTGCGCTACACACACCATTGATTTGCTATTGAGGGAGTTACGGGGATCCACAAAAGAACGTTGGTGCAGCGCAGGCTACGCGCTGTGCGCAACAGCTGAACGGCCTGTCTAAAATTAGACCATATAAAAGGTGGTCTAAAATTAGACAATTCTTCTACATGTCAGAGAAAGCAACACTGTTAGTGAGGAGCTGAGCAGTCACACTTGCTGCCCAACAATCTGCATCCATGCTCATAGCTATACTACTGACTTTAGATGAGCAAAGAAGGAGGAGGGCACGGAGAAAGGCACGGAGGAGGGCACGGGAGAGGATTTTTTTTTTTTAGAATTTTTTTTTCTTTGCTTTAAGAAACATTTTTACAAAAAATATACATACATATATACATCAATACATAACATACATACAAATTACAAACACGGTCTCACTATCTTTCAATAGCCCTTTAAAACTTTGATGGATATAATAATCTAATCTGATACAAGCCCATCACTCTTCACTTGATATATCACACACGCATAGACATCTTTGGTATGAGTGATTCTGAGGTGTCTCGCATCTTCAGATTCACTCCTCATGCCATCCTGAAATTAACCACAACCCTGCAGGAGCCCAACACATGACACCACCCATGACACCCATGACAGCTACATATACAATCAGAGCCCCATCCCCACAGATTTCGAACAGAACATGTATGGGGACAGCTGGCTGGTTGGTGAGTGACATGGGTGGCAGGCATGACTGTCCCCCCCATGATGCTGAAATCACAAGGGGCACATGCACTACTAACATCCTCCTGTCTTATCCCTTCAGGGTGACTCTGCATATGCACTGGGACCCCATCTCATTACTCCTATACGGAACCCCCCTAACCAAGGCTACCCCATCTTCTGAGGGAAGAGCAGCCAGGAGCCAGATCACATTAGGCATCTTTGCACGTTAAACACACACATTAATCGTGGCACAATGAGAATGCATGCATGCACACCACTGTGGTCCCTAGCACAGACACATCACATCCTCATCACATTGGATTGGCACAAGCCCACCATGCAGGACTTGTGAGCAGCAACGCCATGCCACGGCTCCAATTATGTCACTGTACATTCATACACCATTCACACGGACCTGGGGATCACTTCTCCACCACAAATGAGGGCGTCCTTTTCCGGCAGGAATGTCACCCCCACATTCCCAAATCATACACAAACAGAACCAAAAAAACAAAAAAATTGACGAGCAAAAATAAAAAATGCCCAGCAAAAATATAATTTAAACAAAATAACAACAAAGAAAACACATAAAAGACAAAAATCACTCTGCAAAACAGTCCCCAAATATCTCAAAGACACATCACAAACAAACAAACAAACGCTAATAAACAACAGAACAAAAGCACCTTGCTGTATAGGAAGGGATACAAAGGGATGTACTTTTGCAAAGGAAGTGCGTTTGTGTCTGTCTATTTATGCTGTCTGCGTAGTTCACTAAGTTGCCCTAGTCCACTTCCAATTTCACTGATTGCGCCGTTCCCGAGTTGTGAGCATGCGCACAGAGGTGCTGACTATGGTCTGCTTCAAGCGCGCATGCGTGAGCCGGCCGGCCCTTCATTTGCATGGGGTCACGGCTCATTTCAATGTAACACGCCCACGTCCTTCCCAATTTGTATTACTCCGCCTTGCGCCTCTGAAATAACGTTGCGCAGGCGCAAATTTCTGCGTAAAAGCGACGAGAATAGGGTGATTGCGCCGCTACATTGCGCCAGTCTAACGTAAAGGCGGTGCGCTACGCCGGTCCAATAATGCGTAGATGTACGTGAATCTGGCCCAGTGTTTGTACTTGCTTACTCTTCTGCTATTCTTTGTACTTGGTCTTGTCTCATTTAATAAAAATATTTCTAAATTAAAAAAAACAAACAGGCATGGCCTGTTGTCTGGTCCCTGCTGAACCAGATGAATTTCAATCTAACTATGGCCATCTTTAGGAAGAGATGTTTGGAGTCAAGACTAAGGCCGCGTACACACGATCAAACTTGCCTGCTGAAACTGGTTCGCAGACCAGTTTCAGCGGACATGTGTACGGGCTAGCAGACAGGTTTTTCCAGCAGACAAGTTTTAAAGCATGGTTTAAAACTTGTCTGCTGGAAACCCGTCCGTCCGACATGTCCGCTGGTTAGTACGCCTAACCAGCGGACCGAAATCTCCCGCATGCGTCAAATGGATTCGACACATCCTTGGAAGTATTTTACTTCCTGGTTTGGTGACGTGGCGGCGTCAACGTCACAGCTACGTCACCGCGCTGTCTGTCCGCGGGGGTTTAGGTTTGATGGCGTGTACAACCATCAGACCAAAACAGCACAGCAGACATGTCCGATGAAAACAGTCCGTCGGACCGTTTTCATCGGATAAGTTTGATTGCGTGTACAGGGCCTAAGAAGTAACGTCACTGTAACAAGATGCACTGTTTACATTTACTTTTGAGCTGAAGTTGGGCTTTAATGATTAATTTTGCTTCAGTATCACCTACATTTAAACAAAAAAAGAGTGTTGAAGTTGCTTAAATGGGTGTTTTCTATTCCAAAACACCATTGGTGAACATTTGCCAAAGAACCAAAGCTTGTGGTAAGATAAGAAAGAACAAATCTGGTGTGTTATTGAAAGCAGTAGGTGGTGATGACTAGACTGTGGGCTTTTCCTGTGCAGTTGCCTCAGAGCTTAGTAAATGAGACACAACTTCACTTTGCAAAGAATATCCAATCCCATGCAAGAAAAAAAATGCATTTTTGCTTGCACATGATTGGGTGATGGAAGTCAGCAGAGCTTCACCACAGAGGAGATAGAACGGTCAGCTGCGAGCAGTATCAGTCAGGTTTATACTACTCTGCACAAAGCACATGTTTTAGTGGCTTTGTGAGTAGGAACACTCTAGCTATGTAGTGTGTAATGAAAGTTTTTCATTTGCACTTTAAGCAAACAGAACACCTTATTATTTTAGTTTCCCAAGATACTTTAAAAAATGCATTGTCAACATGTGACCAGTAAGCAGAAACTGTTCTTTTATTATATGCAACCTTTTTTTTTGGTCTTTGAAACTGATTTGACTTTTACAAAGATCAAATGAAATTTATAAACACAACTATACTGTACGTGTAATCAAAAACATAAAAAAAAAAAAAAAAAACATTTGTTCCTATTTCATCTTTATAAAAAGCAATAATTTGAAATCCTGTCTGCCAGATTAAGATTAAAAGGCTCATTTTATAACGTCAGCCTCCACAGTATGCACTGATAGCATCACAATTAACAATCTGCCAGCACAGATACCTATATAACTAATGAGCAGCTTTAATCAAGTTCAGTAGCTAAGATAACTTTTAATTTGTTTTCTGCTTGATGATATAAATTTGAGGTGAGAATTAGGCACATATATTATCATGGTAATTTTAGGTTGCACCACACTAAAAAATGAATATATATATATATATTTATATATATATACACACTAATGAGCAGCTTTAACCACTTCAATACAGGGCATCTTCATCCCCTTCCTGCCCAGGCCAATTTTCAGCATTCAACATTTTGAATGACGCAGTAATGCAACACTGTACCCATATGAAATTGATATTTTTTACCCCACAAATAGAGCTTTTTTTGGTGGTATTTGATCACCTCTATGTTTTATTTATTTTTTGCTCTATAAACAAAATTTTTTGAAAAAAAAAAAAAAAACACAATGGGGGTTATTTATAAAAGGCAAATTTACTTTGCACTACAAGTGCAAAGTGCACTTGAAATTACACTGAAAAGAACTATTTTTGACTCCTGGAATCTAGGGAGAGAATGTTGGAGGAGGAGTCAATTCCTCTAATATATTTTAAAATTAATTGTTTGAAAATATTTTATGTTACCTAAATATTCTTTCCCTGGATCAAAAGTATGGGAATAACACAGTTTCTGTTTATTTTTTAATTTTTTTAATTTTTTATTTTTATTTTTTCCCATCTAATCTGCCATAAGAGATAGTTTTAGAATTGGTGGGAAGAATGGATGGAGTAGATGCTCTGCATCCCTTGAAACGACTTGACCCAGATATGGTGTAGGGGAAGATGGAGGGTAGTTTAAGAATTTACCATATTCATAGATTTGAGAGATATAACTTTTGTTGTAATTCATAATGTGAGTTACTGTGAATTTAAACAAGAGTTAAGGGATGACTGGGGATGGGAAAGTACGAGTAACTATTCAATTTCAGTTAGGTTGATTTACAGAAACTTGTGATTTTTTGTTGTATTCTTTATCTCTGGCTAATGAATGATTCTTTGATTTAGACCACAGTGTTATTAGAAAGAGTATACTACTAAATATGACGTTGTGTAATGCAATATAATGACTTTTTGTTATGTTCTATCAAATGCAACGTCTATTATTTGAAATTAAACTTAAACTTAAATGAAAAAAAAAAAAAAGAAATTGCACTGCAAGTGCATGTGGAAGTGCAGTTGCTGAGAATCTGAGGGGTAGATCTGTAATGAGGGGAAGCTCTGGTGATTTTATTATCCAATCATGTGCAAGCTAAAATTCAGTTTTGTATTTTCCTTGCGTGTCCCCCTCGGATCTACAGCAACTGCACTTCCAAGTGCACTTTCAGTGCAATTTCAAGTGCAGTTTGCACTTGTAGTGCAAAGTGGATTTACCTTTAGTAAATAACCCCAATATTTTCTACATGTTTTGCTATAATAAATATCCCAATAAAAATAAATAAAATAAAAAAATAAAATTTCTACCTCAGTTTAGGCCGATATGTATTCTTCTACATATTTTTGGTAAAAAAGAAAAACCTCAATAAGGGTAGGTTCACACCACAATTTTCTATACAGTTTTTGGATACGTTTTAAAAAAAAAAAAACGCATTCTAAAAAACGGACCCAACCGTACTCAACCGTATGCTTCAAAAAGCAACCATATACGGTTTAAAACCGTAAACGGTTACAAATAAGTAGTACGGTTACATACGGTTGTATACGGTTGCATCCGTTTTTTAAACAGAATTTTTTTTATTTTTTTTATTTTTCAATAAAGTTTCAGTTGTTCTATTGAAATTTCAAGGGAAGTAGGAGGGGTTTTCCAACTAGCCTTGCCTTGCTAGGTTGGAGAGAGAGAAAGAGCGCAGGTTATTTTTACAGCTAGTGATTTGGTGTGTATTTTCAGTCATTTAACCATGCCTATTGTGCCCATTTTGCGCCTAAAGCTGGTACAGCTGCGGGAGCGTCAGAGGGAGCTTATGTGGAGGAGATTTTCACGTAGGTTTTTATGCCCCTGGAATGGCCCTGACTACTCAGATACCAATGATGTTATGTACTCTTTCTATAGATTTCCTTGTTTCTTTTTCCTTATCATATTCTTTGAAGCTCCCTTTGAAGCTCCTAGGCCTTTTTCTTTTGTTTACCTAAGAACCGGATACTTTTCTTTTTAGTCTCTGTCATCTTCTTTTCTTTTTCTTTTTTATTACTGTGGATTGATTCTAGGTAACACCTAACCAGCGGCACTTAGACGCTCACCCCCCAGTGGGTATTTGGCTCCTAACCAAGCTTAAAATCAAATCAAAATCAAATCAACAGGAGCTTTGTGTGTAAACACAAAGCTCTCGTTCCTGTCAGCGGGGGAAACGCTGATTTTCTGCTCATACAATGCATGAACAGAAGATCAGTGATTTCCCCTAGTGAGGCCACCCCCCCATACAGTTAGAACACAAACAGGAACACACTTAATCCCTTCCCTGCCCCCTAGTGTTAACCCCTTTACTGCCAATGACATTTTTATAGTAATACAATGCATTTTTATAGCATTGATCGCTATAAAAATGCCAATGGTCCCAAAAATGTGTCAAAAGTGTCCGATGTGTCCGCCATAATATCGCAGTACTGAAAAAAAAAGCTGATCACAGCCATTACTAGTAAAAAAAAAATATTTAAAAAAATACCATAAAACTACCCCCTTTTTTGTAAACGCTATAAATTTTGCGCAAACCAATCAATAAATGCTAATTGCGATTTTTTTTTTACGAAAAATATGTAGAAGAATACGTATCGGCCTAAACTGAGGAAAAAAAAAATGTTTTAAATCTTTTTTGGGGATATTTATTAGAGCAAAATGTAAAAAATATAGAATTTTTTTCAAAATTGTCGCTCTATTTTTGTTTATAGCGCAAAAAATAAAAACCGCAGAGATGATCAAATACCACCAAAAGAAAGCTCTATTTGTGGGAAGAAAAGGACGCCAATTTTGTTTGGGAGCCACGTCGCACGACCGTGCAATTGTCAGTTAAAGCGACGCAGTGCCGAATCACAAAAAGTGCTCTGGTCTTTGGACAGCAATATGGTCCGGGGCTAAAGTGGTTAAACCATCTTTAGAATGGGACAAAAATGAACAATAATTATCTTCTTTTGATGCTGATATTCACACAGAGTTCCGACTAACTTTTTTAAACATTTTTCATGCTGATCTCATGAATATTTAGAAATATTTTATATAGGCTTTTTTTTTTTTTTTTTTTTAAATACAGATCTTCATTTGTAATTATAATTGAATTATTATTTAATTTCTCGTCACCTCCATGTTTTGTTTTTTTTGGTGTCAAGTTACCACCATTGTAAAATTATTGTTTGGTCTTATCTGATCTGTCCCTTTATAATTAGACCTTCTTTTTAAATTTTAAACTTAACCTGCCTACTCACAAGCAAAGTTTTTGGTTGTAGGAAAAACACATAGACAACTATGAACTGTAAACAAAATATTTCCATTTATTCTGGAAAAGAATGTAAAGTAAATAAATAGAAGGCAGCACTGAATAACCTGCTGCCATTTGTGCACTTGTGTGTGGAGACTAAAATTGGGTCAACCTCGCTCGCGCAGGTGCTGGAATACAGGCTCAGGAAATTCCTGTAGTCATCAGGATTATTTTCCTGAATCTCCCGCAGCAGAGGCATATGAGGGAATTGGTTCCTACAGAGCAACCAGTTCTTGGTCCATGAACGCCTCCTCACCCTGTTCATGGACCCGTCTAGGTCTAAAACAAGCAAACCTGCACAGCACGAACTTGCCGACGACGAGAAGGTGCCTGCAACATGGCTAGAAACAAACGTCTAATCAGAACGCACTAAACAGACCACACTAAAGAACAGCAAGTCCTATGTAGAACGACCTGACAAACAGAAACGAGCAGGCAGGGATGCACTGTAAAACAAATACGACCTGACCGCACGTCCTGAAAGACAAAATACGAACCCACAAGCACAAACTGAATGGCAGAAATCAATGTGTCTCGTCCAACGAGTTTCTCGGTCATGTGTACGAGGCCTCAGGGTTCTTGATCCAGATTCAGTGAATCTTGTTCCAAATTTGGCGAACCTGAGATCAATCTCATTGAAGTAGATGGGGGTTAATTTTGTTGTTAGCTTCTGGCCATTTTTATGGCTAATAGGTAAATGACTGTAAACAAAGAAAAGGCATAAGGAGCTGGGCACAACTAGTGTTTAAAAAAAGTTTGAAAAGGGTACCTTTAGCAGCATGGAAATGTGCTTTTTCATCAAACTGGTCAGTAGTTTTCCAAGGCTGTAACTGTTCTTATTAATGCAATTATTGTCCTCCTGGCCAATTATTATAAAGCTGTACACAAAAGGGTAAAACTGAATCAAAATCCCCCATTTTTTAAAGGAATACCTTCAAAAGGCGGAGGACCTCAAAATCAACCACTGAGTAGAGCTATAATAATAAATAGTTCAGTTCAGTGCAGTGCATTATGTTTTAAAAATATTCCCCTGGGTGAATCTGCACAAAAATCAGCTGGGGCCATGTATCTTCAACCTGCAGTATTTGCTTCAAACCCATGGTAAACCCAAACCTCATCCCTAAGTGGAAGCAAAGAATGTATATGAAACAGACATACAGAATTGAATGTGACTAGGAATAAGACAAGGGTTTGGTCTTAGGTATTAACATAATTTTTGCCCATCCAGCCCCTTGTTAGTTGGGGGCTTGTCCTTAGAAACCATCTCCATCATGGGGATACCCCACAACAAGCAAAGGGGCAGGGATAGCAGTAAAATAGCTATGGCCATATTTGGTCACTAATGTTACCATCATATCCCCTGACCCCTTCCCTTATATAGTTGATGACAACTCAGGGAGCTGTCATTCAGCTAGTGGTATTGTCAGGTTAAGTCATGCTCTGGGTAATTTTTTTATTTTTTTGGGTAGGCATCATGATTGACTATGAATTTAAAATTAGAGATTTTTGGAGGATTTTTATTAATAAAGATCTTGTCAAATGTTTTAGTTTCTTTATTTCTAGGTTACAATTATTTTTCTTTTATGCATAAATACTATTGTACTCTGGTACCTCATAATCATTTACTCAATTATTATTAAAGGGTCCCCATCAGTGGCGGCTGGTGCTCAACATTTTTGGGGGGGCGCAAAGGAAAAAAAATTGCAGTCTCACTGTGCCCAAACGCAGCCACTGTGCCATGCTATCAAACGCAGCCACTGTGCCATCAATTTGCACCACTGTGCCATGCCATCGAATGCAGCCACTGTTCCATCAATTCACACCACTGTGCCATGCCATTAAACCAGCCACTGTGCCCTCAATTGTCACCACTGTTCCATGCCATTAAACCAGCCACTGTGCCATCAATTGTCACCACTGTTCCAGGCCATTAAACCAGCCACTGTGCCATCAATTGTCACCACTGTTCCATGCCATTAAACCAGCCACTGTGCCATCCATTGTCACCACTGTTCCAGGCCATTAAACCAGCCACTGTGCCATCAATTGTCACCACTGTTCCATGCCATTAAACCAGCCACTGTGCCATCAATTGTCACCACTGTTCCAGGCCATTAAACCAGCCACTGTGCCATCAATTGTCACCACTGTTCCATGCCATTAAACCAGCCACTGTGCCATCCATTGTCACCACTGTTCCATGCCATTAAACCAGCCACTGTGCCATCCATTGTCACCATGGTGCCATGCCATTAAACCAGCCACTGTGCCATCCATTGTCACCACTGTGCCCATGGTCGCCGCTGTGCCAATTGTCGCCACTGTGCTGTAAATTGCTCTCAATCCCCGCCCCCCCGTCTGGCACTTACCTTTACTGGAGTCAGGCATTCACGTCCCACAATGTCTTCTCCCGCCCTCGATGACTGACAGGCGTCTCAGCAAATCAGGTTACCGGTAGCCAGAACCGGCCAACCTGATTGGCTGAAACGCCTGTCATCTTATCCAAGGGGCGTACAGTCTGTGCGCTCCGAGAATAAGCTTCCGGACCCGAGGGCTGTATTGGGAAAGCCTATCAGAGCGGTTGGCTCTGATAGACATTTCCCTCCAGCCAACCAGCTGGCGTTATTCAGATGGCCGGACATGAGCGCCGACCGTATGAATAACAGCGGCAGCGACGATAATAACATAGATTCGTGCAATGCATGAATCTATGTTATTAGACTCAGTGGCGGTGAGAGCCAGAGGGGGCGGCGCTGCAGCGTCCTCTATGGATGAACCGCCACTGGTCCCCATGACCACTGGCCAGGGTTGTGTGGAAGAGGCCCTAGTCCTCAACAACATTGGACAATGTGCTTTTCCATGTGGATATTAAGACACCCCCGGGCATGACACTTAAAAGAATTGGGCATTTTAATGCTCCTGGCTTATTTTTGAACTTTTTTTGACAGATTTGCTTGTAATTGATTTCAGGGCAGTTTGGCTCATATCTACCATTGCAATTGTATTATATGCTGGTAGGTCTTTTAAAAACAGATGCATGGCAATACACCAAATAGAATACATAATGAAGATAATTCTAGAAACAAAGCAAATACAAGCACTTTGTTCTATTATTTTGTACAAGTTCTTTTATATTGGTAATTGTTAAATCATTGAAAGGGTCCTAATGTAAATGCATGTCTTTTTGGATCATTGCATCAGAACATGCTAACAAAAGTCTAATATTGGTACTACTACTAAAATTCTTTTCTTATTTCTGAGGTGACCTTTTGCCTCTCCTCTCATCATGGTTTCATTAAAGAGATGGCTACCGCAGAGCATACTCAAGCAATAATAACTGATCTTTGCACTAGAGCATGTTCTGTGAACATCCTTAATAAATAAGCCAAATTCATAGGTGCAAAGAAACAACAGATTTTTGATCTTTCATTATAATATTTTTTTGTGTTTTTTTTTTTTTGTTTTTGTTTTTTGCATCCTGTGTTGCTGTAATGTCAGTGTATAAAAATGGCCACTATCAATAAATAGTTTGCCTTTTCTGAAAGGGGAACTTGCTAGGACATTATTAGGATTTGGCTGAGTTGTGCTTGGCTGGATTGTTCAAATTAATTTTGCTAAATTATTCCATTATTGGCTAAAAATTACAAAATAAAATTGCAGTTGCAGAATTACGAAGGTTGCAAAGGTTGCAAACATTATTTTAAATATATCTAAATCCATGAACATTTTCCCTTCATTTTCACTTGGTGATCTGGCCGGTAACATACCTTCTGTCTTAGGCCGCCTACACACGATCAGACCGGTCCAATGAAACTGGCCTGAAGACCAGTTTCATCGGACCAAATTGATCGTGTGTACGGCCCATCGGACCGTTGTCCATCGGACCAAAGTTTTAAATCTTGCTTTAAAATCTGTCCGATGGACACCTGTCCGTTGGACCAAAACAATGGTTAGTACACAAAAGCATCAGACCAAAAACCTGCGCATGCTCAGAATCAAGTCGACGCATGCTTGGAAGCATTGAACTTAGTTTTGTTCTACGTCACCGCGTTCTGGCCCAATGGGATTTTGGACTGATGGGTTGTACTCACATCAGACCATCAGACCACTTCAGCGGTGGCCTGATGAAAACGGTCGGACCAGTCTCATCGGTTTGGTCTGATTGTGTGTATATTCCTCACTAAACATAATGGATGGGGGAATATCCCCTACTGGCTACTGAATTCTAGAATACCCAAACAGTGATTGCCTCTGAATTGTGAGTAGCAATGTATGTATATAATTTCCTAGTAAAAAAAAAAATATTACATTTTTTACCCAAATAATGGAACATTTGGGGGTAGATTTATGATCCAACAATTACAATTGGGGACTAAACATGGGTTGGCCATTAGTTGGCTTTGTTTGTCAATGACTTACTGATGTTTGTCTTCTGCCGCTGACTAGTCTTCCTTACATAATGCGAGAAGGTAATCAATTTGGCTTATAAAGCAATTTAACAGTGAAGCTTACCTAATCAGAAATCCTGAATATGAACGTATCCATGACTTCTCAATTCTAAAAACAAACCTTGCAATGTAAAAAGGGAGCTAACTCCACAAAATACCTGGGCTCATAAACCCAATTCAATTTACCTTCACTATACTCTCTCAACCACACAAAACTACTGACAGAGATCTCTCATGACTCCCTCAAATTGAACAGCAAGGGATTGTCCTGATTTGGTTGCATCAACACTCTAAAAATTAACATACTTTATATATTTAAAGCAGTTCCAGTCAATCCCCCAGGGATCGTTTTCTCCTATTTCAGATCTCTCACAATCAATTTTGTCTGGGACAAGGATTGTTTAAACTCAAGCCAACCACTCCAAGTTCCATAAAATCTTGATCCAGAATCTCAGAATTAATGCTTTCTCTGCATTTAACAAAAATGGGACAACAGCTACTCTATATTTTTTTCATTACTTCACCTGTATGGAACAAGCACTGCAAGGGGTCTTGCCTGATTTCAACATTACTGATCTTCTTAACCGCTTGCCGACTGCCGCACAACTAAATACATAGGAAGAATGGCATGGCTGCACAAAAGGAAGTATATATTAGTCCCCTTTAAGAAGCGGCATTGTGGACGCGCGAGCGCCCGCCACGAGCTCCGTAACTCTGACTCGATGTCTGCGGGCATACCCGCGATTTTGTCACGGTGAGGAAGAACGGGGAAATGCTGATGTAAACAAGCATTTCCCCAGTCTTCCTAGTGACAGGACAGTGATCATAGCTTCCTGTAATTGGAGGCAGTGATCACTGACATGTCACACACAGCCCATCCCCACTAGAGTTAGAAGCACTACCTAGGGCACACTTAACCCCTTCAGCGACACATAGTGGTTAACCCCTTCACTACCAGTGTAATTTTCACAGCAATCAATGCATTTTTATAGCACTGATTGCTGTAAAAATGACAATGGGACCAAAAATGTGTCAAAAGTGTCCAATGTGTCCGCCATAAAGTCGCAGTCAAGATAAAAATCGCAGATCGCTGCCATTACTAGTAAAAAAAAAAAGTTATAATAAAAATGCCATAATTCTATCCCCTATTTTGTAGAAGCTATAACTTTTGCGCAAACCAATCAATATACACTTATTGCAATTTTTGTTTTACCAAAATAATATGCATATTGGCTGGCACCGGAACGTGATGGAAGCCTAAGCCGAGTTCTCTGGCACAGGGAGCTGCAATCATCAGCCATCAGCCGCGTTACCGAGCTCCAGCACACACAAAAGGAGGTGAGACAGACTCCCCTTCACCGCCGCATCAGATGGAGCCTAACCATCCGCCCGCAGCCACTAGGCGAAGGCCCGAAAGCCGCGGCCTTGCCTAAACCACCTGGCCCGCTCGGAGGACCAGGTCTCTCGGCGAGCGGCGCGCTCGCCGCCAGCGGGTCCCAGAGCTCCCATCCTCCTCCCATGCAGTCCTTACAAGCCCTCAGCCTCACCGACCTGCAGACCAGCTTGCAGGTCATGGCAAATGACATTAAAGCTTCGTTCTCTGCTGCCATTACAGAGATCAGGGCAGACATCCAGGGCATAGCAGCAAGGACAGGGGCTGTTGAGCAGGCCACAATGCAACATGCAGAAGCAATAAAACAAATTCAAAAGCACTCAGATATGCATCTGACTCACCTGATTGACATTACCCGCCATTTGGAAGATTTGGATAATAGGGGGCGTCGCCATAATATAAGAATTAGGGGGGTCCCCGAGATGGCAGATCAGAACCCTGTGGAACAGACAGCTACAGCAATATTTAACAATGTGCTCGACAGACCCCTAGAATCCCCCATTGAATATGAGAGGATCCACAGAGCGCTCAGATCCAGGGGAAGAGATAATGAACCGCCGAGAGACATAATATGCTGCCTAGTGAACTTTCCCTTGAAAGAAGCTATTCTCAAAAAGGCGAGAGAAAAAAACAGAATCATCCATAATGGAATTGAAATAAAACTATTCCAAGACTTGTCAAATATAACGCTGAGACAACGCAGGGCCCTGCGTCCACTGACAGACCAGCTACGCACCAGGGGGATTCCATACAGATGGAAATTCCCCTTCTGTCTATCTGCAACATGGAGAGGCCACACCGCACTCTTGCGTACACCTGATGACATCAAACCATTCTGTGAAATGTTGAATATCCTAATCATCGCGGTTCCGGAATGGTACGACACCTTTATGACAAATGACACCTGGGTAGCAGTTGCAGGCAATACGCCAAAAGCACAACGAAACAGAGACCGTCGACGTAGATCACCAACCCCTCAACGAAGCAGGAGAAATGACGCCCAGGACGACCTTGGTAACTCACCGCCCAGACGCAGAGATCGCATGGATCATCAAGACCATATGGATACCTGACTCATGTATACCCGGAATTAGTCTCACGTTTTTTTTTGCGCTTTTTTTTTTTTTTTTTTTACCCCTTGAAACTGTTCAGTTTACTTGGAATATAAGTATTACTGAGTCTTTCGTCACACACCCAGTCTACTAGTCAAGACACCTACACACCTGTACCATGACCTGACACCTCATCTAGTGATGCAGTCCTCCTCCGCCTCCATTCTACATATTCAGGTAGCTTACTTTTGGGTTTCTATTGTCTTTTTCATAGGAAACACACTTTTCATCTATATATAATGGAGGAGGACCACTGGAAGAAAGGAAGGATGTAAATTCATGACCAGCGAAAACTCTATCCCAACCATCGAGTCATGTGAGTATACCCTACTGCATAGATGTGTCATCACTAGCCGCTCTAATTGAGAAGACTATAATGCTCATATAGCCGTGCTATTTTTCTGATAGGCTATAATGTTCTCTGACGATCACCTCTTCATGGCATGATGGAGGACGGAGTGTAACTATTTAAACGCTTGTCAATATGGGTACTAGACATTGATAACTTTAAGGACTAGATCCCAGGAATGTCCTTTCTTTTTTATTTCTATTTTTATTGGTTGTTTTTTTTCCCTTTTCTCTCCTGCCCTTTTTAGCCTGGAAAAAGAACGAACGACTACTTGGGTATCTCTATATATTTTTTGTTTTATTTGTACGTGCCATTTCATCCTGTGATTTAAAGCTTGTCATAGTAATGTATGTCCCATACAGCCGCCGTTCTTTTTTTTTTTTTTTGGGTCAGGATATGGAAGATCACCATTAGCTTAATATATTTACATAGTTGTGACATTGGTTTTCACATTTTATGGAGAAATTACAATGCAAACTCGGTGACCCTGACTACTAGCACTAAACAAGGCCCCCACTTTATATTCTTATTTTGGTGGAGCCACATATATGTGTCATAATCCACTTTGATTCCCTGCTTCGGTGCTCCCTAGGGGTTAATGTCACATTGTGCACTAAAGTTCACTTTGTGATACCGTGTGATATTGTCCCGGGGGTATCTGAAGCGGTAATTGTTTTTGCACCTAGATGAGTCGCAACTTTCATATGTAGAGTCTGAAGCTGCATTGTTAGTCTAAGAGAAGGTATTTACCCTCTGTTCATAGGATAAATGTCATTGTAAGCTTATTTTTAGGCTGGTTTACGGTTTATGATGTATCACTGCCATCTAGTGGCGGAAGTTTGTTATCTCACTGATGAGTTTAATTTGTTACTTTTTCTGGGGTTTTTTCCCCTTTTTTTTCTTTTTGTACAAGTTGCCATACTAATTATATAATAGTGAGAAGCATGGGTTCCTCAAAATTTTAAGCCTGAGTTTCAATCAGGACACATTCTTAATGTTTTGAATAAGGATGGAAGTTGAGAGCGAGAATAATTACTGATGCAATACACACAGATGAGCTCCAGACACCTAATCCACGGCCAATAGCATTTACTTATTACTTGCAGCTTTCCTTGTGCCAATTCACTCAATCATTCTAGACAAGAGTTACAGATAGGAAGAGATAGACAAAGCAAAACCAAATCTGTAAGACTTGTTTTTTCACCTTTAGCTCCATCGGGTTCCATACGGACCCCGCACCCACACAAGGGGTGATCAATTCATCACCCTTTGACCATACCGCATCCTGATTAGTTAGGATAGGTTAGTGAGTCTATATCTATCCCCGGTTCTATCCCCTGCATTCTACCCTCCTACACCTTTCCCCTCACCCCCCCCCCTTTTTTTTTTTTTTTATTGTTTCTCTCTCTTATAACCAAGTAAGATCTACTCAAGTGGACAAAATGCCCCCAGTCCAGGTACATTCTGTTCCCCTATCATTAAAAATTCTCTCTATTAACGCAAAAGGACTCAATATCCCCGAAAAGAGAACTAAACTCATCAACGAATTCTTCAAGCGAAAAGCGAACATCGTTCTCGTACAAGAAACCCACTTTAAATCAGATAAAATTCCAAAAATAAGAGACAATAGATATCCGACTTCATTCCATGCTACCAACCCAAATGGCAAGACGAAAGGTGTTTCGGTTCTGGTGTCCAGTCGGACCCCACTCCACATTGATGACACCTTGATAGACCCCGAAGGTCGATACATTTTCCTGAAAGGGAAGCTCAAACGGCACCCCATTACCATCGCCAATATTTATGCCCCAAATGTGAGACAAGTCGCCTTCTTTCGTAAAATCAAAGATCTTTTGACAACTTTTACCTCAGGAACCCTGATATTTGGAGGGGACTTTAACACCCCCTTAAATCCCCTTATAGATACCTCCAATGGTTCATCTAGTCTACCGTTTAGGGCCCTGAAACAAATCAAGATCCAACTCCAAGACCTTAGGCTACATGATACTTGGAGAATCTTGAACCCCCAGACGAAAGATTATACTTACTTTTCAAATATTCACCAAAAGTACTCCAGGATTGACTATCTCCTTCTTTCGCAACCCGACCTTCCACTTCTGATAGACTCAAAAATTGAGTCTATGACTATCTCGGACCATCATCCAGTAACCATGACTCTGAACTTCCCAGAAAAAAACAACATATCTAAGACTTGGAGGCTTAATACCACGATACTGAAAAACCCCTCTGACATCATAGAGTTTAAAGAAGTTTTAAATGATTATTTCCTGCACAACGAGAATGACGAAACTTCACTGTCCACACAATGGGAGACGCACAAATGTGTCATAAGGGGAGAGTTTATTAAAAAACTGTCTAGAATTAAAAAGGAACAGCAATCCAGAACAAGAACTCTGCTAGAACGCATCCACCAATTAGAACGTACTCACAAGCGAACGCTGGCGATCTCAGCATATGAGGAACTAACGCGCACTAGATCACTCCTATCTGACGAGCTAAACATAAAAATTAAACGTCAATATATATTAAGACACAAGATTTATTACGAGCAAGGAAATAAATGTGGCAGGCTGCTTGCGAAAGCAGTTCAAAACAAGAGAACCGCCCACACCATCCATCAGATAGGAGACAAACAAGGTGAGCTGCATTCTTCTAATGATGAGATCGCAAAGCAATTCGAGCTTTAGTATCAAGACCTCTACAACATCCCCTCCAACCCTAAATGCCCACAGAATTCAAATGAAAGAGCGAATCTCATACAGGACTTCTTAGAACAATATGGCCCACCCCAAATATCTAGGAGTATTGCAAAAGAACTTGAAAACCCCATTTCAGGTTTAGAATTTGATAGAGCCCTCAAAGAAATGAAGATAGGAAAGGCCCCAGGCCCAGACGGTCTACCCCTCCAATATTATAAGACCTTTGCAGATTTACTAAAGCCGAGGTTCCTAAAAACTTTCCAATCTTTACACTCAGAACAACATCCCCCTAAACAGCTGTTAGAAGCACATATCACAGTAATACCCAAAGAAGGTAAAGACGTGACCCAAGTAACCAATTATAGGCCTATTTCCTTAATAAACGTTGACGTAAAAATATACGCTAAAATTTTGGCAAATAGGATCCTCCCCTTGTTAACCTCATTGGTCTCCCTAGATCAAGTGGGTTTTATCCCAGGAAGAGAAGGGCGAGACAACACAATAAAAGCTCTGAATATAAATCATTGGCTAACCTCTAATCATAAGCAGGGATTCTTCTTATCCCTGGATGCCGAAAAGGCGTTCGATAGAGTGGCCTGGGACTACATAGATGCAGTACTAAAGCACATTGGCTTTTTGCCTCAAATGAGAGCATATATCAAAGTCTTATATTCTAATCCAACAGCAAGAGTCAGGGTCAACGGCCACCTATCGAACGCCTTTAACCTTCGCAACGGAACAAGACAGGGATGCCCCTTATCCCCACTTTTATTTGTTCTAACACTTGAACCCCTCCTTAATAAAATTAGATCAAATAATGACATCAAAGGAATAGAGATTCATGGCAAAACTTAATAAAATAGCAGCATTCGCTGACGACATGCTCCTTTTCCTCTCGAATCCACTGATCTCCATACCTAATCTTCTTAATGACTTAGATCACTTTCACTTACTATCCAACTTAAAGATCAACCATTCCAAATCCAACGCCCTCAACATTTCCCTGCCCACCGATATGGTAGAGCTCTGCAAGAAAAACTTTTCATTTAAATGGGCCAACCACAGTATCACCTATCTAGGTATTGAAGTCTCCTCAAGCTTAAAAGATCTCTATCATCTCAATTTCGAACCCGTCCTGAGAGAAACACTGGAAGACTTGAAAAGATAGAACGCCTTAACTGTATCCTGGTTTGGCCGGGCTGCTCTAATAAAAATGACCATCTTGCCAAGGTTTCTCTATATTATGCAGACAATCCCAATAAAAATTCCCCTATCATTCTTTGCCATATTCAGAAAGGCTTGCTCCTCATTTATTTGGAGGGGTAAACCCCCGAGAATTAAATTCTCAAGACTAACCTTACCCAAGAACAGGGGAGGTATTGCCTTGCCTGACCTTAGGAAGTACCACCAAGCTGCTCTATTGACGAGAATCGTGGACTGGAACTTACACCAAACAGTGAAAGACTGGGTATCCCTTGAAAAAGCGCAGTACCCCCATGAGTTAAAAAATCTACCTTGGATCAACCCTAAATTTCACTCCAATTTTATCAAAACGCATCCCCTTATTGGACCCACACTCGAATGTTTCCGTAACACTTTTAAACTCAAAAATCCCTCTCCTTGGCTTAGTCCTCTTACCCCACTGCAACATAATCCTGATTTTCCTCCAGGTATGGAAAAATCGTTCCCGACACATCAATGGCCGTTTAAAGACATACTCTCAAAACAATTCTTTAAAAAAGGCAAATTTCTCTCTAGAGAGGACATACTAAAAGACATTAAACCATCCCTCCTCTCTCACTGGAATTATATTCAAATTAAACATTTTCTATCCAATAAAGACAATGTACATCACTGGACAAGACCCCTCACTTCGCTAGAAACTCTTTGTACAAGAACATCCCCTCGCAGACATATTATCTCGACGATTTACAATTCGCTCTTCGAGGACATTACTGATTTCTCCAGTCCTTCCTGTAAAGCCTGGGAAAGAGATCTAAACATAGATCTGACTGAGGAAGACTGGGAAACGATATATCTTTACGCACACAAAGGTTCGCTAAATGTAGCCACTCAAGAAAGCGGATTCAAGATCATTACCAGATGGTATAGGACCCCCACGACTCTTCATAAAATCTCATCACAGGCCTCCGACAGATGTTGGAGATGTAAACGGGAAGAGGGCTCCATGTTACACGTCTGGTGGTCCTGCCCCCTAATCCAGTCTTTCTGGACGTTGGTGCACGAAACGATCCAAACAGTTACCTCATCAAACCTAAGTTTCACCCCGGAACAGTATCTATTACATTTTAATTGTCTGCCCAAAAATCAATACTTGAAGTCGCTCCCTATGTTCATGGTTAACGCAGCACGGCACTGCATACCCTCTCACTGGCAGTCTCCAAATGTCCCAAAGGAAGTAGAATGGTTTAGGAGAATAAACTGCATGGAAAGAGTTGAAGAACTCATCAGTATCTCCCAAGAAAGGATTACCCAATTCTATGCTACCTGGCACAATTGGACAACATTCAAAGAGTCTCAACAGTACAAATCTATTATAAAGTATACCTAAAGATAAGATTTAATACTCAGGGTTTTTTTTTTTTTTCTCTCTTCCTCCCCCCCCCTCCCTTCCTTTCCTCTCCCCATATCTCCCTACACGAATAAACTTGTTCGAGCATAGATATTGTTCTTTCAACCCAGTCGGAAAGTTGATGCAGTTTTGATACATGTATGCTTGCATAAAAATTATTTTCTGGATTTTTTATCCGATTGTTATTTTCTCTGTTGTTTAACTTCTGATGCTTACAATTATCCGCTGCTATTGTAATTTTGTAAGTATAAGATGTATTATGTGTTACTCTTCGCCAAATAAAATAAATATGCGTATTGGCCTAAACTGAGGGGAAAATTTTTTTTTTTTTTTAGATATTTTTGGGGAATATTTATTATAGCAAAGAGAAAAAACACAGATTTTTTTTATTTTTTTTATTGTAGCTCTATTTTTGTTCATAGCGTGAAAAATAAAGGTGATCAAATAGCACCAAAAGAAAGCTCTATTTGTGAGAAAACATTAATACTCAAATATCAACATCTGTCATAAAACAAATCCAATATATATGTGCTCAAAATATTCACAAACGTGATCCCAGTGTTAGGTGCAAAGTGTTATTTTGCTTAATTCACAAACTGAATTAGCATTATATATATATACAGTCCATTCACAGTTCAAAAAAATCCAAAGCAACTGGTTATAGCAAAATGTGTCCTTGTGTCTACTCTGGTGCTTCCCCTTCAGTATATGCACTCACCTTAGTGCGTGTGACCCTGCAATTAAGCCTGATCAGAATACGCATTAAAACATACAGCCAGAGCTACAATGGAATGGTTTAGATTAAAGCATATTCATGTGTTAAAATGGCCCAGTCAAAGTCCAGACTTAAATCTAATTGAGAATATGTGGAATCTGTGGCATGGCATGAAGCTTGCTGTTCACAGACACTCTCTATCCAATCTGACAGAGCTTGAGCTATTTTTCAAAGAAGAATGGGCAAAAATGTCACCCTGCTATACTTGCAAAGCTGGTAGAGACAATAAGACCTGCAGCTGTAAATTCAGCCTAAATTCACTTGTTCTAGTTTTGGTTAGAATGGAAAGGTTTTGACCCCCTAGCAGGTTTGAAACTGGCCATACTCTAAGACATTTTCTGCCTGTGGGCTGACTGAAAAAAAAAACTAATAGATTCATCCATCCATGCTAAACAGCTAAATCTACTGTATTATGACAACTGGCACCTGCAACTATCTAAATAGAGTGGATATTGACAATCAGTGACTTCAATTGATTGGCTGAAGCCTTAGTGTGTTTGAAAATTACCTGCCAAGCTCCTTTTGATTTTTGGATCAAAGGATGTTGGGTGATAAGCAGTGGTAAGCTCTGTCACTGGAAGGATTTTTTTTTTATACATCAGTGGGGTTGGTGGAAAAATGGCACTACTTCTGTGTTCTGTTCTGAGTGGGTAGAAATATCCGGGCATTTCTGGTGTCAAAGGAGGATTGCTTTGACACTTATTTCAATGAGATGAAAGAGGGGAGAGGAGCTAGGAGGTGGGCTGTTTGGGTGCATGTAACTCTGGGGGGTGGGTCTTTGCCAAAAAAAGGGGCTTTGGGGCTCTTGGGAGGTTCTAAAATAAACAATTGCCCCTCTGTGTACCCACTTAGTTCACACCTGTGAGTAACATCTTAAACTTCCTACAAGTAACTATATTGTAACTGGCAAATGAGTGCTAGCAGGGTTGAAGATTTTGCTCAGTGCCATATGTATGCAACATTGGTGCAACAGCTCGTTTAGAGATTAGAGATCTGGAGGAGCAAGTTGCAACACTGGGCAGAAAGTGCAACCTTGAAAGCGTTCATCGGCTCGATAAGCAGGTGGTCAGTAGGGTTGATGTGAAGGGTGGAGGGGCAAGTCAGTATTATCAGTTAGGAAGATGGGTTAATGTAGCCAGAGGGAGTGGAAGGGGCTCACCGAAAAGGAAGGCCAGTCCTGTATTTGTGCATCAAAACAAATTTGCCAAGTTGGGTTAAGATGTGGAGGTGGCAAACACAGAGGTGGCAGCCCTATATGTCACTGCTACCCCTAACAGCTGGGAGAGCAGCCCATCTAGTAGAGGTGGTGAGGGGAGTGCAGGTAGGCCTAGACAGTTGGTGGTAATAGGGATCCTATAATCAGAAGGATAGATAGAATAATTTGTCGCCAGGATTGCCTCAATTGAATGTTTTTCTGTATCCCTGGTGCTAGGGTTCGGCATGTGGTGGACCGGGTGGATAAATTACTGGGAGGGGTTGGACATGACCCAGCTGTCTTGGTCCATGTTGGAACCAATGACAGAATATATGGAAGGTGGAGGCTCCTTAAGAATCAATTTAAAGAACTAGGCTGCAAGTTGAGGGGAAGGACCTCCAAGGTGATATTCTATTGCCTGTGCCATGTGCAACACAGGAAAGGCAGGGGGAGATTAGAGAGCTGAATGCATGACTAAAGACCTGGTGTAGGGGGGATGGATTTGGGTTTCTAGAGCACTGGGCTGACTTTTCATTGGGGTGCAACCTTTATGCTAAAGATGGTTTGTACTTGAATGGAAGGGCGTCTGCTATGCTGGGGAGAGGTTTGTGGGAAGGCTGGAGGAGTATATAAACTAGGATTGAGGGGGAGAGTGAACTAGAATTACTTTGGGCAGACAGGTCAGTTAGGGGTCAGACATTAACAGACGGCGGAATGGGGATAGCCTGGGGGGGGGGGGTTGTTATGGCAGGTGACAAGAAGGTTCCCATCTTGCAAACAGCCATTGGAAATTATAGTGCCATTTGTACTAAAAATTATATGAAAAACACCAGAGCAAGATTTAATAATGCATTAAATTGTTTGTTCACCAATGCCAGCAAAATAGGTGAGTTGGAAGCTCTGGTGCATCAGGAGAGCTATGATTTAATCAGTATTGTTGAAACGTGGCTTTAATCCTCACATGACTGGGCTGTTAGTATTCCTGGCTATGCACTCTTTTGGAGAAACAGGGTAAAAAGGAAAGGTGGCAGGTCTGTCTCTATGTGAGAAGTGATCTCAAAGCAAGTGTGAAAGAGGACTTGGTTGATGGTGAGTGTGATGAGTCTGAAGCATTTTGGGTGGAACTGCATATAGATGTGCATTCTTCAAAGTTAATCATTGGAGTTTGTTATAGACCACACAATGTTACCAAGGAGGTGGAGACTCAGCTCCTTGCACAGATGGAAAGGGCTGCAAGGGCTGGGACAGTGATAATAATGGGGGATTTTAACTACCTAGAAATTGACTGAAGTAATGACACTGCTGGGACAGTTAAAGGGCAAAAATGTATAAACCTATTACAGGATAATTTTATGGTCCAGTTTATTGAGGCCCCAACTAGGAATGATGCTCTGTTGGACCTGGTAATCTCAAACCATGCAGAGCTTATTACTAATGTTCAGATAAAGTAACACCTGGGTAGCAGTGATCATACATGATTTTGTTTGATGTTAGTTGTAAGCAAGAAATACATACGGGAAAGATAAAAACACTTAACTTCAAGAGAGCAAATTTTCCAAGGTTAAGGGCTGCTCTCCAGGACTTAGACTGGGAGGAAATATTGGCATCGATAAACACAGAACAGAAATGGGAATTCTTCAAAAAGACTCTTTGGGACCTCACTGCAAAGTATTTTTCTTATGAGCAATAAGTTTAAAAGGCTAAAAAAAAAAAAAATGTGGCTCATGGTCAAAGTTAAAAAAGCTATAAAAAATAAGAAAAGAGCCTTTAAAAAATATAAAAATGAAGGAATACTAGTGTTGTTTACATGTTACAAAGAATATAACCGAATATGTAAAAAGGAAATCAAGGATGCAAAAATTCAAAACGAATTGTAAAAGAAAGATCCAAACCCCAAAGAAATCTTCAAATATATTAATAGTAAATAGATCATGTCTGAGCATATAGGCCCTTTACAAAATAATCTAGAGTGGGTGACTGGTGACAAAGAGAAGGCTAATTTATTAAATAATTTCTTCAGCTATGTGTATACAGAGGAGCATGGGGGAGCTCATGTCCATAATGGGGGTGGTGTTGACACAGCCCCAAATGATCCACAATGGCTCAAAAGTGATATGGTCCAGAAATATTTAGACAGAATAAAGGTGGATAAAGCACCTGGACCTGTTGGCATCCACCCACAGATCCTAAAAGAATTAAGCTCTGTAATTTCAAAGCGATTCTATCTAATTTTTAGGGACTCATTAATGACAGGAATAGTACCACTGGATTGGCGCAGGGCCAATGTGGTGCCTATATTTAAAAAGGGAACAAAGTCTTTACCAAGTAAATATAGATCTGTTAGTTTAACTTCTATTGTTGTGAAGATACTGGAGAGTTTAATAAAATATCACATAGACGAGTTCTTGCTGGAAAAAACAAACCTAATTTGTTTTTATGAAGAGGTAAGTAAAACCTTGGACAGAGGGGTGGTGGAGGACGTGGTATACTTGGGTTTTGCAAAAGTGTTCGATACAGTTCCACACACACGGCTCATGTGTAAGGTAAAGTCTAAAGGCTTGGAAATATCAGTTTGTAAATGGATAGAAAACTGGCTAAAAGACAGAATTCAGAGAGTCGTGGTTAATGATTCATACTCTGAATGGTCCAAGGTTATTAGTGGTGTACCCCAAGGTTCAGTGTTGGGTCCCTTACTTTTTAATATCTTTATAAATTATATGGGTCAGGAATCAAAAGTAACATCTCTGTCTTTGCAGATGATACCGAGCTATGCAGTGGAATAACGTCCTTACAGGATGTCTCCAATTTACAAGCCGACCTCAATGCTCTGTCTAATTGGGCTACTAAGTGACACATGAGGTTTAATGTTGATAAATGTAAAGTTCTGCACTCGGGGGGTAAGAATATGCATGTATCATACATGTTATTCTTCTACGTATTTTTGTAAAAAAAAAATCACAATAAGGACTGCTTTGCGCAGTACAACTGGGGGAATCTGTAGTGGAGAAGGTTGTGGGGGTTTTGTTAGATCATAAGCTCAAAAATAGCATGCAATGCCAAGCTGCGGTTTCTAAAGCAAGCAAAGTCCTTTCTTTTATTAACCACTTCCATACAGGGCACTTATACACCTTCCTGCCCAGACCAATTTTCAGCTTTCAGCACTATTGCACTTTGAATGACAATTGCGTGGTCGTGTTACACTGTACCCAAACTACATTTGTATAATTTTGTTCCCACAAATAGAGCTTTCTTTTGGTGGTATTTGATCACCTCTGGGATTTTTATTTTCTGCAAAAAAAAACCGAAAATTAAAAAAAAAAATGCTTTTTTTTTTTGTTTCTGTTACAAGTACAAGTAAATAAGTATGTTTTCTCGTCCACTGATGGGCACTGATAAAGCTGCACTGACGGGAACTGATAAGGCGGCACTGATGGGCACCGATGAGGTGGCACTGATGAGGTGGAATTGATGGGCACTGATGGGCACTAATATGCACTACTGATGGGGCACTGATATGCAGCACTGATAAGTGGCGCTGATAGGATGGGCACAGATAGGCGGCATGGATGGGCACAGATAGGCAGGATGGATGAGCACAGATAGGTGACATGGGTGGGCACAGATAGGCGACACGGATGGGCACTGATAGGTGGCATTGATGGGCATGGATGGGCACTGATAGGTGGCACGGATGGGCACGGATGGCCACTGATAGGTGGCATGGATGTACTGTATTATATTGTACTTATGGATGCCAATCACTGCCAAACAATGCCTGCCAATCAGTGATGCCCATTGTGGGCACTGATTTGCATCAATTGTGGGCACTAATTGGCATCCCTGGTGGTCTAGGGTGGCATATTTGGTGGTGAGCATCCCTGGTGGTCTGGTGGCATCTCTGGTGGTCTAGTGGCATCCCTGGTGGTCTAGTGTGGGCATCCTTGGGGGGCTGTGCTGATAATCGATCAGCAAAAAAAACCCTGTCAGGGGAGTAGCCGATCGAGTGAGGAAAACTCGATAACTGGCTCTTCTTGTTTACATCGTGATCAGCCATGATTGGACACGGCTGATCACATGGTAAAGAGTCTCCGTCAGAGACTCTTTACCTAGATCGCTGTTGTGGGGTGTCAGACTGACACCCTGCAACAACGATCGCCACAATGCGCACGCCCGGGAGTGCGCAGCGGCTTAATATCCTGAGGACGTCATATGACGTCCTGTCAGGATATTGAAACCACTTTGCCGACGTCTTTTTGCAATAGGGTGGGCGGCAAGTGGTTAAGAGAGGTATGGACTCCAGAGAGAGAGATATAATTGTGCCCCTGTTCAAATCATTAATAAGACCTCATCTGGAATATGCAGTTCAGTTTTGGGCATCAGTTCTCAAAACGGATATCGGGGAACTAGAGAAAGTGCAGAGAAGGGCAACCAAACTGGTAAAAAGGCATTGAGGAGCTCAGCTATGAGGAAAGATTAGAGGAACTGAATTTATTCACTCTTGAGAAGAGGAGAATAAGGGGGGGGGGTATGATCAACATGTACAAATATGTTAGGGGTCCATATAGTGAACTTGGTGTTGAATTATTCACTTTACGGTCAACAAAGAGGACACGGGGGCACTCTTTGCGTCTAGAGGAAAAGAGATTTCATGACGGCTACAGCGCGGACCTGAATTGCCGTTTTGGCGTTCTCCGCGCGCGCTCCCGAGCGCGCAGCGGGAAAACTCTGTGTTAGCCGTGTCCCTTGGACACAGCCAATCACAGATCGCGGCGAACGGCCAATCAGAGTGGCCGTTTGCTATGCGATCTGTGTGGCCAATGAGAGATGATCTCAAATGTAAACATTTGAGATCACCTCTCATTACCGGCTCACACAGAGGCAGCCTCCTGTCTCTGGATAGGAGACCGATCTGTGTCCCTTGTACAGAGGGACACAGATCGGTCACCTCCCCCAGTCGCCCCCCTCTACCTACAGTTAGAACTAGGGATGAGCTTCGCATTCGATACGAACGTATGTTCGACTCGAACATTGTCTGTTCGTACCTTCGACGAAATTCGAACAAAAGCGGACGTTCGCGCCAAATTCGAGTGACGCAAAATGGCCCATAATACACTGCGGCATTGCGTGCTGATGATTGGCCAAGCATGCTGTATGTCCCACATGCTTGGCCAATCACACTGCCAAACAATGCCTGCCAATCAGTGATGCCCATTGTGGGCACTGATTTGCATCAATTGTGGGCACTAATTGGCATCCCTGGTGGTCTAGGGTGGCATATTTGGTGGTGAGCATCCCTGGTGGTCTGGTGGCATCTCTGGTGGTCTAGTGGCATCCCTGGTGGTCTAGTGTGGGCATCCTTGGGGGGCTGTGCTGATAATCGATCAGCAAAAAAAACCCTGTCAGGGGAGTAGCCGATCGAGTGAGGAAAACTCGATAACTGGATCTTCTTGTTTACATCGTGATCAGCCATGATTGGACACGGCTGATCACATGGTAAAGAGTCTCCGTCAGAGACTCTTTACCTAGATCGCTGTTGTGGGGTGTCAGACTGACACCCTGCAACAACGATCGCCACAATGCGCACGCCCGGGAGTGCGCATCGGCTTAATATCCTGAGGACGTCATATGACGTCCTGTCAGGATATTGAAACCACTTTGCCGACGTCTTTTTGCAATAGGGCGGGCGGCAAGTGGTTAAGAGAGGTATGGACTCCAGAGAGAGAGATATAATTGTGCCCCTGTTCAAATCATTAATAAGACCTCATCTGGAATATGAATTTCAGTTTTGGGCATCAGTTCTCAAAACGGATATCGGGGAACTAGAGAAAGTGCAGAGAAGGGCAACCAAACTGGTAAAAAGGCATTGAGGAGCTCAGCTATGAGGAAAGATTAGAGGAACTGAATTTATTCACTCTTGAGAAGAGGAGAATAAGGGGGGGGGGGATATGATCAACATGTACAAATATGTTAGGGGTCCATATAGTGAACTTGGTGTTGAATTATTCACTTTACGGTCAACAAAGAGGACACGGGGGCACTCTTTGCGTCTAGAGGAAAAGAGATTTCATGACGGCTACAGCGCGGACCTGAATTGCCATTTTGGCGTTCTCCGCGCGCGCTCCCGATCGCGCAGTGGGAAAACTCTGTGTTAGCCGTGTCCCTTGGACACAGCCAATCACAGATCGCGGCGAACGGCATTGCGTGCTGATGATTGGCCAAGCATGCTGTATGTCCCACATGCTTGGCCAATCACAGCCAGATGATTGGCCAATCACAGCGCGCAAAAAACAAAGAGCCATAATTGGCCAAAGCCAATTATGGCTCAGGGCTTTAGCACACGCCCCACACTACAAAAGGCCACCTGCTGGGCGGCCTCGTGTAGTGTGTTCCGGCGTGTTAATGAAAGCAGTCAGAGAGACAGAGAGATTGTCTTTTTATATAGCTAGATAGAGCAGGCAGGCAGGCTAGTCAGTTTAGCTTAATTTACAGTGTGTAGAGAATATATATACATCCCTAGGACTTGTACATATATTTATACACTGTATAGCTTAGATATTTCAGTTCTTCCTAATTTACTGGCAGGCAGGTGATTGTGCTATTTAAAGACGTTATCACACGTATAGACACCCAGCAGGTACAATATTTAAAGGAATTTTATTTAAAAAAAAATTAATTTAAGCATCATTTAAATCACTGCTCCGGGACCCCCTCTGCGGCGTGCGGCGGTCCCCCTGGCTCTGGGAGCGATCAGTGACGGGCGGGCAGATGTCCGTTTTTTTCCGCCCCCCCCGCGCGATCGCTCCCAGCCAATGGGAGCGCTCCCCCTTCGTGTCAGGAAATTATGTCATCTCTCATCGCAGCAATGTTTTCCACCCCTGCTGATGAGAGAAGACATCCACAGTAAGTGTGCACCAACATAACACTGACACACACACACATAGGCACATTAACCCCTTGTGATCACCCCAACCCCCTGTCACAGTGTCACTGAATGCAGTGCTCTAATCACTGCATTTAGTGTCAGTGTGACAGGCAGTGTGAAAGTTAGTTAGTGTTAGGTTCAGGGTAGCCCCGTACCCCCCCTAATAAAGTTTTAACCCCCTGATCACTGCCCTAGTTAACCCTTTCACTCCCTATTGCCAGCGTCACTAAGCGATCATTTTTCTGATCGCTGTATTAGTGTCGCTGTTCCCGCTAGGTAGCTATTTTTTTTTTTTATTGCGATTTTTTTTTTTACTAAAGACATGTGGCTGAATTAATTTTGGCCTAAATGTTTTACTAAAATTTAGTTTATTTGATTTTTTTTATAACAAAAAGTAAAAAATAGTGATTTTTTTTCAAAATTGTCGCCCTATTTTAGTTTATAGCGCAAAAAATAAAAATCGCAGAGGCGATCAAATACCACCAAAAGAAAGCTCTATTTGTGGGAAGAAAAGGACGCAAATTTTGCTTGGGAGCCACGTCGCACGACCGCGCAATTGTCTGTTAAAGCGACGCAGCGCCGAATTGTAAAAACACCTTGGGTGATTTAGCAGCATATGTGTCCGGGTCTTAAGTGGTTAAATATTGTACCTGCTGGGTGTCTATAGTTTGCCTGTGAAAATGTCTTTGAGAACCCGGGTCTTGCCCGAGGGAACATGTATCAATGAAAAAAAGTTTTAAAAACGGTCACTTTTTCAGGAGTCCTGCTCCTGAAAAAACGACAGTTTTTTAAACTTTTTTCCATTGATACATGTTCTCTGGGGCAAGACCCGGGTTCTCAAAGACGTTTTCCAACAAAAACTTGAATATTGGTCTTTAAAATGAGCGTTTTTTGAATTCAAACGTTTGAGTCCCATAGACTTCAATGAGGTTCTAAATGTTTGCGCGAACGGTCGGTCTGTTCGACGGTTCTGGTGCGAACCGAACGCGGGTATGTTCGACTCATCCCTAGTTAGAACACTATACAGGGAACATATTTAACCCCTTCCTCACCCCCTAGTGTCAACCCCTTCAATGCCAGTCACATTTATACAGTAATTAGTGCATATTTATAGCACTGATCGCAGTATAAATGTGAATGGCGCCAAAAATGTGTCCGATGTGTCCGCCATAATGTCGCCGCCCCAATAAAAATCGCAGATCGCCGCCATTACTAGTAAAAAAAATAATAAAAAAAATAATTCTGTCCCCTATTTTGTAGGCACTATAACTTTTGCGCAAACCAGTCGCTTATTGTGATTTTTTTTTTTACCAAAAATATGTAGAATACGTATCGGCCTAAACTTATTTTTTTTAAATTGGGCTATTTATTATAGCAACAAGTAAAAAATATTGTATTTTTTTTCAACATTTTCACACTTTTTTGTTTATAGCGCAAAAAATAAAAACCGCAGAGGTGATCAAATACCACCCAAAGAAATCTCTACTTGTGGGGAAAAAAGGACGTCAATTTTGTTTGGGAGCCACGTTGCACGTCCGCGCAATTGTCAGTTAAAGCGACGCAGTGCCGGAAGCTGAAATTTCACCTGGGCAGGAGGGGGGTATATGTGCCCAGTAAGCAAGCGGTTAACACTTTACCTCTAACCTAAATTATTCTAAGACTCAACCGTGACAACCTAAATGTCCTGTGTCCCTGAATGAATGCTTGTAGAGTGCTCCTCCTGGCACCAGCTCCAGATCGTCTGATGACTCCCTCCTCTGTCAGGTGCTGACATCCAAAGAAAGCTTGTCCTGGTTCTTTGTGTAGCATCTGCTTTAGAAGGTCGGAAGCCACACACCAAAGAAAATCCAGTACAAGAGTGAAGAAGCGGCTTCAGTCTGTCTTCTACCAGGCCATGCCCCTCTAATGTGTTTCACCCTCCCACAGGGCTTAATCATAGCCCTGTAGAAGGGTGAAATGTTTTCCTTCACCATCAGAGGAGTGAGCTCTTTCTCTGATTGAAACTCCCTCACATGTTCTTTCTCTACACTGGTGCAGGAGCTCTCATCTCTGTGTTTGAGAGCTGTGATGTTGGAGGTGAGCAGTATTGACTAGCCTTAATGAGGTACGTAAATGGCTTACCCCCGCAGAAAGGGCGTTCATTATTCAACTTTAGTCAAGGCTACACAGATTATTTTTATCTACGCTCCTTAGCTCGGATTCACAGACATCGGCGCACATTTATGCCGCCGTATCGTATCTCTTTTTACACTACGCCGACGCAGCGCAGAGAGGCAAGCATGGAATTCACAAAGCAAATGCTCCCAACGTTACACCAGCATGGCGTATATTTTGTAGGCGTAAGCTGGCGTAAGTGGAAGTAGGTGGAAGTGGGCTGGAAGTGGGCGTGATCCATGCTAATGAAGCGTGACCCCATGCAAATGATGCGCCGGGCGCCAGACAAGTACTTAAAACGAACTGCGCATGTGTCGAGACGTGGACGTATCCCCGTGCGCATGCGCACAACCACGTTGGAACAACTGCCTAAGATATGCCGGATCACTATGTACGCCGTTAATGTAAACCTATGCCCAGCCAAACCCACGTCGGCCCATATTCACAGACGTCCAACGTACAATACGTAGGCTTGTGTTCCCTGGTCCATACCTTTGCATGGGTTGCGCCCCATCTATGGGGAATAACTTTACGCCGGGCGCGAGTACGTTCGTTAATCGGCGTATCGCCCTCATTTGCATATTTGAATAGAAATTCAATGGGAGCGCCAAATGCGTCCAGTGTAATGAAGTCTGTTTTTAGGCGTATCTTAGTTTGTGGGTCCGGCGCACAGAAACGACGGCGCATATTTGTACTTACGCGGCGTATCTGGAGATACGTCGGCGAAAGTGCCTTGTGAATCCGGGCCCTTGTCTGTATAGACATTTTTTTTTGGTATAGGTGAACTAATGCTTTAAACATTCTGTAGTGACCAGATTATATTTTTTGTTTTTCTTATATGCAGATTTAAGCCCACATTCTGAGGCATTTTGAACACTCATGTTGTATTTTCATGATTATTGCAGCAAATCAATGATAATTGTTTCTCTGCAATATAGCTGTATTGCCTAGAATTTCTGTCCTCTTTCTAATCAAATTACAAAAAACTTCAGTCATGGAATGTCCTCATTATCAACGTTTTTTTTTCACAAGCTAATAGAAATTTTTTGTTCTGCAGGAAACACAAAGACAATTTTACATTAAGCCCAGCTCATTTGTATCCACTCATAATTGATAATATGAAAGTAATCTAAAGCTAATTTAAAATAATTGTCCAAAGCAAAATGTGTGGAATGTTGTTAAATAATTGGACAGTCAGAATAATTTTTATAATACAGCTTTATTATTTTTGTATATATAACGAGCCAAAAAATTAGGATACATGGCATAATCAGTAATAAAATTACTTGTAATATAATTTTCCATTATAATAGAGTTAGGTATTATGTTCCCTGTATTCGGTTATGGAGGAAATAGCACTGTAACATTTTAGTGTTATTTTAACCACTTGACCACTGGGCACTTAAACCCCCTTAAAGCGGATGGTCCACTAAAAAAAAATATTAAAAGCCAGCAGCTACAAATACTGCAGCTGCTGACTTTTAATATTAGGACACTTATCTGTACTGGAGTCCAGCGGCGTCCGCAGCAGAGGACGAGCTTTTGCTCGTCTCTCTGCTGCTTCCCCCTCCATCCACAGTGAGGGAACCAGGAAGTGAAGCGCTCCGGCTTCACTGCCTGGTTCCCTACGGCGCCCGCCGATTGGCTCCCGCTGTGTGCTGGGAGCAGAGAGTTCCCAGCACACAACAGGAAAAACCCGTCTTTTGCCCGAGACTGCGGGCCGGAAGTGGGTGCAAATACCTGTCTTTAGACAGGTATCTGCACCCCCCTGGAAGGTGTCAAATGTGACACCGGAGGGGGGGAGGGTTCCGATCAGAGGAACTTCACTTTAGGGTGGAGATCCGCTTTATTAACCAGACCAATTTTAATTTTTCGGTGCTCTCACAATTTGAATGACAATTACTCAGTCATACAACATTATACCCAAATGAAATTTTCGTCCTTTTTCTCACACAAATAGAGCTTTCTTTTGGTGGTATTTAATCACCGTTGGGTTTTTTATTTTTTGCCCTATAAGAGAAAAAAGACTGAAAATTCTGTAAAAAAAAAAAGAAAACTTTTCTTGGTTTCTGTTATAAAATTTAGCAAATTAGTATTTTTTTCTTCATAAATTTTGGCTAAAATATATACTGCAACATATCTTTGGTAAAAATAAGTACAAATTGGTGTATATTAATTTGTCTTTGTGAAAGTTATAGAGTCCACAAGCTATGGTGCCAATCTCTATGGTTTATTGATCACACCTGAAGTACTGACGGCCTATCTCAGACCCTAACATAAAAGTACAAATACCCCCCAAATGACCCCTTTTTGGAAAGAAGACATTCCAAGGTATTTAGAAAGAGGCATGGTGAGTTTTTTGAAGTTGTAATTTTTTCCCACAATTCTTTGCAAAGTCAAGATTTTTTTCTTTTCTTTTTTTTTTTCACAACATTTTCATATTAGCAGGTTATTTCTCACACACAGCATATGCATAGCACAAATTACACCCCAAAACACATTCTGCTATTCCTCCTGAGTATGGCGATACCCCATGTGTGAGACTTTTACACAGCGTGGCCACATACAGAGGCCCAACATGCAGGGAGCACCATCAGGCGTTCTGGAGCACCCAGGCCAATTCTGACATTTCTCTCCTACATGTAAAAACCATCATTTATTTGCTAGAAAATTACATAGAACCCCAAAACATTATATATGCTTTTTTAGCAAAGACCCTAGAAAATACTATGGCGGTTGTTGCAACCTTTTATGCGCAGCAATTTTTCTAAAGTGTCTTTTACAAAAAAAAATGTTTTATGCATAATGTGAAAGATGAAGTTACGCTGAGAAAATAGATACAACAAGTCACCCTTCAAAATTGCACATGCTCGTGGAATGGCGCCAAAATTCGCTACTTAAAAATCCCCATGGTTATATGTGTTTAGTTACAGAGGAGGTCTAGGGCCGTTTTTTTCCCCACAGTATGCACAGAGCTTTGCAGAGCATGCACACAGTATGCCCAGAGTATTGGACAGGGATGGCTGAGTATGCAGGGAGGGATGGATGGGTGGATCTGTGACTGCATTTGTCACAGATCCAGTCCACAGCACTGCCGCTGAAATCTGCTCCATCTCCTCTCACACTGTATCAATCGGTTCAGAGAGGGGAGGGAGGAACAGGCGTCATCACATGATGCCGGTTTGTTTACAAATGATCGCTCCGTCATTGGACGGAGCGATCACATGGTAAACCGGCGCTATCAGCAGCGATTTACCGGGATCCGTGATGCGCCGGGATTCTGGAAAGCCGTTAATTAACAGCCTCCCAGAGTTAAGCAACCGCCCTGCAGCCGTACTTTGGCTATGGGGCGGTTGTCAAGTGGTTAAAGCTGAACTCCAGCCTTCGATTTAGTCTTGCACAGTTGTACAGACTCCTTTACTGAACTGAAATAGCTTTCTCTGATATCAGCGCATATGAACTGCTCACAATATACATTAGAGGCTGCCGCAAGTAGGAGCCCACCTCATTTCTTGGGTGGAGGACTACCCCCTTTGCTCCCCAGCCTCCCTATCCATGGCTACCCTTTTCAGTTATTGTATTTTAGTTTGTTTTATTACTTTTAATCATGGAGGCTCAGCATCACATCTGGTTGTTACAAATTCAGACTGCCTAGGAATGCTCACATTTTCACCCTGACACCAACCCATAAATCCATTTTAGTAATAGTATAACTCCTTTCAATAGCCAGTTCACTGATTGCATTAGAGCTGAGGGCTCCTGATATAAGTACTGAAGCAGGATGCTCTAATGTTTTCAAGAAGCTATGCACAGGATCCAGCCCCTCCCACCAACCACAATTTGATTGCCTTTCTCAGCAAAGCACAGAGACCCAGTGGTGACATCACTGGGTCTAAAAGTTGCTGTGTAATTAAAAATTAAATGTAGCTCTACCCCCTAAGGGGCCACTGTCGATTAACCGCCTCAATACAGGGCACTTTCACCCCCTTCCTGCCCAAGCCATTTTTCAGCAAATTTTCACACTTTGAATGACAATTGCGCCGTCATGCAACGCTGTACCCAAATTACATTTTTATAATTTTTTCCCCCACAAATAGAGCTTTCTTTTGGTGGTATTTGATCACCTCTGGAGGGCTCTGTTTATAAAGTAAGTTTGTCATTATGTGCTAGTATGCAGTTCATTAGCCTACAGGGGACCATTTACATTTATTTTCAGTTTACTACCGCTTTAATGATAAAGCTGAGCAGAAATAATATGAAACTATCAAACCCACACAAGAAGTCAAGAGCTGGCAAGATTGTTACCTTGCTGTGGCCCAGTCTTCCGTCTTCTCCGAACAGTGACTGATAAGTGCTTTCTGTGCTGTGCCTGACATATGCACAATTTGAATGATTTGTTCTACAGCATGCTGTGAATTTGAGTTATGTAGTACACAGCGTGATCAGAGGAAAGTACAGTTTTTCAGCCTGTATAACAGGACAGAGGAACTTACCATACCCCCAAAAACGTTAGGCTGTGCCTTTCCCACAGTAATTTGCATTGGAACATACACTTGTTACATAGTATATTTTTATGCAATTATTAATAATTATACTTTTTTAGAAAATATAATTACAGGCAGTGGAAATCATAAGATGAATTGGACACCTTCAGTTGTGTTAATTTCCTTTCTACCTGGCTGCCCACTGCTTAACCTCCCCCTCCCCTCCCCCTCTTTCCTGACAGTGGGTTTATAAACTAACATTGTCATGTGATCAAAGCTGTTCTGTAAAGCACCGCCTCAAAGCTTTCAGCTTACAAAGGCAGAGGTTGTATTAGTTCTGGGTATCTTTAAAGTTAGTATCCTTGACACTTGGTCTGACCATTAAAATATAAAGACTGTTTGAAACTCTAGCTGGGCACATGCACCAAAATTGGGCAAAATTATTTGCATCTGGAACTGGCACAGCAGTGACTGCTTTAAAGTTACTGTTCTACAGAACACTGGACACTGAAGAGGAAATAAACAGTGCAGAGTTAAAGACTGACTACAGTTCGGGAGTTAAAGCAGAACCACAGGAATTTTAGCACATAAAAAAACGTTGGTTTGTAAGGGGTTTAAACCAATGAGGTGTAGGCAACCTCATGTAATTATCTCTTTTATGTACTATACCCCTGGATGACATCTTTTTGGATGAAATGCATCGAGTGGAGTTACAGCTTTGATGTAATCACGCCTGCTGGGGTGCTGATTGCTCACATCTGTGTGAAGTTTTTTATTTTCATAAATGGTGGAATTACTACACTATGGCCCAGATTCACGTACCTGGGCACATCTTTATTCTGGCGTAGTGTATCTTGTTTACGCTATGCCGCCGCAACATTGAGAGGCAAGCCTGGTATTCATGAAGAAAATATGCGCAACGTTGTGGCGGCGTAGCGTATAGTTGTCAGCGTAAGCCGATGTAAGTCAAATTAGGTGGAAGTGGGCGTGATTTATTATAATGAAGCGTGACCCCATGTAAATGAAGGGCAGGACAAACAGCACATGCGCCGTCCCATGGACGCTTCCCAGTACGCATGCGCAGAATTACGTCGGGAAAAACGCCTAAGATACGTTGAATCACTGAATGTAACCTACGCACAACCCTATTCACGTAGTACTACGTAAATGACGTACAATACAACGGCTGTTCCCTCGTCCATACCTTTGCATGACTTACCCCTGCTTTATGTGGGGTAAGTTTACGCCGGACGTACGACTTACGTAAATCGCGTATATTAATGCACCGGGCGCAAGTACGTTTGTGAATCGGCGTATCTTACTACTTTGCATATTTAACATGGGTACGCCGAATGCGTCCAGCTTAACTATGCGCCCACGATATGCCGGTGTAGGCAAGTTACGTCGGGCGGCTGAAGCCTTGTTTTACGACGCATCTAGCTTCGCAAATCGGCGTAACAATACGACGGCGCACATTTGTACTTACGCCGGCGTAAAACTTTTGTGAATCCGGGCTTATAAGTCCCTTCTTGGCCTCTATCCCTTTTAGACAGGGCTGTCTTAAAGAGAGGGCACACCTGGGCACTGCCCAGGGACCCCAGCTACATGGGGGCCCCTGCACTTTCCCCAAAGCAGCTGGTCTTTGAGCCCACACTGCCCCGAAATTGGGAGGCCCCATGATGGAACTGAGAGTGATAGATACACAGGGGAGACAGGGTGGCAGCGGTGCACCGTGCTGTGCAAAATGATACCTATTATTTCACAGCAAGCAGGGAGGGGTAGGGCCAGAGTGCAGGTGATGATCTGACCCCGCCCCATGCAGCTTGAATGCTCAGGACTTGAAGGCTGGTGGGTAGGAGCTGGAGTGGGAGCTGCTGAGTCGGCAGCACTGAGAACCCACCTGCGGAAGAAGCATTGTGGATGGTGTCATGGTGCCCAGCTGTCCAAGAATGTTTGCACCTAAAGGCTTGGAATGCCCAGAGGTATGCTTCCTCCTCCGCCCCTCCTTCTGCCTGCTTTATTGGTATAGGTGAGTGCAGTGCTAGAGGTGGTCACAGAGTCAAAAGTTTACATGCACTGTATCTCTACTGGAAAAAGGGGGTACTACATGGATGGAATAACGGTGCTGGGGATATCAAAGATGTATGGGGGGAAAACAATGCTGAGGGTGTATAGAGGGTAGCAATGCTTGAGGTAGCCTCCACCCAAAAGGGGAAGCTCCGCTTGTCTGCCTCCTACCTACTTGATGTCTGTTTACCTGCATTGTCTCCATTGTAGGGGGCCCCAGAGCATTACTTTGCCCAGGGGCTCATGATGCTGTTAAGATGGCCCCGCTTTTAGAGCTTCATCTGTGGAAGGCCTTGGTTATATTGGAAAACACTTTCCTGAGTCCTGGATTGTGCCATCCATCAGAGTGGGATTTCTGACAAAAAAGTGCAGCCAGACTTCCATCCTTGAGGTTTTACTTGTTGGTAAGTACCTTGTGAGTGGGATGCGCACTCAGGTGTGGAGTGGTGTACACTCACATGGGATCCCCATTGAAAACATCTGCGTATGACGAAACGCGCCTGAAAGGGAGTGCAGTGACATCACACCACGTTGATTTGAAGGAGGAAGGGCTCCTATAGTGCCGGCCGGCATTGTTGACATGCTTTTATTACCTACTAATTTTGTAAGTACACTGCGATTGTAGTGGCCCCCCCTATTTGCGGGGCATTACGCTAAAGTTAGTGGGGTATGGGAGAGTTAAGTTTCTCTCATTAACAAATTGTCTAAATTCGGGTTGCTGCCAGTTTTGGAATTGCCTTGTAGGTCAGTCTGCATGCCAGGGGGGTGTTATTACCCCTGGGTGACAGTCGGCGCTAGAAGGGGTTCTAAAAGACCCACCTTCTCCCAGCAGCCAATCAGAGGAGCGGTCCTTTCTCTGGACATGCTGGCGGGAGGGTATATCTGGGGCAGTCGCCTGTCAGAGTTGTGCTATGCGGGGCCCGAGTTCAAGGTGCGGCATCCACCTTCAGAATGCGCGAATCCATGGGCCCCGCCATCGAGGCCCGCCTGGCCGAGGTTGCGTACCAAGCGGAACCTCATCCTAATGCAAAGAGGGGCCCCAACGGCTCGCTGGGTTCAAGATCCTAAGCGGGAGCTGAACGGTGGGGGATCGGCTCGGGAGAACCCAGAGTCAGAGGCTGTCTGCGACGCCTGGACGAACCACCGGGGATCCGGTCACCACGCCATATGACAGGTACACTTCAGCTGTCAATCGGTGACCTTGAAATTAGATTTACTGGGAGGATTCATTGGTTCTAACCTTTGACAAAGCTAAGAACATTTACCAGGCCTGTGGCAGAGGCTCTGTCTACTCCCAGTGACTTTGTTTGAAAGTGGCCCTTGGGCTGCCAGGCTCAAGTTAATCGCCTGTCCGGGGCCACTTTACCCACTTTGGTGAAAGTGGCGACATTTGAACTTGACTATGCTGAGAGCAGGCTTGCTCTCTCTCTTTGATATCCAAGGCCTGATACTACATTTCCATCTTTGCTCATCAACCTTTCCTCTATCGTGTGCCATGTTGATGTCGGCCATGTTGGGCCTTGGAATAAAGCATTGAAAACTCAAGTTGACGTCTGGACACTTGCTCTTTAACCACCTTCACTAATATTATCCCTAGACAAGAATCACTGGTAACCTAACATGCCGTTCCCAAACTAATCAGTGGCTCCTTCGGGGGAGAGCGCTACACAATATTTTATTAAACTTTCTCCATTACAGAATCACGCTATGGTTCTCTTTCCTTTTATGTGCCTTATGATTCCACAGACTTCATGTTTTATGTAAGGGCATAGCATCTGGAAATACATTGGAGAAGCATTCCCTGAGTTTCCAAACTTGAGGACGGAGGCCGCGGCTGGGTATAAGACAAATGCTTTTTAGAGCTTGTCCTTTGGTAAGCGGCTTTCCATTAGGTGGTGGACTCTCACTCATATGTGGATTCACAGCGGTGTTCTTTCAATAAGCTTATGGATATATGTTCACATTGAGACTGTAACCAGGAGATTCATTGTGTTTTGGGACATTATTTGGTTGACTTCATCCCTCAATCACCTTTGTCTGGTGTTGACCTTTTTGGACTTATTGTTGGCGCACTTTTTTCTGTTTTATTGTTTCCCACCCAAACTGCAGCCTTTTTAAGTTTTTATTTATTTTTGTTAAGGATAACACAGTTTTTGTTACTATATTCTCATGGGATTATTGGATTTTGGCGACCCATGTATCTATTGTTGGACTGTTTGCACTGGGTATTTATTGATTGACCATTTGCACTGTGCACTTTTCTCTTTGGATACTTATGAATTACCGTATTTATCGCGGTATAACGCGCTCCCGCGTATACCGCGCACCCCCAAAGTGCCCCCCAATCCTGTGGAAAAAAAGTTATTTTGTACTTACAGTTTTGGTGTCTTGCGCGGCGTCCATCGGCGGCCTCGTCGTTTTCGGCGTCCTTCTGCGGCTTCGGGTGTCCTTCTGCGGCGGGTCCGGTGTGCTCTTCGGCGGGTCCGGTGTCCTCTTCGGCGGGTCCGGTGTCCTCTTCGGCGGGTCCGGTGTCCTCTTCGGCGGGTCCGGCGTCCTCTTCGGCGGGTCCGGCGTCCTCTTCGGCGTCCTCGCATCCTCCCCGCTCGTTTCCCGCGCCGAGTTTTGAATACTGCGCCAGCATATACTGAGCGCAGTACACTCGGGCAGGCTCGGCAACTTTCGCGCTCACGTCCTGTACGTCCATGACGTGACCGCGGAAAAAGCCAAAACTGGCCGAATATACCCGAGTGTACTGCGCTCGGTATATGTCGGCGCAGTATTTAAAATTCGGCGCGGGAAAGCGGGTATCGGCGTATATCTCGCACCCACGATTTTGCCCTGATTTTCAGGGCAAAAAAGTGCGCGATATACGCCGATAAATACGGTACTTTATTTATATACACATGTTTATGTTAAGCATACTTGTTTAAGCAATCTATCCGTTTTATCATTTGATTGATTGCCATTGTTTGACTTATTAATGCATTAGCACTTCACTTTGATAGCGCAACACAGTTTTATTTATATCTGTTAATTATGTGTGTGGATATATAATGATTGCAGCAGCTATCACTATTTAATTATTTTTTTACACTTAGCTCAAGCATTTTTATGTGCTATTTACATTTTCCTGAACCCAGAACACTGCACCCTGCTGCCAAGGCCTCAGCCTATTTATGGGTTCTCCCTCCACCTTCTGGGCATACCTCCCCAGGTATTGTCTGGAGTCCCATAAATATTCAGGCTACCTGTTCTACTCTTCCTCCCGCTATTCTTCTAGAATCCTCTTGAAGATAGGAGGAAGCAGCAGAGTAGTATTCTGTGAAACAGTGAACAGCCCTAAATAACCAACCCCTGCTCCACTTAGTACAGGAGCACTAAATTAAGTTTACTTAGTAGCCTGCCCTAAACTAGGAGGGGCTGCATCAGTCAATGAAACACCTCATTGCACTTAAAGTAAAACTAAAGGCAATTTTTTTGTTACATAAAAAAAGGTTGTACTTACCTGTTCTGTGCAGCTATATTGTCAGGTAGGATATATGGGGCCCCGTGATTCCTAACAGACACCATGCCTGTACATTAACAAGCTCTAGTTGAGTATGATCCCTTTTCTCCTCCTGTCCCTTAGAACCACCATTCATCTATGCTGATAATAATAAAGGGTCAAATGATATAAATATGCACTCATCCTATCTATTAACTAGACATTTACATTGTCAAGATACTGGTGGTACAGTTCCTGTTGTATCAGCTGTTTTTGGCAGGCTCCTTTCATAAACCTATGGAATCTGCACAACAAAGATGGATTATACCAATCTTCTGCTATATTTCTAACAAGACTGTCTCCGTGTTGCATGGTATGTTTGCTAGAAAGATAGTGCTGGCCTTGGACCTCTTTTTATGTAATCATGTGTCAGACAATAGTGAAACCTTGAACAACAATTGCGGCTTGCGACAATGCTTATGACCTTTTGGATTACTCAGTAGCTCATCAATAAGGGTGCTTCTATGTCACACGGCCGAGGTTCTCGCTGAAAATCAGCGAGAACCTCGCTGGAAACACACGAGGACTCGGCCGTGACGGTCTCGGCGAGCTTCCCGTCGGGAAGCCCGTAGCCGAAATAGAGAGCACGCTTTATTTCTACCCCCCTGGAGAATGGCTGGTTGCCATTCCCGACCTCTTAACCACTTGCTTACTGGGCACATAAACCCCCTTCGTGCCCAGGCGAAATTTCAGCTTCCGGCACTGCGTCGCTTTAACTGACAATTACGCGGTCGTGCGACGTGGCACCCAAACAAAATCGGCGTCCCTTTTTTCCCCACAAATAGAGCTTTCTTTTGGTGGTATTTGATTGCCCGTGCGGTTTTTATTTTTTGCATTATAAACAAAAAAAGAGCGACAATTTAAAAATATATATATATATTTTTTACTTGTTGCTATAATAAATATCCCAATTTTTTTTTAAAAAAATATATATTTTTTTCTCAGTTAAGGCCGATACGTATTCTTCTACGTATTTTTGTATGCATATTCGAGTATTCGCGAATAAATCGAATATCGCGGTGAATATTCGCTATTGCGAATATTCGTATTTTTTCAAATTTGTTTTTAAAACAGATCACATCCTAGTGATCTCCATCTACGTCTAAAAGCATTGCTGGTATGATTAGAGACCCTGGGCCGAGTAGCTGAGGCGATCCTTTTATGTTGCCGAATATTTGCAATACGAATATTCGTATTACGAATATTCGCGAATACTTTCTCTGCCCTTCTGTGTTTTGTGTATAAAAGAAAAAAAAAATTAGCTTTAGTTTAGTCATATAAGTTTGTGTAAGTAGAGTTAGTGTTTAGTGCATATTAGTTTAGTAATCCAGGAAATGATCTCCGTTTTCGCGTGTTTTCGCAATCAATTTAAATTTCGCAATCAATTTCGCAATCAATTTCGCATTCGCATTAGCAAAATTTTGCAAATTTTTTTTTTGATAAAATATCACGAATATTCGATATTAACGAATATTTCGCGAATATTCTTCTATATATACGTGAAATATTGCAAAATCGAATATGGCGTATTCCGCTCATCACTAGTAATGGCGGCGACCTGCGATTTTTATTGGGACTGCGATATTGCTGCGGACACATCGGACACTTTTGACACATTTTTGGCGCCATTCACATTTATACAGCGACCAGTGCTATAAATATGCACTAATTACTGTCACAAATGTGACTGGCATTGAAGGGGTTAACACTAGGGGGTGAGGAAGGGGTTAAATGTATTGCCTGGGTGTGTTCTAACTGTGTGGGGGGAGGGGGTGACTGGGGGAGGTGACCGATGCTGTCTCCCTATGTACAAGGGAAACAGCATCTGTCTCCTTTCCCTGACAGGACGTGGAGCTCTGTGTTTACACACACAGCTCCACGTCCCTGCTCTGTCACCGACGATCGCGTGTACCTGATGGACATCGCGGCCGCCGGGTACACGCATCGAATCCTCGGTGATGCGTTGGGACTGTTTTTCCCCGCCAGGGTGGCGCGCGCGGGGAATTTCAAGTAAATCACGTCCAAAGATGTGACCGCGGCGCCTCAGGTCCGCGCTGTTGACGTATTCTGTCAATAGCGCGGTCCCGAAGTGGTTAAAAAAAAAAAATTAATTCCATAGCCACTTCATCTGCTCCATACACCAAATCCATCAATCATGGTGTGTTGTTGTTATTAAGAAAACAATAATTGCATTTCATGGCCCTTATTCATTGTTCTTGATGCTTTGATTTGGTGTTATTGCTTGACTATGGTATCCCAGATATAACCTTTACTGCTAAGACCCCACAGTTTATACTCCCTCTTAAACCTTTAATAATAATGAGACCACCACTGTAACTTGGAGTAAAAACTGGCCGTAGCAGCCTCCTTTATTTTAGATAACTTCCAATAATAAATAACATATATAAACCATATAATTCCTGAGAAAAACAGTTCTTCTCATACTAGTGCTGGACTTTGCAGGCACCACTAACACTGACTTGTAAAGCCTTTTTAACATTATGACATTTTATTGGCACTGCGGTACCTCACCTCTGGTCATAGGCCTCAAGCCGACAAGCTGGCTCAGAGACGACCACTGACCGCAGTGCCCCTATTAACCAACATTCTAGCTACACCTTGGTAGACTGGAAACCACACCCCTTCAGAACCCATACCACCTCTGGGTAATGGCATCCATATTTGGGGTAATTTCTTCTCCTGCAAAGTCCAAACACCCGCCACTGCCATGACAGCATGAACCTCGTACCTGCATAAGGAGAAACAAAACACAAGGAAAGCACCCAAAACAACAATTCTCTCAACCATTATCACCACTATCAGCAAGCCCATAACATAAAGGGAGGGTGGGTGGGAACTTTTCTTCCCACGCTGTGTGTTATCCGAGAAAGGGGGAGGAGGAATTTATAGCCTCTCCTCCCCTCCCCACTGTCCTCTCCCCTAACCACTCCTTGCTTGTAATGGTTTACTGTTAACCCTGTCATGCCCAGCCCTGTGCCTATTTTTGTTGTTATTTGCTCCGGGCCTCTCTTTCTCCTTCCTGGAAAAATGTTTTTTCTATATACAATCCTGCTGCATAGGTAAAAGTCCATCACTAAGGCCCCTTTCACACTGGGGCAGTATATGCGCCGCTATACCGCCGGGATTGCAGCGGAATTGCAGCAGTATTCGGCCTCTAGCGGTGCGGTCTTAACCCCCACTATCGGCCGAAAAAGGGTTAATACCGCCCGCAATGCGGTATTGCTGCGGTTTCCCATTGTTTTCAATGGGAAGGAGCGGTAAAGGAGCGGTATACACACCACTCCTCTCACAGCTCCTAAGATGCTGCTTGCAGGAGATTTTTTTTCTCCCGCCAGCGCATCGCCTCAGGCTTTCACATTCAGAATGCTGGGGCAGGAGTATTTCAGGTGTTATTTATGCACTATTTTTAGCACTAAAACGCCTGAAATACGCCTCAGTGTGAAAGGGGCCTAATGACTGCTGATGAGCTATCATACCCCCACACAAATCCCTTTTTTATTTATTGTTATGCTCAACATAGTCTAAGATGCTTGGTTGTGCAGTTTCCACATAAAAGTATCAATTTCTTTATCCAGTTTCTGAGGTTAGTTATCCTCCAAGGTTGGCACTGTGATATGACAAATAAACAGGAGAAAAATTGCGCAAACCTAAGTAAATAAACAGTAATGAGCAGCGTCTCAAAGGTGTTATACAACACCAAGAAATATACAAAAGAAATGGAGTCGCGCTATAAATGGCTACAGTGATCAAACTAAAATGAATAAAATGGTGTCATTAGTGCAAATAATATATCACATGAAAAAACATTTAGTGAACACAATGATAGTGAACAGTATATAATATAAAGTCCATATAGTGATTATACGTCCAAAGGGATATCCTTAAGTAAACGAAAAATTCCCAGTGAGATGAATCCACGACGGTGTGAGTAATGACAAACAAAGACCTCCACCGCACAGAAAACACTGACCCTTACCAGAGTCTCTGATCCACAGAGATCATAACAGCAAAAAGTGATATCCACAGTCAGCAAGGAGCAAAAGGAACATCCATTCATTACAGCCAGTTGGTGTGTTCAGCTCAAAAACGATCATATATCAATCAGTGGTCCCATATAGAGATCAAAAGAAATCCACATAGTGTAAAACCATCATTTATTGGGTAAAAAGAAGATTGTGCGCATACATCAATCCAAAGTAAAACAGCATATACAAGTAAGCCGGCCGGCGTATGGAGCGTTACCCTTCTTCCGGGTCCTCACACGTATGCGGTGACGTCAGAGCGTCGCCTCCCGACGTTTTGTCTCAATAGGGACTTGATCACGGGATCAAGTCCCTATTGAGACGAAACGTGGGAGGCTACGCTCTGACGTCACCGCATCACGTGTGAGGACCCGGAAGACGGGTAACGCTCCATACACCGGCGGCTCTTTTTGCTGTTTTACTTTGGATTGATGTAAGTGCCAATCTTCTTTTTACCCAATAAATGTATGGTTTTACACTATGTGGATTTCTTTTGATTTCTATATGGGACCACTGATTGATATATGATCGTTTTTGAGCTGAACACACCAACTGGCTGTAATGAATGGATGTTCCTTTTGCTCCTTGCTGACTGTGGATATCACTTGTTGCTGTTATTGATCTCTGTGAGATCAAAGACTCTGGTAAGGGTCAGTGTTTTCTGTGCGGTGGAGGTCTTTTTCATTACTCACACCTGTCCGTGGATTCATCTACACTGGGAATTTTTCTGTTTACTTAAGGATATCCCTTAATAGACTGTATAATCACTATATGGACTTTATATTATATTCACTGTTCACTATCATTGTGTTCACTAAATGTTTTTTCATGTGATATATTATTTGGCACTAATGACACCATTTTATTCATTTTAGTTTAGATACACTGTATGCCATTTATAGCGCGACTCCATTTCTTACTGTGATATGACGCATTCTATCATATTTAAAAATGATCCTTTAGCTCCCTGCCCTAGGCTTAACACATTTAGGTTTTGGTTCTTCTGTACTGAGCAGTAATTTATTTTTTAGGTCTGCCTAAGCCTAGTGGTTGATTGCTCTTGCCTGCATCTGCATCTGACCTAGCTAATCTCTTAGAGGTAGGCCCAGAAGGCGTGCTTTGGGGAAAAAATAAATGTTTGAGGGTGGCCTGTTAAGAGCTCTTTTTTCTGGGGCCTCTGGCCTTGGAAGGCACCCTGTATTACTGAACAGCTGTTGTTATCAGTCCTCAGCATGTTCTTGGCTGAGGGTCTAGATCAGTGGTTCTCAACCTGGGGGTCGGGACCCCCTCAGGGGTCAAATGATGATTTGCCAGGGGTCCCTGAATCCTAGGCTATTCTTGAAGCCCGCTCTCCCTGCCTTTTTGTGGCCACCCAGCTGGGCTGTTCCTGGAGCCCGTGGCCTCCCACTCAGCCCCTTTGCAGCTTCCCATTCAGTTCACCGTATGGGTGGGTGGAGGGATAGAGGCTAGAGGTCAGCTGACTGGTGAGGAATGTGAAGTGGGAGGGGCTGGATGAGACCCTGTCTCCTGATTCCGGCATAGGTGCCACTGCAAGGAGATGCCACAAAGTCAGAGGCACAGTGAGTAACACTACCTGTGATTATAGTTGCCATTAAAAGTCCTCACAACAATTCTCAGATCAGCAGGCGACCTTGTTCAAGAGCACCTAACCCACTCATCCCACCATCCTACCCCCCCCCCCCACCAAGGAGTAAGAGAAGGAATAAAAATAGAGAATACATGGAAGGGAGAAGAAAAGAGGGGTGGAACAAAGAAAAAGGGAGAGAAATAAGAAGAAAGATGGCTAGAGAGAAGGTGTCACGATCCCTATCGTGCCAGACAGACGGCGAGGCGTGGCCGTGCTCCAAGTGGCTTTGGATGGGCTTGAACCCAGGACCTCACCCTTGCTATTCCAACACCTTATCTCTGAGCCACTTCTCAATTGGGGATTTCTGCTTGCTTTCCAGCTATGGTGGTGCTAAATGTGCTCTTCACCATTAGCTGGATCTCATTACATTCTACACCTGATTATCTTGCTCCAGCTGATACAGCTTACCCAATTAGCCAGCGTATAAAGCCCTGCCTCACTTTGAGAGCAGGGTCAGTTCATTGTTATTGATCTCCCTGTCTGAGCCAAAGGTACCTGTAGATCTTCAGCTCCTAGACTGACCCCGGCTTTTGACCTTTTGCTTTGTACCTCGGATTGCTGCTATCTCCTGTCCTTTGACCCCGGCCTGTACCTTCGGACTTCCTCTACCATCTCCAGCCCTTGACCCACGGATTGTGCCCCGGACTTGTCTTTGGTTCCTGTTTGTTGGACACCTGCTGTCACCTTGATAGCTGCTGATCCGTTCTATACACGAATAGCTTGCAAATGCTTGGGACTTCCAGACATCTCCTTCGTCACCTGCTACTACTACACTCAGCAGAACCGCAAGTACCAAATACTACCTGCTTTACCTATAGTCTGTGTTTGTACATTGGCAGTAATACCTTGCATGTTTAAGATAACAGTCACTTCCAACCTACCTTGTCTGTATCAGAGATACTTACCTGTTCCCCCTTAGTTGCTTATGAGGGAATAAGCATCTACAGTCTTTCAATTGGTTGTCCATTAGAGGTTGTGATGAATTAACCCCAAACTTTGTTTATTCTGAGAGAGAACTGGTGGTTGTACCTGAGAGACCTCTGTAGTTTAAATCCAATTGCACTACTGTAATTACATAGCAGGGATGTTACAGAAGGATGGGGAAAAAGAAAAAAAAACAAGAAATTTTAATAGAGAGAGATAGAAGGGAAAGAAAGGAGAACAAAGAGAAAGAGTGGTACATCCTAAAATGTGCCATTAGAGGTTTTAATACGGTACAAGTGGAAGGGACTCAGGTAGCGCTAAATGTCTGTGGGTTAGGGGTGCAAATTACTTGTCTTGTCCTGGGTGCTGACAACCCACGCTACGAAAATAATTTTACTGTTAGAGGTCCCCACAACTTGGGACATTTTATTAAGGGGTCACGGCACTAGAAAGGTTGAGAACCACTGGTCTAGAGGAACCTGGATTAACCGCTTGCCTACTGCATACAGTATATTAACAGCAGCAAAGAGGCTCCCCAGTGCAGGATCACGTACATGTATTTGATCCTCCACTTTCGAGTCTGGTGTGTGCGCCGCCAGTCACCTGCTCCTGCTGTGAATGGCCACAACCGGAGCCAGTCAGCGGGTCCGGCGGAGTTTATGTGAGCCGGGACCCACCGATCGTTCGGGAGACAGTCAAAGCGGCGGTCTGCCTATGTAAACAAGCCAGTTCGCTGTTCTGTGAAAAAGGAAGTATGTGATCCTGTGTTTCTGCTAAGCAGAACACAGAACTCGGCCTTCCCACAGTACAAGCACATCCCCCACAATTAGTAAGCACTCCTTAGGAACACATTTAACCCTTTGATCACCCCTGATGTTGACCCCTTCCCTGTCAGTGTCATTAGTACAGTGACAGTGCCTATTTTTCACACTGATTACTGTATTAGTGCCACTGGTCCCCAGAAAGTGTCACTTAGCCTAGGTTCATACTAAATGTGGGTTAGATTCAGCTGAATCTGCACGATCCATACATCTATCCCATAGTTTGTAGACGCTATAACTTTTGCACAATAATACCAATACCAATACCACAATAATACCAATACCAATACCAATATGTAGCAGAATACATATAGACCTAAATTGATGAAGACATTTTATTATTTAAATTTTTTATTGGGTATGTTTTATAGCAGAAAATAAGAAATATATATATTTTTTAATTGTCAGTCTTTTTTTTAATTTATAGCGCAAAAAATAAAATCTGCAGAGGTGATCAAATGCCACCAAAAGAAAGCTCTATTTGTGGGAAAAAAAGGACATCAATTTTATTTGGGTAAAGCGTCACACGACGGTTAAAGCAACGCAGTGCTGTATAGCAAAAAATTGCCTGGTCATGAAGGGGGTAAACCTTCCGGAGAAGAAGTAGTTAAGGAGAATTTGCTGAATGAGAATGAATGAAAACTTGTAGCGCGGCACATGCGACTGAATCGCCTTGGGCGCTTGTTGTTCCAGTCTCCTTTGATATCAAAAGAGGAGTCTGACCTTTTTCCTGAATGCTGGTGGTTCTCCTCCAACCGTGCTGGTTGGTAGGTTCCATAGTCTGGGACTTGGATCGCGAATTTCTTTCTCCTTTGGATTTGAAGTTGGCTTTCGGAACCTAGAGTTCTGTCGTGGACAAAACGGATTGAAGCTTTTATTTCGCATAAATAAATGGGGGCATTCCCATGACACATCTATGGAGCAGAGAGCTTTAAAAGCAATCTGTCTTTAACTGGACATGAAGGGCTCTCAGTGAGTAGGGATTCCCAGGGTTTTTTCCCAGTCACCAGTCTGGCGGCCGTATTCTGAGCTCAAGGCGATGGCACTGGGGAGGCCGAGGTAAAGGGCATTTGCTTCCAACCTGAGTTTACAATAGCTCCCACCACGACCGCTAAGTCTTCTTTGGGAGAACGGAGTGTTGGACGCAGTAGATTGAGATCCGCTACAACCCTATTTGGCGTCCATTGTCTAAAGGAGTCAAAAATGACCCCTACTTTTGACTTTGGCTAGGGGTATGAATTTGCAAAATAGGCGGGGGGGTCCAGTTTGAAAGTTGATTCCTGCGCTTGGCGTGGAACAGAAGAAGTTCTGTTTTCGCTCCGTTGAGTTTAAGATAACTCTTTGTCATCCAGCTTCTATCAAAGAGAGACATGTCCTAGATTGAGGTGGTGATCCTGTGTTGCAGATGCGGAAATAAAGTTGCGTGTCCTGCGTAGTAAGAGCAGTTTTTGGCTGCTGATAATCTCAAAAAGAGGACGGAGATTAGTTAAACAGCTGGTGACAGAGGCGATCCTTGAGGGACTGATGTTATGTGCTTTTTCACGTAAAAGGTCCTAACTTACTGTTTGCGATGGTTTTCCAAAAAAGAGGAGAACCAAGATAAATCGTTTCTGCGACTGGCTACTTCAGACCGAGTCAGTAACAGATGGGTCTAGTGTCGAAAGCTGCACTTAGGTCCAACAGAACCAGGAGACAAGATTCTCCTTCGCTGCGGCCTTGAGAACCCCCATCTTTCAGCAATCTGTTTCCTCCCATACCGGGACGGAAGCCTGATTGCAATGGGTCAAGTGTGTAGGTATCTAGATGCAGTTGCACTGTTTTACCACTACCTTTTCCATTATCTTAGAGAGTACGTTGAGGCTTGTTATGGGATGGCGATGGAGTGGGTCCTTGGGTCCAAGGAGGGTTTCTAGGATGGGTGTATACCCTCTTTCACTGTGAGGGCACTGCCCTAAGAAAGACTGGTTGATAAGCTGCGTTGGGAGGAGCCAGGATGTAGGCATTCCTTCACAGTTTTGTGGGGATAATGTCATTTGGCCTGCGCCATTGCGCAGAGTACAAATATTCTTAGTAGTCTCGATGGAGATGGGTTCAGGGTGAACTTCCTTACGGAGAATTATTATGGGTGCTGTGTGAGAGGCTGCGGGGGGGGCTGGGGGAAGAATTGTTTTGCTGAATGCTTTCACGGAGTTCGATTTTATTAATGAAGCAATCCGAGCTCATTGCAAAATTCTTGTGTGTCCGGACTGGGGGCTTCACATCCTTCATGGTCTGGGTGACCATCTTGGAGTTCGCGGGGGCGGTTTAGGGCACCGTTGAACCTCCGAAAAATAATTTTTCTTGGCTTGGAAAATTCCTTTGTATTTCCTTGCGCCTTGTAGATGGATAGGTTTAGCCTGAAGAACATTTTTCCAGGCAGATTTGCTCTTCTGCGTTCTTGCTTCAAAACAGCTGGTTGTTACATGCTGTTGTTTTTCCGAATGCGGGTTATCGTTTCGGCGCTAAAGTCGGCTGATGTAGCATGGCCGAATTTATGGCTCAATGTTTCAACGGCCGTTTGATGCGGCTGAGTTGTTTCATTTTTTTCCTTAAAGTCTTTTGAAAGTTCAGTGGACTTCTTCTGATTATCAGTGTGTTGTCACTGGAGATGTTTTTGTTGCAGGGGGGATGGTGGAAATACATTAATTGCATGGTGGTCTGTCTGGCAATTTTTCATTTTCCCTAATTTTTATTTCCAGCGTTGTCTGAAAATAAGATCGAGTTTGCCTGAGCATGTGTGGGCCCAACATCTGTAATCCTATTTCCAGGTGGTCAATACAGGCGTCGGCATGGGGTCTTGTAAGTTAGCCCAAGATTGAAATCCTGGCAAAAGATGTTTGCTGTTGAGGGTATAAGTGGAGAAGAAATCGTCCAAGTATAGCCTCTTTTGGGCCGGGAGGCCTATAGCAGAGCAGAATGGGACGGTCTCCTTTGATTGCTTGCAGGCAGAGTAAGGGTTTCTGAATGGAAGAGGGTTTTGGCACTGGTTTGGTGAGTAAGGTGAGTCTTGTGGATCACCGACTGCCTCCTGCTGGAAGCTTAAGGCTGGACTGGAGAGACCTTTTTTACTGAGAGTGTCACAGGGAAGCTGGTTGAGGAGCTGTCTGTGGACATTGTGAGTAGGGCCTTTTGCAGAGCTCAAGGTGTGCTTTTGCTTTGAGGGTCAGATGTTGGACTTTGCACAAGGACTGCAACTATCAAGTTTCAATATGGCTCCCCCTGTACTCCCAGTAATACTAGGCTGCTACTGACCTTTAATGCCTGTTACTTTGGAGTATTCTGCACCCTCATCCCTCTACCTGCCTGTGCTCAATACTGCGATAAACCTTGACTATTGTATAACATGTACTCTTTACTGACCCATTATACTCCATTTCCTTACCTACACCTAAGTAACGAGACACACATCCACTTTGATAAAACATAGGCCGTCCTTTATTTAAAATACATAATTTATCAAAATCAACTCAAAAAACATAACTTAAACAACTGATTATCAGAAGAAACATTACACTAGCGTGCTTTGCAGGAACATCAAATTACCATATTGTAAAAACCTGGTCTGCGGTATCTCCATCTGGTCTAGGCCTCAAGCCCAAGCGCAAAGACCAACCCCCATTATCAAAATATTCCGCTAAACCTTGGTTACTGGAATACCACCCATGACATGCTGGCCATCTTTTGGGTACCCTTCCCCCGCAAAGACCAACACCCGCCACCACACATGCACACCAAGACCACACCACAAATAAATATGTAAATTGGGGAGAGTGGGTGGGAAATTTGCCCCTCACTGTGTTGCCTTAGGGGGAGGAGACTACTCATTTTATTTACTCCTATCCCCTCCCCTTGTAACTACTAACCAATCACACACCCTTTAACATTTTACACTACATACCCTGTTCACTGAGTCATGTCAGTCCTACTCCTATTGCATTCTGGCTTTTCTTCAAAAAGGCACCCCTAGACTGAGCCTAAATTTTGTTGTTGTGATCTGGAACTGATAGATTGGCTGGCAGCCTCCGAACAAGTAAGGAGACCTGGGTTATTTCCACTCCTACATGCCTAATTTATTCTACGGCTATACAAGATGCTAATGCTGTGTTTCTCAACCTTTTTTCAGTCAAGGCACCCTTTAAAATGATGGACACTCTCGAGCCACCCTCCAAAATTATGGACAGTCTTGAGGCACCCTATTCTGAAATGTAAAAACTGTTCTTATGCCCTGTACACACGATCGGATATCTGATGGAATCTACTGTAATCCGATGGATTTTTTCGTCGGATATCCGATGATGCTGACTTTCATCAGTCTTGCCTACACACCATCAGTCAAAAATACGACCGTGTCCAACGCAGTGTCGTAAAACACTACGACGTGCTGAGAAAAATGTAGTTCAATGCTTCCGAGCATGCGTCGACTTGATTCTGAGCATGCATGGATTTTTGACGGATGGACTTCCACACAGACAATCATTTTTTTCTATCGATTTTTTTATCCATAGGAAAATTTTAAAACATGTTCTATTTTTTTTTTTTACCGATGTAAAACAAACAAATGGGTCCCACACACGATCGGTTTATCCGATGAAATCGGTCCGTTTTCATCAGACAAACCATTTGTGTGTACAGGGCTTAATAGTTTATTAACAACATGTATTACACATTATTACAAAATGTTGGAAGGTGACTTCCAAAACTAATACACTTTTGCAAACTGTTGCTGACTATTTCAATGTTTCTCTTCTCCCTCCGTTTTTCTCCATCATTCAGCTAATGTATCCCCAAAGCTGATGGAGAGATGCAGAGGAGGGTCAAACAAGGATGACATACAGGCAACTGACATCCTACTTATCAACTGATGATATGATTGATCGCTAGGAGATTGGCAGCTAAAAGGTTGTAATGGTGTACAATGAAAACCCGTGGCTTTGTGTAACTAAAAGGCAGTTGTCATCCACCCACCGGTTTGCATACAATTTTGGGGCAATTTTTACGCATTTTGCCAAGGCAACCCTAAAGAAACCTCAAGGCACTCCAGGGTTGAAAATGTGCTAATGTACTAAACATGGCAACTGATTAAACAACTAAGGAAAAATACTGATCCTTTTTTTTTTTTTAGCAAAACACTCCTTTCATAAGAAAAGAAAAACGAATATTAACATTGCAAAAACACATATGGGAACATTTTTTTTTTAAACAATAGATTTTTATTGTGTTTTACAGTTTATAAACAAAAATGCTGAGTTAAATTGAGCATAATACACATAGCAAAAACAATTTTGCGTAAGGTACGACAGGCGATACAAGATATTCAAACAGTGCTGTAAGAACATATCCAAGAAAAGTGCATGCTTTAACTAGAGAAATTCTCAGTCTAAATTTAAAGCATAACCGCAGTGACAATCAAGGGTACTGATGTCAGGAAGACCGACTCCGGTCTGGACACCCCATCTGGGTTCATAACTGTGTCCAGGAGCCTGGCCAGTCCCCCCCCTGATCATCCCAATCAAACAAGTCAAGGTAAAGCAGTTGGGGTTAAACAATTCCCCTCGTACCATGTCTCCCACAGGTGCCACTTCTGGGCAGCCTTTTCTCTGTTATTGTCTCTAAATGCCAAGGTTTTTTCATATGTGTGATGTAGTTGGGTGGTTTGGATAACCTCCCCAATGGTGGGAGGTAGGGGATTTTTCCATTTCCTTGTGAGGTTTATCCTAGCCGACAGCAGTATGTGGAGAGCAGTGTGTCTCGATTGGGCCGGAATGTTTTCTAGACCAAGGGACAGGAGTGCCAAGTCAGGTTGAGGTTCGGTCACTACACGAGAGGCACTCAAGATCACGCTGAAGACTGAAGACCAAAATTGCTTCAGGTGGGGGCAGCCCCATAGTACATGGAGCAAGGTCCCCTTAGAACCACAGTTCCTCCAGCACCTGTCGCTATGTTGGCCCCCAAATTTAGAGATCCTGTCGGGGGTTAAGTACCATCTTAGAGCTATTTTGGTGGACAATTCCCAGAGGGTCGAGCAGCTGGTGACTTCATAAGTAGATTTACACGCTCTAGCCCAATGTTGGGTGGAGTAAGTGTGACCCAGTTCTAGTTCCCATTTGAGCAAGGGGGCCGTTTTTACAAAGCGGCTTTTGTTCTGGATAGTAGTGTAAAAAAGCGAGATACCTCTGAGGCTAGAAGAGGGGTTATTAAAGTAGAGCCATGTAGTCAAAGGAACTGAGTGTTCCCATTTCGGGGAAGTGTCAAGGTAGTGTCTTGTCCTGATATACAAGTATAATTCAGAATCCGGTAGACTGTATTCTCTTTGCAGACCTGCGAACGGTTTAATTTTCCCTCTATCGAATAAGTCGTTTACATGTGATATGCCTAATTTTTGCCAGGATTTGTAGGAGATGAGATCGATGCAGTGTGGGAGAGACTCAATCGGGATTTTTATAGGGGTACCGTCTGGGTGGTCACTGCAGAGGTTGACAAATTTGTTCCACGCTTTAACAGTGGCCGACATGGTAGGGGGTATAGACGAGGGGGTTTTGGTGGATGCTGTGGTGGAGAGCAACCACGGGGCTAGGTCAGTCCCGGGAATGAGCGCAGATTCCATCTGTCCCCACATGGTGCGTGGTACAGAGAGAAACCATTCTTTGGCTTGGGTAAGAAGAGAAGCTAGATAATAGTGATAGAAATCAATGTATCCCGTACCACCCGCCTTTTGGTGTTTAATTAGCGTGGCGAAAGCGCATCTAGCCCTTTTGCCCTGCCAAATGTAGGAAGAGAGAGTAGATTGGAGTGATTTAAAGTACTGAGAGGGGATAGGAATTGGTAGGGTCCTGAAGAGATAGAGGAGTTGGGGGTAAGTGAAGCATCTTGAAGGCCGCCAGGCGACCCGTCCAAGACAGCTCCTGCCCCGCTAGTTTTCGTAGATCCTCCTGAAGTTTATTTCGGAACGGGACATAATTAAAGTGGAATAGTTGTTTGGTGGATTTTGTGAGTTGGATACCCAAATAAGTGATGGTGTGTTCTGCCCATGTGTACGGGAATTTTTGTTGTAGTATTAGGCTGGTAGGGGGAGCAATTCCTAAATTCAAAACATGACACTTGGTTTCATTAACTTTATAATAGGATATTTTACTAAAGTGATCTAGTGTCTCCTGTACAGCCTGGAGAGAAGTGGGTGGGTCAGACAGCATAAGAATAACATCATCAGCGAATAAGCTGATTTTTTGTTCATACCCCCCTGTTGTGATGCCTGAGATGTTTGGGTTGGAGCGTATGGATTGGGCTAAAGGTTCCATGATCAAATTAAAGATTAGGGGCGAGAGGGGGCAGCCCTGTCTAGTTCCGTTTGTGATACTAAAGGGAGATGATAAAGAATCCGCTGTGTAGACCTGGACTGACGGGTTCGAGTATAGGGCCATGATCGCACTAAAAATTTGTCCTGAGAAGCCAAACTTGGAGAGGACTGAGGATAGATACCCCCAATGAACCCTGTCAAACGCCTTTTCGGCATCTAGAGACAGGAGTACAGAGGGGGTCCCTGAGCACTCCGCATGGTGGATAACGTTTATCATTCGTCTAGTTGCGTCTGAAGCTTGACGTCCCTTAGTGAACCCCGACTGGTCTCTATGGATAAGCGTGGGAAGGATGTCATTTAGTCTATTGGCTATCATCTTCGCATATAGTTTGGTATCCACATTAAGGAGGGAAATGGGGCGAAAATTTTGGGGAATGTTTGGTTCTTTGCCCGGTTTCGGGAGAGTAACTATTGTCGCGAATAGCATATCAGGAGGGAGGGATGATTTTGCGACGGCCGTGTTGAAGACATCGCACAGAGTGGAAGTCAGGACTTTGTGGAATTTTTTATAGTACTCTCCGATGAACCCGTCGGGTCCTGGAGATTTGGAGTCAGGGAGACTGGCTATTGTACGGTCTAATTCTGCAATGGTGAAAGGGGCATTAAGGGAGGCTAGGTGGTCTGCAGAGAGTGAGGGGAGGTGGACTTGTTCTAAGAACGTGTTGATGTCCTGTTGGGTCGGCTGTGCGACATCCTGATCCCTTCCTAGATTATAGAGATCTGCGTAATATGCACTGAAGGCGTTTGAGATCTCGGAGGGTTTCATGAGTTTTATATTGGTGTGGGGATGAAAGAGGTGAGGAATTTTGGCCTTGGCTCTAAATCCTTTTATTTTGGAGGCCATCAGTTTGCCTGCTTTGTTCCCAGTGGCATAGGACGTGGCCCTAAACCTCGTGCAAGCCTTCTCGAATGACTCTAGTAATAAGGAGCGTAGCTCATGTCGTAGTTTAAATATCTTGGCCTGTAAGAGAGGGGAGGGCCTAGATTTATTTTGGGATTCTGCAGCTTTAATGTCTGACGTCAGTTGGTCTATTTTCTGTGTCCTACGTCTTTTCGCTCTAGCGCCTAGTTGGATAAAAACACCCCGAACAGCTTTGTGGGCGGCCCACACCACCGCCGTCGGACACTGATTGGGAGTTCTCCAAGAAATACTCTTCCAGGTGCTGATTAATGATATCGGTATTGGATTTGTCTCTTAGAAGAGAGTTGTTAACCCTCCAGAGATACGAGTTTGGAAGTGAAGCGTTGAGGTCGATAGTTATACTAACAGGGGCATGGTCCGACTAGGTGGTGGGGTGGATCACCGAAGCTGAAGCTCTTTGGGGTAACAGTCTATCAGAGAGGAACAGGTCTATACGTGAGTAGGTGTTGTGGCGCGGGGAAAGAAATGTATAATCGCGTTCGCTCGCGTGACAACACCTCCACACATCAAACAATTCATTATCAGATATAAACTTTCTTAAAGGATTGGCAAGTCTCTTATTACACGACGTGGAATCCATATCCTGGTCTGGAACAAGATTAAAGTCTCCACATAGCAATAGGTGGCCCTTCTGGTGACTCCTTACTGTTTTTAGAACTCTCCTGAGAAACGACATTTGTCTCTGGTTTGGTGCATAAAGGGAGACTAACGTATATTGAACGTTATTTAACATGCATACTAGGATAAGGTATCGACCCTCTGGGTCAGAGATGCAGTTTTGCAACTGGAATGACACTGAGTTGCGGATGGCGATCAGCACACCCCTTTGCTTCTTTTGGTAGCATGCCATGAATATATGGGGGAACTGCTGATGCTGGCATCGGGGGTGAGAGTCTCTCATCAAGTGTGTTTCTTGGACACAAACAATGTCTATATTGAGTGAAAGTGCTGTCTTCCACAAAGAAGCTCTCTTGGCCGGGTGTAAATAGTGGAAAAAGTGGGGTAGTGGCGCTACCTAAAAAATCGCATTAAAAACCATATGTGCTCAAGCAATAGAACAGTCTAGGAGTGTATGTCGAGTACAGTATGGGGCGTGAGCTCAATATATGGCTAAATGTGCCTCGGACAGGCTACGTGACAATATGCCGTTGTGTGCTGTGCACAGTAAAGCTAGTAGTGGAACAGGGGAGAGGCTGGAGACTAGCCTCTATCGTCTGTAATCACACTAAGTGTAGTAGGTGTGTGGGGTTTAAAGACCCAAAAGTAAATGTCAGAACCCAAAATTGTATGACAATCACCATGCATCGGTGCCACAATGGATTAGCAAAAATACAATATCACAACTCAGCAAATATTATTGATGGTAATAGTAGTCCGGTTAGTAGTCCCCCCTCCATCCATAGTTGGACTATACCACCATTGAATATGACTTGTATATGAGAGACTTTATTGTGCAGCCCTCTGCTGTATTTGCTTTATTTTATCACATTACTTTAACCGGACTACTATTACCATCAATAATATTTTGCTGAGTTGTGATATTGTATTTTTGCTAATCCATTGTGGCACCGATGCATGGTGATTGTCATACAATTTTGGGTTCTGACATTTACTTTTGGGTCTTTAAACCCCACACACCTACTACACTTAGTGTGATTACAGACGATAGAGGCTAGTCTCCAGCCTCTCCCCTGTTCCACTACTAGCTTTACTGTGCACAGCACACAACGGCATATTGTCACGTAGCCTGTCCGAGGCACATTTAGCCATATATTGAGCTCACGCCCCATACTGTACTCGACATACACTCCTAGACTGTTCTATTGCTTGAGCACATATGGTTTTTAATGCAATTTTTTTAGGTAGCGCCACTACCCCACTTTTTCCACTATTTACATTCACCTACCTCCTCTTTGAGGGGTTAGGTTCTAGGGGGGCAGCAGCCTTTATTTGTAGTCCTAGCGTAGGTTCCTATCTTATATTTTTCTCTTGGCCGGGTGGTTTAGTCCCTTAGCATTCAGGCTTAGGAAGGTGAGTGCCATGGCGTGATGGTATTTGGTGAAGGTGCAAATATGTACAACTCACATTTAGAAGGCACTGGTCAGATGGGTCTGGTACCTGCCGTAGAAGTTGTCCGGAAGAAGGTTTCCAAGGCTCCCGTCTGGGGGTGGACTGTGAGGCAGATGAGTGCAGCAGTGCAGTCACTGGGTATGCAGGCGTCTCCGAACGCCAATGAGAGATCTACCGAGCAATCGAGAGGTGTGCCGGACGAAGCACTCTCATAAAAGATAAGAAAATAAACAAAACAAAAGTAAAAAAGTTATTCAAACTCAAATGAATCTTGCACCAATCAGCAGGGTGGAGTATATCAGCTGCTGAGTATTAGGGGATAAACTTCAAGCTCAAAAACTGGCAAGAGGAAACAAAAAAAAGTGTATCACAACAGGAACAACAGGTGATCTGCCAGCTGGCACGGACTAAGTAGCACATTTAGGCCTCGTACACACGAGCGGATATGTCCACTGAAAACGGTCCGATGGACTGTTTCAGCAGACATCTCCGATCGTGTGTATGGGCTAGCAGACAGATTTGTCCACCCGACAGATTTCAAAGCATGCTTTGAAATCTATCGGGTGGGAATGTGTCCGCCCGACATGTCTGCTGGTTAGTACACTTACCAGCAGACATGTCGTCCCGCGCCACCGCCGAATGGATTCGGCGCATGCGCGGAAGTGTTTTACTTCCTGGTGCGGTGATGTGGCGGCGTCAACGTCACCTCCACGTCATCGACACGTCAGCGCGCCGTCTGTGGCGGGGATTTTGGTTTGCTCGTGTGTACACGCGAGCAAACCAAAATCCCAGCAGACAGATTTGTTCAAATCTGGGACGGACAGATCCGCGCTCGTGTGTAGTAAGACGAGCTTTGATTTAACGGGTTGGCCAAGCGGGGACTCTGTGTGTAGGGCCTTTGGTAGATCAGTGTATGTCTTCGGGAGCTCCGGGATGATACCCCAGGCAGGAGTAGTTTTGTGCCTGGTGGAGATGGAGTGTGGGATTCATGCACCAGGATCTACAAGATCGTTAGCCAGGGCCTACTGTTTCTGTCTCCTCAGAAGTGTGTATTGGGACGCACTCTGGATGTCTTATAGGGAGCCATCTTGGACAGAATCCTCTTTTGCTTGCTAATGTATGAGGAGTACACCCTGTCTCTAGATGGCCATCCTGTGATGTTGCAACGGAGGACAGCTGGCAGCAATGTAGAGAATAGGGTAGATGCAGTACGGAGGTGCGGAGGGGACGGACTAAATTTAATGTTGTTGCTGCTGTCTTCGATCAGTGATTTAACCCAATCTGGTCCTCCTTTTGGGCCCTGCATATCTACAAGGTTAGACATATCTTGTCCTCAGTGAAGTCTCCCATATGTTGCTGGAGCAGTGAGGATAGGTTAGACATAAGTGAAGACCAACATGTCTTTCATCGTGGTGTCCAGGACAGGCTGCCCTGATGTGGGGAAGGCCGCAATGGAGGACTTTAGTGAGGATATGGCGTCAGGGTTGTGAAGTGCTGTACTCAGAGTTCCAGCCTGGTGTGCTGAGTCCAAGCGCATCCGCGCTTTTGCTGGGCTTCGCGTTCCTGGGGACATTGGAGGAGAGCTATCGTGGGGTAGAGGTGTAACATCACCCTCCATAGCACCCGTATCGCTGTTGGGGAGATCTGTGTAAGCTGCGGGCGACCGCCTCGCAGCTCCGTCGGCGCCATCTTGGATTCCCCGCCGAGCGGGCTGGAACGAGAATGCTGACAGCTTCTGGAGGTAACGTTCCTCCTTACGCTTGCGGGACATAGTCTCCCCAGGCTGTGGCAAGCTTACAGCGGCAATCGGTGAGCACGATAGACCCGGGGAATCGCTGGAATTTAGTCGCTTTTCGTCTGGCCGGCGGGAGCTCGTGTCTTAGGCTGCCATTCTCCTTGCGCGCGAGCCACGCCCCTATATGGGAACATTTTTGAGGTACAACAGAAATGGCAGAGCAGATGATTTTTATTTTCTACTCTGCTGTGTTCTTATCTCTGACACTCAGTGGATCCAGGGCATCTCTTTTCATTATCCAAGCAAAATAGAATTGATTAACAGTCAGTCAATGACACTGCTGCCATTACACTAGCTCTCACCCCAGCTGTATCATGTTATTATTGCAGAGTAAGTACATAATAAAATCTAAGCAATGACAAAGATGTAAATGCATAATAAAACACACTTTGTTCTCATTTATATCCCTATTTAATCATGCATGTATGTGCATATACTACAGAATAACCTCAAATTGCAGTAAATATACAGCTGCATTTTCAGTCCCAGTAAATGTTTTATATTTTAAGCTAAAAGTAGTGACTTGCTTTGGACTCCTTAATAGTAATGGCTACAGTAATGGAATATGTGACTGCATATGCACATTTTTTGTATGTATGCATTGTTTACAATGCATATTTTTCAGCTGTGCTTTGCGTATCATACTAATAGATGTTCTCCTTTTTTTTTTTTCAAATGATTTTTACTGGACTTTTTAAGTTTCATATGCGTGAAAAAGCAAACAAAGTACAGTCTATTCCATTCACTAGATGTAAATGCATGCATGTAGCACCCTCTACCTTAGGTAGGTAGGTTGCTAGAGTAGTTGTGTTTTTGTTACAGCCAGTGCAGGTAAATTTAGGCAGGCCTAGCTGTAAGCTAGACCTGTTTATGATCTGGGAGCTGGGAGTGGTTTTTAGTATAGCAGTAGGTGACTGACAAGTATGTGTACATCTCTCTGGCACCTCTTCTGTTTCTAGAGGGTTCTGGAAAAGAAGCAGGGAAGAGGATGGGAGTGGCATAGAGTGTATCTGGGAGCCCTGACCAATCTCCAAGTATAATAATTGTCAGGGGGGAGTTGTCGGGTAGAAGAACTAGTGTTAGGCAGTCGCGGTCCTTAAGGGAGCCCCCGTTCTAGGAGGGGGTAAACTCAGGCCTGTAGCTCGGGTGCTTGAAAGGAACCTCTCCATACATGGTCATAAAGAGGTGTCTGGAACAGGAGCAGGAAGAAGACAGCGGGGAACATTGCCAGTCAAGTTACTAGAACAGATCCATTCCGGGGTTGGTAAGTGACAGGCACAGTGGATAAGTCTGGGAGAGACATGCTAGGAGTGGATGTAAATCCAGAGGGAGAGACTGTGATCATGACATATCGTGACGCCAATGAAGCAAAATGTCATTGCGCTGTTGGGCGGCGTGTGATGCTGTGACGTCATCCAATGGGAGCACTGCGCATTTGCTAGCGTCTGCTTCATGTGGATGCTGCTGCTCTGGAATTTTTCAGGAGACCTAGCCAGCGCTTTTTTTATCAGTTTTTGATTAAGGTAGGTTTAGGTTTACACTATTAGACATACATTCTCCTCTTTTGAAATCCATTTTATCTTTAGCAATACTGCTAGGCTTCCATACATGTGCAAGTGTGTATACATGTACATGTATATGTATTTGGAAGGCTACTCTATATAATTTAAACAATATCCTGAATGAGTTTTTGGCTTCACTATATATCTCTTGCCCGCTTTTTTGATTTTTTAATTTTTACATTATTTAACTTTTTTATGGTTCCCTGTATGTTGTGATGTCCATATGTTTTTCTTTCAAATAGAGGGTGCAATCAGCGCAAAAATATGTATGATCTACGTGATTAATATAGCATAAAAAATATAAATAAGTAAATAAATAAAGTGAAAATATGTATCACTACAAATTAATCCATAGAAAAGATGCAGAAACCAAACAGTTAATGTATCTAGGGAATGCTAGCTAAGCACAAAAAGGACCTTTACACAAATCCCAAGTAGTACAAAATATATATATATAGTGCAGCGCAAACCATGTAAAATATAGAATATAATAAGAAAATTGGTAAAGTCCAAACAATTCGTGACAAAAGGAGAAAAACTTCTGTAGAACATTCAGTGAGATGAATGATTGAATGAAGATCTTCACCACGTGAGAGAAAGCTAGGGTAGCAGGTATTGAAACTTATCCCTCCACCAGTGTAGATGGCTACTCTCACCTTAGGTTAAGACCACTGGGTTAGCAGATGGTCATTAGAGCATTAGGAAAACAGGATGTGAAGTAGGTCTCCTATTGATGGTCTCAGCATGGATACCGGAGCAAGGGGACATGGAAGAAAAAACAACCATCTAAGAGCTTCCGCTTGATCACTGCTTTAATCAAATAGGCATTTGACAGGCTACTCACATTTCTTCAGATGTAAACAGGCATGTACATATATGTAACACAGCTCACGGAGTTCACAAGGAATGACACCGAGCGATGTGTAGGCTCCAAAAACCCCTGGACGCGTTGCGTGAAAACACTTCCTCAGCAGGGTGGAGTGGAGCCGAGCACGTCTCCCGTTCTGAATTAAATAAGCTATAGTAGCAGTAGCAACCCCCATCAATTAGAGTCAAAAGGGGCGTGGCCTGTCTCACATGACGTTCAAGATGGGTAGCTTTATTGTTCAATTCAAAGACGAACAAAACGTTATTGTTCGATTCAAAACAAACAAAGACAAAACTTTATTCAATCAGCCTTATTGCATGATTCAAGGGCGAATAGACCAAACACCTTGGAAGGTATTAGCACCATCTTGTGGATGCTAAACATATTACTGGCCCAAGGCATAAAGGAAACGAATAAAGCTATTATAATGAAAAAACCGTTGCTTAGTGTCAAAAATAGAACTCTGCGAGTAATAATACAAAAATAGCAGAAGAAACACCATATAAACAAGTATAAAAATAGCCTCTGATAATAATAAATGTTATATCCAATATAACTATTGGCCTACCATAAACATATGTATATCTAACCAATCTGACTAGTTACATTGATTAATATTAGGCATGAAACACTTAAAAATTAGAAAAATAAAAAAATAAATAAAGAAATATATATATATATATATATACAAACTCGTTATAAGTATATATCTCTCTAGACCTACATATATGAACCAATGAAAGTAGGAGGTCTCCCACCAACAAATAATATTAATACTAATGCCCAAGTCCTAAAATGAACTAAGGGCAATGATAGAGCTGCTGTAGTAAGCTTAGTATCAATTAGATAAAAATAAAAATAAAATTACTATAAAGTTCAATTAGATGAACCATAGATAACCATATATATGATATTAATGATAATACAATATACCACATATAAACTGGAGTGTAGAAAATATATCTACGATTTAGTGTTTACAATACGGTATGTTAAAAGTTGTTTAAAAGCTTCAAATAAAATACAATAAAATTTAAAAAATGAAAGTAAGAACCTCATGACAGACTTCTACACAGAGATTAAGGAATCGTTATTTGTTAGAAATGAAACAGTTGAGGTCGAAATCAACGTTCAGCCCCTCTGGCTTGAGAACCCTAGTCTCATATATCCAGAAGGATTCTCTCTGACTAATACGTCGTATATAATTTCCTCCTCTCCAATGTTTGTCAACTCTCTCAAGTCCCCAGAACTTCAAACATTTAGGATTCCTATTGTGGCACTGTCTGAAATGACAAGACACACTATGAGAACGCAGGCCCCGTTTGATATTATTCACGTGTTCTCCCACTCTCACAGATAAGGCACGTGAAGTGCGGCCTACATACTGGAGTCCACAATCACACTCCAGCATGTAGACCACACCCTCAGTATTGCAAGTGATAAGATTCTTGATAGAATACGACCTATTGGTCGAATGGGAGGTGAACCGCTTTTTAATGTTAGATTTACACTGCTTGCATGCCTGACAGCGGCCACAAGAAAAACAACCTGAGAGGAAGGAGAAAATGGTATTTTCCCTAAATACAGGTGGGTCTAATGCACCTGGGGCAATCACGTCTCTTAAGGTGGGAGCTTTTTTGTAAATGAAGAGAGGACGTACCGGTAAGACAGAACCTAGAACTTTGTCCTTTCTTAAAACTTCCCAGTGTTTTTTAATAATGGTTTCGAACTGGCGGTGTTGTATATTGTAATCCAAAACCATCTTAAATTCGAACCGATCACCTTCACTCAGCGATTTTGAGAGTCCGCAACTAGATCGGCTCGACTCAAATTACCCACTCGAGATAATTCGTGATCGATATGATCTTTCTTGTACCCTTTTTGTAGAAACCTTTTAGACAGAGTATTAGACTGGGCATAAAAATCCGTATCCAATGTACAATTACGCCTTAGGCGGATAAATTGACCCCTAGGGATGTTAACCAACCAATTGCGGTGATGACAACTGTCAATGGGTATGTACCCATTCCTGTCTGATGGTTTAAAATAGTTGCGAGTAATAAAGGACTCTCCTTCCTTGCAGATGTCCAAATCCAAAAAGACAACCTTATTAGCATCTATGTTCCACGTGAGTGAGATGTTTTTGCTGTTATTATTCAACCTTAATAAAAAGCTTTCAAGACTGGGCTGGTCACCTTCCCAGACCATAACAAGGTCATCTATATATCGTTTATAGCACTTCAACTGTGTTGGGGTTCATTAAAAATGCTCTCCTCCTCCCACAGGGCCATGAACAAATTGGCTACGCTGGGGGCAAATTTGGCCCCCATGGCGACGCCCATAATTTGGAGATAAAAACCTCTATTGTACCAAAAATAATTTTTGGTTAAACAAAACTCGAGGCATTGGAGGAGGAATTTCTGGTGTTTGGAAGAGAGGTTGGATTGTGACAAACCCCACTTGACGGCCAAAATGGTGTCAGCATGTCCTATTATGGTATAGAGAGTGCTGACATCTGCTGTAATAAGGAGGCACTCAGAGGTACAGGATAATGACTCAAATATTTGGATACACTGCTTGGTGTCTCTTAGGAAGGACCTGGTGTTGGAGACCAAAGGTTTCAAGAAAAAATCAATGTATTGGCCCAATCTGGAGGAGACGGAGTCAATTCCGTTTACTATGGGTCGCCCTGGAGGATGAATAGGATTTTTATGTATCTTGGGCAAAAAGTATATAAAAGGAGTTCTACAAGCCCAAGGATCAAGATATTCAAGAACTTTCCTCTTGACTCCTTTTTTCACTAGAGACGTAAGGTTTCCCTTAAATTCAAAGATCGGATCACTCTTTAGGAGTTGGTAGGTGTTAGAATCACTTAGTAAATGTTTCATTTCGTCTGTATAAAATTGTTTAGACATGACAACCAGACCTCCCCCCTTATCTGAGGGGCGTATAACGAGGTCTTTGTTAGACTCCAATGAGGCCAACCCCCTTTTTATAAAAAGGGGGTCATGTACTTTCCTAACTTTCATTTGGTCCAGGTCACTCAAGACCATGTTCTTAAACACATCTATATGCCGAGTGTCCAAATTAGAGGGATTAAAATCACTTTTAGTCCTAAGGGTAGAATGAGTACCAACTGGGATAAGTGAAGACCTTTCGGCCGGTTTAGACAAAAAATATTTTTTAATGTTCAAAGTTCTGACGAACTTTGATACATTTATATACGTTTGGAATTTATTAAAATTCCTAACCGGTGCAAACTTGAGACCTTTGTCGAGGATACGTAACTCGTCGTTAGAGAGAGAGGTCCCGCTGATGTTAAAAATGCCTGTGCCTAGCGGGACCTTGTCCTTTTTTGGCAACTCTTTTTCCGGCCCGTTTCCCTCTCGATCTCTTCTTTTGCCCCCCCTGTTTCCAGTTGGAGTGAGGGGGGGTGGGGCAGGGGCCCACCACTGAGGAGGGTTCCCTAAAAAAAAAACCTTGTGAATCTTCCCTATTAGTGGGGCAAAGCGGTTATTAACCGGTACAGGATTGTCATAATAGTTATAATTCTCTCCCCAACCATTATTTTGGGAATAACCTCCTCTAGAGGTTGGTGTATGGTAGGGTTTACCCCTATGGTTGGTGTTATATTGGGGATTCCCATGTGGATAAACCGGATAAGGGGGACCAGAGTAATTACCTCTGCTCTTATCACCTCTATTTTTACCCCCCCGACCTCGTGGTGGATGGGGAGGGCGGTTGGGAGGTTGGTCAAAGTATAACGGGTGAACTTTAGGTGTGTTAATAGGGGTATTCGGGGTAGGTGGTGCAAGGTCATTGGAGGTAGTATTAGGAGCCATATCGGAGGACCCGACATTGGACTGCCATTTAAAAACTTCCTTCCGTGCATAATCCCCAGAATCCCTAATGTACTTGCCTTTCTTTTTATTTTGTGTGTCATGATCCCATTTAATCAGTTTATTTTTCAGTTCGCCTGATAATTTGGCAAAATCTGATTTTTATGGGTTTCCATTTTGACTTTGATATCAGAGATTTGATGTTCAATTGTTTTTATTTTTCTCTGTTTTCTCATCAAAAGGAAAATCATATGTTTTTCTTTCCTGATCTTAGGGCTATCTATTCTCATTTTACATTGGGCACCCCTCTGGGCATCCTTGTGTGGGACTCCACGAGCCTAGAAGGGTTCTCGTTCCTGTTTGGCCACTGTTTAACAGGGAGATTTGTCTCCTCGTTTGTTCAGCTGTTTTCTAAAAAAAATTCTCTAAGAAATATGTGATTATATGACACAGGATTGGTATGTATACTCTTGTCATGGCTGCCATGTTCCACATGACACATTATCTGTTCTGTTCATGTCTTGAAACTATATATTTTGCTTTCTCTACCTTTTTATACCAACCTCTTCATGCCCATGAAGAAGGGATACGTGTTAAACCTCCTCATATGTGTTGGGCTATTGGAGAAATGTTTTTTAGCTCATGTAGCTCTTTTTGAGCATGGTACCTTATGTATATCCATCTCTTCTGCCGGCGATTCTGCACAACATAAGAATGATCATATCGGCGGTTCCGCCGCTTGATCGTTCTCCCGTGCCATCGGGGGCCCGGAGAATGAATCGTCCGGCGCTAGCTGGAATCATAGTGATGACTGGTGACCAGATGGTCATCAGTCATCTCTATGACCGTCGGAGGACCCGGGCGTGATGTGATGACATCACGCCCGGGTCCCGTAAGTAAAAAAAAGCCGGGATTGCGGCTACTAAGCAACAGTATTCATGAGATCGGTGAATTTTTTTCACCGATCTCATGGTTTCCAGTCTGGAGGAGAGATGTGGGGTCTTATTGACCCTGCATCTCTCCATAAAGAGAACCTGTCACACACATTCCTATTACAAGGGATGTTTACATTCCTTGTAATAGGAATAAAAGTGATACAAAAATAAAATAAAAAAAGTGTAAAAAAATTAATAAATATGTAAAAAAAATAATAATAATAATAAAAAATGAAAACGCCCCTGTCCCCGGTAGCTCGCATGCAGAAGCGAACGCACACGCAAGTCCCTCCAACATATGTAAACGCAGTTTAAACCACATATGTGAGGTATCGCCGCGTGCGTTAGAGTGCCAGCAACAATTCTAGCACTAGATCTCCTCTGTAAATCTAAACTGGTAACCTGTAAAAAAATTCAAAGCCTTGCCTATGGAAATTTTTAAGTACTGAAGTTTGGCGCCATTCCATGTGTGTGCGCAATTTTAAAGCGTGAAATGTTAGGTATCTATTTACTTGGTGTAACATAATCATTCATATTTTACAAAAAAATTGGGCTAATTTTACTGTTTTGTTATTTTTTTTTTTATTCATGAAACAATTTTTTTTATTCATGAAACAATTTTTTTCCCCAAGAAAGGCGTTTGAAAAATGATTTGCGCAAATACCGTGCAAGATAAAACTTTGCAATGACCGTTGTTTTTATTCCCTAGGGTGTCTGCTAAAAAAACATATATAATGTTTGGGGGTACTGCGTAATTTTCTAGCAAAAAAAATATGATTTGTACATGTAGGAGAGAAGTGCCAGAATAGGCCCGGTATGGAGGTGTGTATAAAAGCCCTGTATTGAAGTGGTTAAGTTAATACAGTATCTCACAAAAGTGAGTACACCCCTCATATTTTTGTAAATATTTTATTACGGTATATCTTTTCATGTGACAACACTGAAGTAGAGTGTAAAGTAGTGAGTATACAGCTTGTATAACAGTGTAAATTTGCTGTCTCCTCGAAATAACTCAACATACAGCCATTAATCACTAAACCGCTGGCAACAAAAGTGAGTACACCCCTAAGTGGAAATTTCCAAATTGTGCCAAATTAGCCATTTTCTCTCCCCAGTGTCATGTGACTCATTAGTGGTACAAGCTCTCACTCTCTCATACTGGTCACCGGAAGTTCAACATGGCACCTCATTCAGGATCTGAAAAAATAATTGTTGTTCTACATAAAGATGGCTTAGGCTATAAGAAGATTGCCAAGACTCTAAGGCCCCGTACACACGTCCGAGAACCTCGTCGGGCGAAACTCATCGTTCCGCCCGTCAAGGTTCCCCGATGAGCGGTCGAAAAGGTCGTCGAGCCAAATTTCCTCATTGAACAACGAGGAAATAGAGAACATGGTTTCTATTTTGGCTCGACGGGCTTCCCGACGGTTTGCTCGTCGAAAATATACACACGACCGTTTTTCTCGGCAGAATACATCTCAAAGCGAGCTTCTCGCAGGATTCTGCCGAGAAACTCGGTCGTGTGTACGGGGCCTAAAAATGAGCTGCAGCACAGTGGCCTAGACCATACAGTGGTTTAACAGGACAGGTTCCATTTAGAACAGGACTCGCCATAGTCGTCCATATAAGTTGAGTGCATGTGCTCAGTGTCATATCCAGAGGTTGTCTTTAGGAAATAGACGGATGAGTTCTGCCAGCATTACTGCAGAGGTTGAAGGGGTGGGGGGTCATCCTGCCTGTGCTCAGACCATACGCTGCACAAATTGGTCTGCTTGGCTGTCAGCCCAGATGGAAGCCTCTTCTAAAGATGATGCACAAGAAAGTCCACAAACAGTTTGCTGAAGACAAGCAGACTAAGAACATGGATTACTGGAACTATGTCCTGTGGTCTGATGAGACCAAGATTGGATTGTATTGGATTGGAATAAATGCTTATAGAGCACCAAATGTGAGGTGCGAAACTCGCGTCTAAGATAAACGTATTTGGTTCAGATGGTGTAATGCGTGTGTGGCGGCAACCAAGTGAGGTGCTGCTGGCACTGGGGAGCTAAAGTTCATTGAGAGAACCACGAATGCCAACATGTACTTTGACATACCGAAGCACAGCATGAACATCCCCCTCCCCTTCAGAGACTGAGCCGCAGGGCAGTATTTCAACATTAAACAACCCCAAACACACCTCCAAGATGACCACTGCCTTGCTAAAGAAGCTGAGGGTAAAGGTAATGGACTGGTCAAACATGTTCCAGACCTAAACCCTATTGAGCATCTGTGGGACCTCAAACGGAAGGTGGAGGAGCGCAAGGTCTCTAACATCCACCAGCTCTGTTATGTCATCATGGAGGAGTGGAAGAGGACTCCAGTGGCAACCAGTGAAGCTCTGGTGAAATCTACGCCCATATTTGTTTAATGCAAGCATTGTAAAAGCCTACATTTGAGGTAGTTTGCAATTCCTTGTATAGCAGAGCTCAGACTGAGAAAGGGAGAAGCTGCACAAAGGACTGGTCAATTCTGCTGCAGTGTCCATATGCTAAAAAGGAGCATGATGATAGGAGGAGAGAGCAGAGTGACCATGAGATGAACTCATCAGTGTGTGGCTTTTTCACTGTCCGGTCATAGGCTGGAGAAGGGACAAGACCTGTATCTGTATGAAAGACAAGTATGGTCTTCTGCCTGAAAGCACACATCCTTAGGCAGGCAAAAATAAAAACATATACTGTATGTTTTATATGTTTTTCATTTGTATTTAGCAGCTTGCTGGGAGTTTAGCTTTAAGTGTAGTAAACCTGTGGTACTGATGGAGTTTTATTCATGCTAGAATAATACATCGGGCATGCTCTGGTTCTTCTTCCAGATGGATATTCATGAGTCCCCTGACAACAGCTCAGTGTTTCTATGGCAAAACAGATGAAAACCTTAGTTTCTGCACAGCATAGGCTTTGTCTGTATGTATTTTATTTTAATGTAAACAACCAGGAGCTACACTTGATGCAATTAGTTTTTATTATGTTTTGCAGCACAAAGTACAGTACCGTTTTATGAATGCATTATACCAAAGTGTGTATTTTAATACTGTTATCCACCTTAAAAAATGGAAATTGCTGTAATTGTTCTTTAATAGCTGATCTCAAGAAAATAGCATTGGTAGCTTTGTGCTGTTGTAGTCGTTGATATTCCTTCTTTCTAAGAGAAATGAACATATAAAATATTCTTTATACCAGCCTTTCTAAAGCTTTTGCTACAGAGTACCCATTGTAATTTCGGTGTTAGGGAACCTCTGTTAAATTTTATATCGATGGGTTATGGTATATTATTAACCACTTGACATCTGGAAAGGTTTTACCCCCTTTATGACCAGGACATTTTTTGCCATTCAGCACTGTGCTACTTTAACTGCCAATTGCTTGGTCATGTAACACTGTACCCAAGTGAAATTTATATAATTAAAAAGTTCTATTTTTTTCACACAATTAGAGCTTTCTTTTGGTGGTATTTAATCACCACAGTTTTTTTTTTTTTTAGTTTCTATTCTAACATGTTACAAACAAATAATCGTGTAGTATAATCAGATAGTCCAAGGTATTTAGTAGGAGGCATGGTGAATTTGGTGAAGTTGTAATTTTTTGTCCCAAAATAAAAAATGTAAGTAAGATATGGGTTTTTTCACTTTTGTTTTACATACTGTCACCAGTGCAGTACAGCACCATCATATGACTGGCTTGGCATGATCAGGGATACTGACTGATGACAGTATGTAAACAAAATAAATAAATCAAAACATTTTTTTTTTTACATCCTGTCGTCAGAGTAGTTCATTGTCACCATAGTGGCACTATACTACTCTGGCAGGGGGATTTTAGTTTTTTACACTGTTATTGCTTATAAGCAATAGTTTTAACTGTCATGCAATTCATGACAGCTTGCTTACTATTGCGATGCTGGGATTTGCTACTATTGGCTAATCACATTGTACAGGGTGCCAGGTACCATGTGATAGCTGTGGGCCAATCACAGCATCAAAATGATATGCAAGCTGTCATGAATAGATGCTATTCATGACAGTTTTGCTTACCCATTATCATGTGTTTGTTATGACTGATCATAGCAATTAGATGATACTCTGGCCACTCACAGTGGCTGGGTACCAAGCACGAGTCATAGGATTGCAGTAGCAGTAAATGGTGGCACCCGCACTTAGTTGTAGATCATATTACATGAAAGAATAAGGAATGTGGCATACTTTCTATTGAACAAGTTAAAATACCCTACTGTTCTATATACTGTATAGTGCTCAGTCTGTAAAACCCCCTAGTCTGTCTAGAGATAATGGTTCAACACCTTCCCATGAAGCACTCACCAACCAGTCAGTCAGCAGCAACCAATCAATGGACCTCCACTCCATCAGTGTTTGCTTGATAAAAACACTATGGGCCAGATTCAGGTAGCACCGCGTATCTTTGTGCTACCGTAGTGTATCCTATTTATGCTACGCCTCCGCAAATTTTACAGGCAAGTGCTGTATTCACAAAGCACTTGCGGCGTAGTGTAAATGTGCCGGCGTAAGTGCGCGTAATTCAAATTAGGCAGGTAAGGGGCGTGTTGTATTGAAATTAACACTGACCCCACGTAAATGATGCGCCGAACGAACTGCGCATGCGCCGGCCGTGGACATATCCCATTGTGCATGCTCAAAATCACGTCGCAAATAGTCATTGATTTAGACGTGAACGTAACTTACGCCCAGCCCTATTCTGAATCGGCTTACGCAAACGACGTATACGACGTACAATTCGACGCTGTCCCGTCGTCCATACTTAACATTGCCTGCGCCTCATATAGCAGGGGTAACATTATGCCGGTCTGACGCCTTACGTAAACGACGCAAATAGATACACTGGCCGCAACTACGTTCGTGAATCGGCGTATCTACCTAATTTATATATTTGATGCGTAAATCTATGGAAGCGCCACCTAGCGGCCAGCGTAAATATGCAACTAAGATACGACGGCGTAATAGACTTACGCCGCTCGTATCTTAACTAAATCCAGGCGTATCTGATTCATTGAATCAGGTGCCGAGATAGGACGGCGCACATTCGGACTTACGACGGCGTATATGGAGAAACGCCGTCGTAAGTCTTTCTTAATCTGGCCCTATTTAAATAACTCAGAGGGTCAGGGTGCACGAGATGGGCCAAATGGGTCCTGAAAACAAAAGGAGGAAAAAATAATTCAGCCTTATTCACAGACTCGTGGCGTGCCTTTAAGCCTTGACTAGCACTTTTTATTGTGGGCCTTCAAGCCTAGAATAATATTTGTTTCCAAAGTGTGCAGTTCAGGTTTTCTGCAGGGTCCACTAGTGACGGTTTGTGTCCAGTCCTCTGGGCCTCTCACAAGAGCGAATTGCCCTCTGCTGGATGCAGCCATCCTTCTCTTCCCCTCCTGGAGTCACCTTTCAGAGAGGCAGCAAAAAATGTCAGGCCTGTGGATCCAGACCTTTTGCGTAGCAGTTGTCCTCTCCCGGGGTCCCAGAGAAACAACACACATTCTCCCAAGGGCAGAGTGTTGGAGGCACCACGCATTGCCTGCACCCATTCGGGTTTTTGAACTTTACTCACCACTGAAGAGTGTCGTCTGGAGCGGCGGTTTTCCCTTTATCCCAAGGGCAGAGTGTTGGAGGCAAGAGAGATTTCTGTAAGTTCCCGCAAATATTTATAGCATCCATCACTGACCATAAACCTTCTAGTGGGTGGCCAGGGCAAATATAAATATTCACAACGTGTCGCTTCCCAGATTATTACCAGGTACACTTCCTTTGTGCGCAGGAGCTGCATTCTTGCAAACAATCTTTCTCCCTGTTCCCATAGAAGTTTTCCCCACATATTCACTGAAAATGCGGATACTCTCTCATAGCAATCAGAGACTCTGTGGCATTAATTCTCCATGAGGAAATGAAAGACCCTCAGGGGTGTTACCTGATCCCGGTGTGCAATCTCAACTCCGACACATATACAAAATGTAATAGTTTACTCCCCAAATGTGCACCAAGTCCGCTTTATCCATAAACTGATGCGAAAAATACCCACCCATCAAAAGAGACTTATCTTATTGTGCGGAGACTTTAACGTTACTCCAGATTTATTGACTTGACATCAGGTACTAAATGCCCAGGTCCATCTCTTCAAATATCTCTTCACAAACAAGACTTATTTGATGTATGGAGGTGCCTCCAAGCAGGTGAAAGGGATTTTACCCTTTTCTCTTCACCTCATCGCGTATATACACACATTGATTTATTCTTAATAGAACCAACAGATCCTATCCAAGACTATTTCATCCTCTATCAATACATGTATGTGGTCGGACCATGCTTTAATAACTCTCTCAATAGAGGACTTTGCAGCTACTAACTCAACTCCAGTGTGGAGGGCTCTTCTATGCAGTTTCAATTTGTTTTATGGACTGTTTATAATGTGTACATGAGACCGCGTACACACGACCAAATACATCTGTTGGGCTGTTTTGGTTTGATCGCTGTACACACGATCAAACCAAAATCCCCGCCGGCAGATAGCGCGGTGACGTGGCGATGACGTTGACACCGCCACGTCACCGCACCAGGAAGTAAAACACTTCCGCGCATGCGTCGAATCCATTCGACGCATGTGCGAGCAGATATGTCTGCTGGTTAGCATACTAACCAGCAGACATGTCGGACGGACGGATTCTCAGCAGACAGATTTTAAAGCATGCTTTAAAATCTGTCGGCTGGCCAAATCTGTCTGTCCGACCGTACACAAGATCGAATCTGTCTGCTGAAATGGTCTGTCAGACCATTTCCAGCAGATAGATTTGATCGTGTGTACGCGGCCTGGGAGGTATTTTTATTAAACTTGGTGCAAGGGCTAAGGGGCAGCGACAAATGCATATGCTTGAGCTCACGGGTGAAATTTTTATACTAGAGACCAAAAATAAACAAAAACCTTCCCCTTTGCTTTCCCAAAAATTATCATGGTTAAGATATGATCTGAGATTGCTCCTTCTGAAAAAAATATAAAATTTTGAGAAAACAATAAATGATATCATCCCCAGTACATATCGGATGTGTTTAGCCATTACTACCGTACTCTATACAATCTATGAGATGATCCAGGAACTTTCCAACCTAACCCTGACTTAATCAGTCAATTCCTACATAAACTATCCCTACCCCAATTGTCTCTGGACAAACTATAGGCATTAAATTATCAGGTACCCTCCCCAGCAATAAGAGGAATACTGGAATATTCCTTCCCCATCAGCTCTGTCTCATGGACAAGAAAATTACATTTACTGCTAAGAGGTAGTTAAAAAACTATGCACATAGAGAGAATATTGGTAATTATTAAATTAGAAAATTAAAATTAAATAGATTGGGAAAATAATCCTGCTTTGAAATTTATAGTTCTCTTTTAGTTAACGGTTTATTTAGGCTTTAGAGATAGTCCCGCTACTTCAGCTTAAAGTATATTTAAAGCTATATATCATTTTTTTTCTTTTTTAGACTATGTGGTATTACAAACCTCTACTAGAGTTTTTACCATCAGTGTCCTGTTGGAGAGATTATTCTTCCTGTCCTGTAAAGTGAGGAAAATGCCCTCTTAGGCCGCGTACACACGACCAAATACATCTGTTCAAATCGGTCTGACAGACCGATTTGAACAGATATGTCTGCTGGGCTGTTTTGGTTTGATCGCTGTACGCCACGTCACCACACCAGGAAGTAAAACACTTCCGCGCATGTGTAGAATCCATTTGACGCATTTGTGGGAGCAGATATGCTTTAAAATCTGTCGGCTGGCTAAATCTGTCTGTCCGCCCGTACACACGATCGAATCTGTCTGCTGAAACGGTCTATCAGACCGTTTCCAGCAGATAGATTTGATCGTGTGTACGCAGCCTAAGATAATTGTCCCAGGTGGAAAAATTTCCTGTCTACTTTTTCCCGCTGGCCACTTCAAATTCAGAATTTTCCCCCACTTCCAATCCCATTTACAGTTATCACCAGGGCAAATAAAGTAAAACTCCCTAATAGGGCTACAGAAAACATAAACCTGACAAGATAAAAAAAAAAACTTTAGGCCTAGATCAGGGGTGTCAAACTCAAATTCATCAGGGGCCGCATTAGCCGTATGGTTGCCCTCTAAGGGCCGGTTGTATGTGTAGGACTATGGGGTGGGGTGGGGACGGGATGTGGATGGATGGGATGGGGTAGGATGGGGTTGGATGGGATAAGGTAGGATGGGGATTGGGTGGGGTAGGATGGAGTGGGTTAGGATGAGGTGGGGTGGAATGGAGTGGAGTAGGGTGGGATGGGATGGTGACGGGATGGAGGTGGATAGGGTCACCTACACTGACCTAACTGACACCTACACTGATGGACCTGACACCTACACAGACCTAACTGACACCTACATTGACTATTCCACTAACTGACACCTACGCTGACCTGACACCTACACTGACCTAACTGACACCAACACTGACTACTACAATGACTGACACCCACACTGACCCCCCTTCCTGACACCTACACAGACCCACTTGACTCCTACTTTCTGCACTACTAACACACACCACCCTAAACACAGCTTGGTTCAGATCCATCCTCCTTACCTCTGCTCTTGTGGCTTCCCCTCCATCGCCATCCACCCGCTCGCTCTACGGTGTCCCCGCCGGGCCAGGCCAGCGCTATCCACCCACTCCACGATGTTCCTGCCGAAGGTCAGCTATCAGACACTGGCTGCGCCTCCATGCTCCCATCTCCACCGAGCTCCACCCGCTGTACACATAGCGCCGCACCAGAGGGACAGGCAGAGGAGTCCCGCCGCCATGTTCAGTGTTTCCCGCCGCACTGTGATTGGGCGTTTAGGGGTCATGTGCAGAGGCGGGACTTCAAGAGCAATTGTAATAGGCCAGCCCCACGCCGCACATGACCCCCATACGCCCAATCACAGGGTGCCTGACGTAAAAGGATGTTTACTCGTGTTGCCTGGGAGACAAAAGAGATGGAGACCTGCTGATCGTTGCGCGGGCCACATGGCAAGGTCTGGCAGGCCTGATTTAGAATGCGGGCCTTGTGTTTGCCACCCCTGCTCTAGATTCACATATGTGTAGCACTACCCCCGTTGGAGCTGCTGGATTGAATTTGGGCCTGCCGTTACCTCACCTCATTCGTCTTAGAGGACCTCCTTTTAGGCCGCGTACACACGACCAAATATATCTGTTCAAATCGGTCTGACAGACATGCTGAGCAGATATGCTTTAAAATCTGGAATAAAGGAAAATGTTCCGCGCCAAACAAAATATATATAAAACGATAAAGCTGCTACTTAGTAAACAAAATAAAAATTGTCAAGTGATGAGATACAAAAATAAGTGCGCTAATAACATATAATAAGACACAAACCAATGTGCTAAATATATACTGAAGTCCATAGACATAAACTAGAAAGTATTGTCCATAAATAGTGTTGCCAACAATCACCATACAGTGTGTAATAGTGTATTGTTACAAAGTCCCATTGGTGCAATAGTTGCTGAAAACCAAAAATTCTTCCAAAGTCTTGAATGCATGTATAGAAACTTCCACCACACTCTAATGATTTCACCCAAAAGTGCTCAATAGGTATATGCGCTTACCAGAAACACCTGACTTCTCTAATTAAAAAGAAAGTCAGAAACAGCCTTAGCAGTATTGTGACTGCAAACACATCGGTGATAACAGGATAGCTGATGTTCTCAATCCCAGATTGGATACAGTGACATAAATATGAGAAAAAAATATTCCATAGCGTAATACTGCTTAATTTATTAAAAATAGGAACATAAAAAAGCCAAGTGGCCTCTTGCATTAAAAGGATGCCAGACCCGGCATCAAGGCTGCTCGCTTGTAAGTCATAGGTAGTCTGCTCCGCTTCAATCGCAGCTACGCTGCCTCGCAGCAGCATGTAGCGGCGTGAGTTCCACTCCGAGACTCGGACAACCAGATGACCGGATACTGGGCATATCATGTGACTAGTTACGCTGCCGACGTACGTTTCGTTGTGCAAATGTCTTCAGGGCGCGTGACTAGTCTGGCAAAGGCTCATGGTATTTGTAGTGTATTGGACCCCTCCCATCATACAATTAAAGCAAACAGGCCAGTTAACTCATTCAGCACAACAGCCTTGATCTCGAGCATTACAATTGACAGGTATGGAAGTTAGATCGGGCAATACAAAATAAAAATAGCAATTAAGCCAATTACATAAGTGAAGCATGTATGAAGAAAGATCAATTATATAATAGTGATTAAAATTGAATCTTAAATCTGCAGTCTCAAAGTCACGGATAAGACTCGCACTGCTTGGTTATTATACAAGTACATTTTAGTTACTAGTCATACTCAAAGGATGAATTGTTATAGATCGGCTACATCTACAGAAACTTAGACTGTCATTAAACAAAAAAACGATTAGCAAAAACACCATATTAATACTGAAGACTAAACAGCCTTCACAAAATATGTACAAAACACCAAAACACAAAAGTTTAAGGAGAACTCTGCCGCAGTTCCTCCTTCCACTGGAGTGTAATGAAATGCTCCCCCCGTATGATAGTGGACTTTGCCAAAGTTCCTCTATCACCTAAAGTGCAGTTGATTGCTCTCCCAGTTTGGTGATGGTATATTCAAAGGGACACCTAAAACCTATGAACCATTGAATGACGTTATGGCAGATCTCAATATCATGGAAGGCAACCAGAGGTATACTCCTTAACTGTTGGATAAAAAACAGTTGAGATCAAACTCAATGTTCATACCCAACGGTTGCATCGTACGAAGCTTGTATATCCATTGCGTTTCATTTTGCACAACATAAAAATAAAGAAAAACCGCCAGGTCGACCAATAATTAGCGGAATCAATTCACTGTTTTCTAGATTGGGGCAATACCTAGATGTTTTTTTCAAACCTTTGGTTTCACAAAGCCCATCCTATTTGAAAGATAGTAAGGACCTTCTAATAGATATGCAAAAGCTACAAGCCACTGAATCTGTCATTATGGCTACAGTTGATGTAGAATCATTATATACTACAATTTGCCAACAAGATGCTTTGGAGGCAACGAAATGGGCCCTAACCAAAGATGCTAAAATCAAAAAAATCCAAATCAAATTTCTCATCAAAGGATTGAATTTAGCTATGGGAAATAATTATTTTTGGGCAAATACTAATTTCTACAATCAAATTGGAGGGGTGGCTATGGGGGCACGTTATGCCCCCAGCGTTGCCAATATAGTACTAAACAAGTGGGAACATGAATCCATTTTTTCTGAAAGACATGATTCACTCATGTTCTACAGACGGTATATAGATGATATTTTAATATTTTGGGTAGGTGCGGAGAACACCCTACAGGAATACATCAATCAAATGAATAATAATCAATACGGACTTAAATTTTCGGCAGAAATTAATTCTGATATTGTAAATTATCTGGACCTTACTATCAAAAAGAAAGGTACTAAGTTTGAGACTCTTACGTACTTTAAAGAGACTGATAGGAATGGATTCGTTCCTACCAGTAGCTGTCACCATCCCCAGTGGATCGGGGCCATCCCAAAAGGACAATATATGAGACTGAAACGTAATTGTGCAACTTCTAGTGATTTTGACCAACAAGCCCGAACTCTAACATCACGTTTTATTGAAAAGGGTTATGCACCTGAAGTGTTAAATCAAGCTTTAGTCCAAGTGTCCCATTTAGATAGACAATCTTTATTGACCACTAAACCTAAAAAAGAGTTTAAGGCGGAAATGCCCTTCATTACAGGGTACCACAGGCAATATAAACAAATAGAGCATATTTTTAAAAAGTATTGGCCAATACTTCTTAAAGATAAAGATCTGCAGACCATCATCCCCCGCACCCCCAGGTTCATTTATAGAAGGGCACCAGGACTAAGATAAAATTGCCCCAAATGTACCTGACCCCCCAAAAAAAACAAGTACCTTTTTGGACGGATCCGGTTTTTATCATTGCACTAGATGTAAGGCATGTAAAATAACCAGAAAATCAGGGGATCCGAAGAAAACTATATCTTTTCAATCAATAATAACAGAAGAACAATTTAAAATTCGACCTCTCATTACCTGTCACACTGATCACGTGACCTACATTCTTCAGTGCCCCTGCCCACTCCAATACGTTGGCAGAACTACCCGACAGTTAAAGACTAGAGTAAATGAATATCTGGGCAACATTAAAAAAAGCTTCCCAAATCATAGTGTCTCTAGGCATTTTGCCAGCCATCATGATAGTGACCCCAGTTTATGCTCCTTTATTGGAGTTGATAAAATCACAAGAAATTGGAGAGGGACACATATGACCCGAAGCATTTCGCAAAATGAAACGCAATGGATATACAAGCTTCGTACGATGCAACCGTTGGGTATGAACATTGAGCTTGATCTCAACTGTTTTTTATCCAACAGTTAAGGAGTATACCTCTGGTTGCCTTCCATGATATTGAGATCTGCCATAACGTCATTCAATGGTTCATAGGTTTTAGGTGTAATGTCCCTTTGAATATACCATCACCAAACTGGGAGAGCAATCAACTGCACTTTAGGTGATAGAGGAACTTTGGCAGAGTCCACTATCATACGGGGGGAGCATTTCATTACACTCCAGTGGAAGGAGGAACTGCGGCAGAGTTCTCCTTAAACTTTTGTGTTTTGTACATATTTTGTGAAGGCTGTTTAGTCTTCAGTATTAATATGGTGTTTTTGCTAGTTGGTTTTTTGTTTAATGACAGTCTAAGTTTCTGTAGATGTAGCCGGTCTATAACAATTCATCCTTTGAGTATGACTAGTAACTAAAATGTACTTGTATAATAACCAAGCAGTGCGAGTCTTATCCGTGACTTTGAGACTGCAGATTTAAGATTCAATTTTAATCACTATTATATAATTGATCTTTCTTCATACATGCTTCACTTATGTAATTGGCTTAATTGCTATTTTTATTTTGTATTGCCCGATCTAACTTCCATACCTGTCAATTGTAATGCTCGAGATCAAGGCTGTTGTGCTGAATGAGTTAACTGGCCTGTTTGCTTTAATTGTATGATGGGAGGGGTCCAATACACTACAAATACCATGAGCCTTTGCCAGACTAGTCACGCGCCCTGAAGACGTTTGCACAACGAAACGTACGTCAGCAGCGTAACTAGTCACATGATACGCCCAGTATCCGGTCATCTGGTTGTCCGAGTCTCAGAGTGGAACGCACGCCGCTACATGCTGCTGCGAGGCAGCGTAGCTGCGATTGAAGCGGAGCAGACTACCTATGACTTACAAGCGAGCAGCCTTGATGCCGGGTCTGGCATCCTTTTAATGTAAGAGGCCACTTGGCTTTTTTTATGTTCCTATTTTTAATAAATTAAGCAGTATTACGCTATGGAATATTTTTTTCTCATATTTATGTCACCGTATCCAATCTGGGATTGAGAACATCAGCTATCCTGTTATCACCGATGTGTTTGCAGTCACAATACTGCTAAGGCTGTTTCTGACTTTCTTTTTAATTAGAGAAGTCAGGTGTTTCTGGTAAGCGCATATACCTATTGAGCACTTTTGGGTGAAATCATTAGAGTGTGGTGGAAGTTTCTATACACGCATTCAAGACTTTGGAAGAATTTTAAGTTTTCAGCAACTATTGCACCAATGGGACTTTGTAACAATACACTATTACACACTGTATGGTGATTGTTGGCAACACTATTTATGGACAATACTTTCTAGTTTATGTTTATGGACTTCAGTATATATTTAGCACATTGGTTTGTGTCTTATTATATGTTATTAGCGCAATTATTTTTGTATCTCATGCTTTAAAATATGTCGGCTGGCCAAATCTGTCTGTCCGCCCGTACACACGATCGAATCTGTCTGCTGAAACGGTCTGTCAGACCGTTCCCAGCAGATAGATTTGATCGTGTGTACGCAGCCTAAGATAATTGTCCCAGGTGGAAACATTTCCTGTCTACTTTTTCCCGCTGGCCACTTCAAATTCAGAATTTTCCCCCACTTTCAATCCCATTTACAGTTATCACCAGGGCAAATACAGTAAAACTCCCTAATAGGGCTACAGAAAACATAAACCTGACAAGATAAAAAAAAAAACTTTAGGCCTAGATCAGGGGTGTCAAACTCAAATTCATCAGGGGCCGCATTAGCAGTATGGTTGCCCTCTAAGGGCCGGTTGTATGTGTAAGACTATGTGATGGGGATGGGGACGGATGGGGTGGGGATGGGGATGGATGGGATGGATGGGATGGGGTAGGATGGGGTTGGATGGAATAAGGTAGGATGGGGATGGGGTGGGGTAGGATGGAGTGGGTTAGGATGAGGTTGGGTGGGATGGGATGGAGTGGAGTAGGGTGGGATGGGATGGTGACGGGATGGAGGTGGATAGGATGGGGTCACCTACACTGACCTAACTGACACCTACACTGACGGACCTGACACCTACACTGACCTAACTGACACCTACATTGACTATTCCACTAACTGACACCTACATTGACTATTCAACTAACTGACACCTACACAGACCCACCTGACTCCTACTTCCTGCACTACTAACACACACCACCCTACACACAGCTTGGTTCAGATCCATCCTCCTTCTTACCTCTGCTCTTGTGGCTTCCCCTCCATCGCCATCCACCCGCTCGCTCCATGGTGTCCCCGCCGGGGTCAGGCCAGCGCCATCCACCTGCTCCACGATGTCCCTGCCGGGCGGGAGCCGAAGGTCAGCTATCAGACACTGGCTGCGCCTCCATGCTCCCATCTCCACCGAGCTCCACCCGCTGTACACACAGCGCCGCACCAGAGGGACTGGCAGAGGAGTCCCGCCGCCATGTTCAGTGTTTCCCGCCACACTGTGATTGGGCGTTTAGAGGTCATGTGCAGAGGCGGGACTTCAAGAGCAATCGTAATAGGCCAGCCCCACGCAGCACATGACCCCCATATGCCCAATCACAGGGTGCCTGACGTAAAAGGATGTTTACTCGTGTTGCCTGGGAGACAAAAGAGATGGAGACCTGCTGATCATTGCGCGGGCCACATGCCAAGGTCTGGCAGGCCTGATTCAGAATGCGGGCCTTGTGTTTGCCACCCTGCTCTAGATGCACATATGTGTAGCACTACCCCTGTTGGAGCTGCTGGATTGATATTGGGCCTGCCGTTACCTCACCTCATTCGTCTTAGAGGACCTCCTTTTAGGCTGCATACACACGACCAAATATATCTGTTCAAATCGGTCTGACAGACCGATTTGAACAGATATGTCTGCTGGCTGTTTTGGTTTGATCGTTGTACACACGATCAAACCAAAATCCCCGCCGGCAGACATCGCTGTGACGTGGCGGTGACGTTGACGCCGCCACGTCACCGCACCAGGAAGTAAATTACTTCCACGCATGAGTCGGATCCATTCGACGCATGTGCGAGCAGATATGTCTGCTGGTTAGCGTACTAACCAGCAGACATATCGGTCCGACGGGTTCCCAGCAGACAGATTTTAAAGCATGCTTTAAAATCTGTCGGCTGGCCAAATCCGTCAGCTCGCCCGTACACACGATCGAATCTGTCTGCTGAGACAGTCTGTCAGACCGTTTCCAGCAGATAGATTTGATCATGTGTACGCGGCCTAAGGCCTCGTACACACGAGTCAATCGATTTGTTCAAAACGGTCTGTCCGACCGATTTGAACAAATCTGTCTGCTGGCATTTTGCATTTTGTACACACGAGCAAACCAAAATCCCCGCCAGCAGACAGCGCGCTGACGTGTCGGTGACGTGTCGGTGACGTGGCGGTGACGTTGTCAGAACACCATCAGCCAGATAGGGATCAGCATCTGGGGTTTCCAATGAAGGTGCAGATATCCTATCCGAGCTATGCAAAACTCCTTTTTCAATGGATTTTATACATCAAATGGATATCCAAACTTGCTCACCATACCGGTATTTTTAATAGGGGCAGAAAGAGAGAAGCTTCATGGTGCAGTTCGTTTAAAAGATTTATTACTCCAAATCAGAACATAACATCAAGCTAAAAACAAAGTTCCACACCAAAAAAATTAAAAAAAAGCACAACCACAGCACATAGCCTGACTGGCTCAGGTATGAATGAATGAATGAATGAATGAAAACTTATATAGCGCGGCACATGCGAACTGAATCGCCTCTGGGCGCTTGTTGTTCCTGTCTCCTTTGATATCAAAAGAGAAAAGTCTTGACCTTTTTCCTAAATGCTAGGTGGTTCTCCTCCAACCGAATGCTGGTTGGTAAAGCGTTCCATAGTCTGGGACCCTGGATCGCAAATCTTCTTTCTCCTTTGGACTTGAAGTTGGCTTTCGGAACCTGGAGCAGGTTCTGATTCGTGGATCGCAAAACGCGATTTGGATTATGCGCTTTTATTAATTCGCATAAGTAAAGGGGGGCATTCTCATGGACACATCTATGCGTAAGACAGAGAGCTTTTAAAAGCGATTCTGTCTTTAACTGGCAGCCAATGAAGGGCTCTCAGTGAAGGTGAGATAGATTCCCAGGGTTTTTTCCCAGTCACAAGTCTGGCGGCCGTATTCTGAACGACTTGCAGACGAGCGATTTGGTATTTGGGGAGACCGAGGTAAAGGGCATTTGCATAATCCAACCTGGAGTTTACAACTGCTCCCACCACGACCGCTAAATCTTCTTTAGGGATGAACGGAGTGAGTCTGCGTAGTAGGCGCAGTAGATGGTGAGATCCGCTGACCACTGACCCTATTTGTGCGTCCATTGTCATAAAGGAGTCAAAAATGACCCCTAGGCTTTTGACTTTGGCGCTAGGGGTGATGAGCTTGCCCAAAATAGGCGGGGGGGTCCACGCTGTTGAGGGTTGATTCCTTCGCTTGGCGTGAAACAGAAGAAGTTCTGTTTTCGCTCCATTGAGTTTAAGATAACTCTTTGTCATCCAGTCCTCTATCAAAGAGAGGCATGTCTCTAGATTGAGATGGTGATCCTGTCTATTGCAGATGCGGAAATACAGTTGCGTGTCATCTGCATAAGAGTGATAAAGCAGATTTTGGCTGCTAATAATCTCAAAAAGAGGACGAAGGTAGATGTTGAATAGCACTGGTGACAGAGGCGATCCTTGAGGGACTCCGCATGTTACTGTGCGTTTTTCAGACGTAAAAGGTCCTAGATTCACTGTTTGCGATCGGTTTTCCAAAAAAGAGGAGAACCAAGATAAATCGCCTTCTGCGACCCTGGCTACTTCAGAAAGCCGAGTCAGTAACAGATTGTGGTCTACAGTGTCAAAAGCTGCACTTAGGTCCAACAGAACCAGGAGACAAGATTCTCCTTCGTCTGCGGCCTTGAGAACATCGTCCCATACTTTCAGTAATGCTGTTTCCGTCCCATGTCCGGGACGGAAGCCTGATTGCAATGGATCAAGTAGCTTGTGGGTATCTAGATGCAGTTGCAGCTGTTGTACCACTACTTTTTCCATTATCTTAGAGAATACGTTGAGGCTTGTTATGGGACGGCGGTGGAGTGGGTCCTTGGGGTCCAGGGAGGGTTTCTTCAGGATGGGTTGGATTACACCCTCTTTCAACTGTGAGGGCACTATGCCTTCCAAGAAAGACTGGTTGATAAGCTGCGTGATGGGAGGAGCCAGGATGTCGGCGCATTCCTTCAGCAGTTTTGTGGGGATAATGTCATTTGGTGCTGCGCCATTGCGCAGAGTACAAATGACATTCTTAGTGGACTCGATGGAGATGGGTTCCAGGGTGAACTTACCTGATATCGGAGAATTACTATGGGTGCTGTGTGAGAGGCTACAGGGGGGGCTGAGGGGAGAAAAATTTTGCTGAATGCTTTCACGGATTGCCTCGATTTTATTAACGAAATAATCCGATAGCTCATTGCAAAATTCTTGTGTGTCCGAACTGGGGGCTTCAATGCATCCTGGTTTCATGGTCTGGGTGACCATCTTGAAAAGTTCGCGGGGGCGGTTTTGGGCACCGTTGATAGCCTCCGAAAAATAATTCTTCTTGGCTTGGAAAATTCCTTTGTGGTATTTTCTTGTGGTCGCCTTGTAGATGTATAGGTTTAGCTCAGAAGAACATCTTTTCCAGGCAGATTCTGCCCTTCTGCGTTCTTGCTTCAGTAACGACAGCTGGTTGTTAAACCAGCTGCGGTTGTTTTTCCGAATGCGGGTTATTCGTTTCGGCGCTACCAAGTCGGCTGACTGTAGCATGGCCGAGTTTATGGCTTTCAATGTTTCAACGGCCGTTTGCTGCGGCTGGGTTGTTTCTATTTTTTTCCTTAAAGTCGTTTTGAAGAGTTCCGAGTGGAGCTTCTTCTGACATCTAGTCCAGTGTGTTGCCACTGGATTCGATGTTTTTGTTGCGGGGGGGATGGTGGAAATACTGAATATAATTGCCTGGTGGTCTGTCCATGGCAATTTTTCATTTTCCCTAATTTTTATTTCCAGAGCTTGTCTGAAAATAAGATCGAGTGTGTGACCTGAAGCATGTGTAGGCCCACATACTAGTTGCTGCAATCCTAATCCTTCCAGGTGGTCAATACAGGCGTCGGCAATGGGGTCTTGTGAGGAATTGGCCCAGAGATTGAAATCCCCTAACAGCAAAAGTTGTTTACTGTTGAGGGTATAAGTGGAGAAGAAATCCGTCCATGATGAGAGCAGCTGCGATTTTGGGCCGGGTGGCCTATAGCAGAGCAGAATGTGGACGGTCTCCTTTGAACTTGCTTGCAGTTGCAGAGTAAGGGTTTCCATGAATGGAAGAGGGTTTTGGTGGACTGGTTTGGTGATCGTAAGATGAGTCTTGTGGATCACCGCCAGGCCGCCTCCTCTTTGCCCTATTCTGTTTTCCGTTATGATACGGTAATTTTCTGGCACCAATTCTCCTAGAATGGTGTTACAGTCGGCTGTGAGCCAGCTCTCTGTAATAAAAAGACAGTCTAGATCCTTTTGTTGAATGAAGTCGCGGATTTCTAGTCGGTGTTTTACTGCCGATCTAGTATTGATCAGAGCACATGATATGTGCTTGACCTGGGGTAAATGTCTGAAATGTCTAACCGTCGATCTATGATTGGTTCTCCATAGTCGCTCAGTTCTTAGGGTCTTTCTGGTGATGGCTGGCAGTATTGCGGCGCATTGCCTCAAACTCCAAATGGTCTCGGCAGAATATTGCCTACATGCCATGTTCGCCAATACACCAGGGGGGGGAGGGGGGGGATTTTAGGGCAGTGGGGAGAGGAATTGGCTAAACTCCTCTCTCCTGGCTTGGTCCAGAGGAAGGCAAAAAACCCTGGCGGCGCTCGGCCAATATGCTCCGGCAGGGAAAAAATTCCTTCCTGACCCCTGTAAGAGGCGATCGGGTAACCCCTGGATCAAGTTGTAGTGGTGATTAAGATTTGGGGCTGGGTGCAGCAAAAATGGCCTGCCGATCGGTAGCAGGATCCAGACTGGTAAAGCTTCCAGATTGGGTGGATCGGTGCTACTATTTGGGGCCAGGATTACTAGACCGGGGTGTGAGGTAACTTTCCTGGGGGTGTGGGGTTCAAGTCCGTTTTCGGACTTTGGTGGCGGTTGGAGGGGGTGAGAAGCGGCGCGCCACTAGGCCGCGGGTGAAGCCGCGGCCTTTCCTAAATTGCGGCTGCCGCGATTGCTTCCAGGCCGGCGCGGATGTATCGAAAAACGCCGGCCTGGAAGCCAGAAATGCCAGAAATGGCTGAAAATTGCCAAGGATTGCAGGGCAGGTGGCGGATGGGTAGTGAGGGGGTATAGGAGGGGAGATGTGGATAGGGAGATAGCAGGGGCTTTTAAGTGGCAGCAGCTGCTGTCCTCAAAAGGACGGCCGTCTGCAGCCTCAGTGAAAGGCTTACCTGCTGGAGAAGGGTGACGGAGGGAAGCCAGGGGGGTCAGGTGAAGCAGGGGGAAGCCAAGCGGTGGATTGCAGGAGGAATGGAGGGATAGTGCAGGCTTGCCTAGCAGTGTCTGTCACCGTCTGCCTGTCTGGTTTCTGGCAGGTGGGGGCTCCAGAGGGAGAGAGAAACCAGGGGATCCAGGGGCGGCTCGAGGTCGGAGCGGATCTGACAGTGGAGGCTGATGCTGGGGGAGGAGAACCCTGCCTATCTGGCTCCAGGAGCCGTACGTCCTACTCTTAGGACGCACGCCGATTACTACTGGAGTCAGTTCAAGCCCTGGGGAGGAGTCACTCTTTCAGACTCAATCCTGGAGAGCAGGAGAATAGGTGTGATAGTGTCTAGGATAGTGACTCCCCCAAATGCATTTCCCCACATTAGGATTCTTCAGGGAAAGGAGATCATGGTTCTGGGGTGCCTATCCTGCTTCCAGGGAGATTTTTCTAGAAGAGGGGCTGGGCCTGAAGCTGGAGTGGCAGGCAGCTTATGTGAGGAGCCCTGATCAATCCCCATTTGGGATTGGCAGGGGGCAGGCCTCCCATATAAGCTGAAGTCACATGCTGCTGGGGAGGATTGTCGGCCAGGAGAAGTGGAGAATGGAATACTAGGCAGTTGCTGTAGGGTATCCCCATCTGGGGGAAATGCACCGAACACGGAGTGGCCTAGGGAAAGCTGTGAGGGAACCTCATCCTTACACGGTCATGGATGAGGTCCGATTCTGTACATGGTCACAGATGAGGAATTCCTGGAGAAGAGGGGCAGGAGGTGCTGCTGGAACGTATGTCTGTATAAAGTTCTCCATCATGGACTTGGGGCAGGAGGAGGTCAGTGTGGATACCACAGTGGAGTGCTGGGTGCCGAGGCATGCCAGGGAGTCTGGAAGGGAACTTCATCCTAACACGGTCATGTATGAAGTCCTCATCATTACACAGTCATTGGTGAGGTGTCCTGGACCAGAAGAGCGACTGCGTCAAGTCGCTGTGGCCTGAGGGCTCAGGATTTGCACGTCGGACTAGCTGGGAGCAGTAGTCCACCTGTTACCACATGCTACTAAACTGCTAGGCCGTAGGGGGGAGGTACTGCAGACCTCTGACCTAGTATTAGCACTTAAGTAACATCATTCAAGTAACAATATAACAGCAACTAAGTACAGCCAGCAAGCTGGGGGGTTTTCAGAGTGATCCCTTTTGTCATACTGAAGATGATGAAACAGGAATCTAAGGCCTTGTACACACGAGTAAATAAATTTGTTCAAAACGGTCTGTCCGACCGATTTGAACAAATCTGTCTGCTGGCATTTTGGTTTGCTTGCGTGTACACATGAGCAAACCAAAATGCCCGCCAGAAGACAGCGCGCTGACGTGTCGGTGACGTTGACGCCGCCACGTCACCGCACCAGGAAGTAAAACACTTCCGCGCATGCGTCGAAACCATTCGGCGCGTGTGCGAGAAGACATGTCTGCTGGTTAGCGTACTAACCAGCAGACATGTCGGGCGGACGGGTTCCCAGCCCACAGATTTCAAAGCATGCTTTGAAATCTGTCGGGTGGCCAAATCCGTCTGTTTGCCCGTACACATGATCGAATCTGTCTGCTGAAACGGTCTAGCAGACCGTTTCCAGCAGACAGATTTGATCGTGTGTACGAGGCCTAAGAGTTATTCACAAATGTTCGCACCAACACTTAGTCTCTTTTTTCTTCAAGGTTTTATTGAACAAACTCAAACAGAGGGATGGAGGGTTAGGGGAGATTCAGGTACCTTGCTTTGTGGATCATGGGTATGTTCTTGGATCCAGAGGACAAACTGTTTCCACACTGGATTCAGCAACCACTGGATAGGCCTCTCTTACTGACCTAGCACAGACTTGATTGTAAATCAAAACGAGTTGCTGCACGGTCCTCTGCCACAGGACCGTGTAACCACACACACACTTTGCAAAAGTTCAAAAGACACAGCTACACAGTACCAGGATCTTTCAGACAGCCAGCCAGCCAGCAGTGCTGTGAGATAGATTGGCCAGGATGCATCCTCCAATTGAATCCCCAAATGATCGGATTCTTCCCGCAGGCAAGACAGCACAGGACCACCCCTGGACCAGAAGACTCCAGAAACTCCTGGGCCTACTCTCAGTAAAGGAGCCTTAGGCCAGCAGGCCCCGAGGCCAGAAAAAACTGCTAGCTATGTCTGTTCGTACGTTCGACGAATTTTGAACAAAGCGGGTCATTCGTGCCAAATTTGAGTGACGCGCAGCGGCCCATAATTCACTGCAGCATTGCGCGCTGATGATTGGCCAAACATGCACTATGACCCTGCATGCTTGGCCAATCACAGCGCGCTAAAACGGAGAGCCATAATTGGCCAAGGCCAGGGTGGCTTTGGCCAATTATGGCTCAGGGCTTTAGCACACGCCCCACACTATATAAAGCCACCTGCTGGGCGGCCTCGTGTAGTGTGTTGCGGTTGTTAATGAGAGCAGTCAGAGAGACAGAGAGATAGTCTTTTTATATAGATAGAGCAGGCTAGTCAGTTTAGCTTAATTTATAGTGTGTAGAGGATATATATACATCCCTAGGAGTTGTACATATATTTATAGACCGTATAGCTTAGCTAGATCAGTGCTTCCTAATTTACTGGCAGGCAGGTGATTGTGCTATTTAAAGACGTTATCACAGGTATAGACACCCAGCAGGTACAATATTTAAAGGAATTTTTCATTTTTTATTTTTATTTAAGCATCATTAAAATCACTGCTCCTGGAAAATTAAATAAAATAAAAAAATGAAAAATTCCTTTAACCACTTGACCACTGGGCACTTAAACCCCCTTAATAACCAGACCAATTTTCATGTCATACAACACTGTAACCAAATGAAATTTTTGTCCTTTTTTTCCCACAAATAGAGCTTTCTTTTGGTGGTATTTGATCACCTCTGCGGTTTTTATTTTTTTTGCTATAAATGAAAAAAACAAAATTTTGAAAAAAATAATTTTTCTTCATTTCTATTATAAAATTTTGCAAAAAAGTAATTTTTCTTCATAAATTTGGCCTAAAATGTATACTGCTACATATCTTTGGTAAAAAAAAAAAAAAAAAAAAATGTTGGATATTATTTAGTCTGGGTGAAAGTTATGGGGTCTACAAGCTATGGTACCAATTACTGAAAATTGATCAATTTCATCACACCTGATGTATTGACAGCCTCTCTCATTTCTTGAGACCCTAACATGCCAGAAAAGTACAAATACCCCCCAAATGACCCCTTTTTGGAAAGAAGACATTCTAAGGTATTTAGAAAGAGGCCTGGTGAGTTTTTTAAAGTTGTCATTTTTTCCCACAATGCTTTGCAAAATCAAGATTTTTTTTTTCATCAAATTTTGATATTATTAGGTAATTTTTCACACACAGCATATGCATACCACAAATTACACCCCAAAACACATTCTGCTATTCCTCCCGAGTATGGCGATACCACATGTGTGAGACTTTTAGACAGGGTGGCCACATACAGAGGCCCAACATGCAGGGAGCGCCATCAGGTGTTCTGGAACACCCAGACCAATTCTGACATTTCTCTCCTACATGTAAAAATCATCATTTATTTGCTAGAAAATTACATAGAACCCCAAAACATTATATAAAGATACCTCACATGTGTGGTATGAAAACGGTGTTCAAACCACACATGTGGGCGGGACTTGCGTATGTGTTCGCTTCTGCATGCGAGCTCACGGGGACAGGGGCGCTGTATGCCCAGAGTATTGCCCCAGAGTATTGCCCCAGAGTATTGCCCCAGAGTATTGCCCCAGAGTATTGCCCCAGAGTATTGGCCCAGCTGAGTATTGCCCCGTATTGCAGAGTATTGCAGCAGGGATGGCTGGATGGATCTGTGACTACATTTGTCACAGATCCAGCCCGCAGCACTGGCGCTGCCATCCGCTCCCTCCCCTCTCCTCTTACACTGTACCGATCGGTACAGAGAGAGGAGGGAGGAACCGGCGTCAGCACATGACGCCGCTTTGTTTACAAGTGGTCGCTCCGTCATTGGACGGAGCGATCACATGGTAAACCGCCGCTATCAGCGGCGATTTACCGTGATCCGTGATGTGCCGGGTCCGGAGGACCCGGCGGTCACGGATGTTCCCGTGTGCGCGGCCCAGCGGGCGCGCGGGAGCGCGATTCTTAGAGGCCGTTAATTAACAGCCACTTAGAATTAAGCAATTGCCCTGTAGCCGTACATTCGCTATAGGGCGGTTGCAAAGTGGTTAAATATTGTACCTGCTGGGTGTCTATAGTTTGCCTGTGAAAACGTCTTTGAGAACCCGGGTCTTGCCCGAGGGAACATGTATCAATGGAAAAAAGTTTTAAAAATGGTAATTTTTTCAGGAGTCTTGCTCCTGAAAAACAACTGTTTTTGAAACTTTTTTTCCATTGATACATGTTCCGTCGGGCAAGACCCGGGCTCTCAAAGACATTTTCCAACAATAACTTGAACATTGGGCTTTAAAATTAGCACTTTTGAATTCGAACGTTCGAGTCCCATAGACTTCAATGGGGTTCTAAATGTTCGCGCGAACGGGCGGTCTGTTCGATCGTTCTGGTGCGAACCGAACACAGGGGTGTTCAGCTCATCCCTACTGCTAGCACATCCCTGAGGCCAGGAGGGTCATCAGGTCAGGATCGCTGTCCTTTAAGTACCCTCTCCCAGAATGCACAGCAGTGGGGACCATGCCTGCTGAGCTGCTTTTGGGAAAGAATACTCAATGCACCCAACCCGCTGCGTTTCCAACCTTTACCTGTGGTGACAGCGACACCCACAGTCAAGCGGAAAATATGCAACGCAGCTGAACTGGAACAGAAGCCAATAATTTGGCATAATCATTCTGAGCTAAACTACAGCTCAGACAACTTAAATTTACAAATAGCGCCTACCCAACAGGAGCAGGGGGCTACACATGTGTTATATTAAAGTGATACTAAAGTCTTGTTTTTTTTTTAAATAACAAACATGTTATACTTACCTGCTCTGTGCAGTGGTTTTTCACAGAGCAGCTCAGATCCTCCTCTCCTTTGGTCCCTTGCCGGCGCTTTAGGCCCCTCCCTCCTGTCGAATGTCCCCACAGAAAGCAGCTTGCTATGGGGCACCCGAGCTGAGCCACTGCCCTGTGTGTCCATTCAGACACGGAGCCACAGTTTGGCCCTGCCCCCTCTCTCTCCTCATTAGCTCAATGACTTTGGTTAACAGTGGGGGGAAAAAATCAGCCAATAAGGAAGGAAAGTCCAGGGCTTAAATCCAGGGGCTGAAAGTGGCTGCTTTGCATGGAAGATTGTTTATCTTAATGCATGGAATGCATTAACATAATAAACCTTTTGACTTTAGAACCACTTCAAAGGGGTAGGTCAAGGTTAGTGATACTTTTAGGAGTTGGGTTAATATAAAGCTGAACTTAAAGGAAACAGTTATATAAATATATGAAATACAGCACATTGGAGCTGTTTAGCCTGTTTAAAATGATTTGTATTTCTGTCTACCTAATCCTGAGATTTATACAGCTCAGCCAAACAGCACAGCTTTTCCTTCTAGGGGAACTGACCCTTTTTTGCTTCAGTTTCACTTTCACTTACAGGTCCCCTCCCCACCCCTACTTTGTGACTGCACAGTAAAGGGAGAATCAGCACATTGATGAGTTCATCGCTTTGTCTCTCTGATCTGTCTCTGAGCTCTGTTGTACAGTGACTGAAAGAGGCCGATGCCAAGTCAAACTAAAGTCGGCTTTAGACAGGGCAATAATCCAACAGGCTGGTTGTACCCAAGTACATTATTAATGTATTTTGTTTATACATATTTTATTTGAACGCAAGCAGCTCGAGTACCTAAATCCAGCCATAGACAGTATGAAACTCGCCCAATTCAGCAGGGACTGGCCGAGATACCTTGTTCGAATCTTGGCCGGTCCCTGCTGAATTGAACGAGATTTGAACTGTCTATGGCTGGATTTAGGTACTCGAGCTGCTTGCGTTCAGATAAAATACAAATAAAAAAAATACATTACAGGGCTGCATTATCTATTGTTCTTTTATATCTGCCTGTAGTTAGTAGTTCTAAAGTCTCAAGGTTTTTTATCTTAACCACTTCAGACCCGCGCTACCGTCAAATGACGGCACCAGCGTGGGTCTGAATATCCAACATGCCGTCTTTTGACGGTCGCCCCTTTGGGCGTTCCCAGCGCGCGCTGTAGAGCGCGCTGCGGGGAAGCCCTGTGTTGTCCATGTCCCTTGGACACGGCCAATCAAAGATCGCGGCGAACGGCCAGTCAGAGTGGCCGTTTGCGATGCGATCTGTGGGTGAATGAGAGATGATCTCATAGATCATCTCTCATTGCCGTTTTACACAGAGACAGCGTCCTGTCTCTGGAAAGGAGGAGCACAATCTGTGTACCTTGTACATAGGGACACAGATCGGTCACCCCCCCCTCCCCCCACAGTTAGAACACACCTAGGATACACATTTAACCCCTTCCTCACCCCCTAGTGTTAACCCCTTCAATGCCAGTCACATTTATACTGTAATTAGTGCATATTTATAGCACTGATCGCAGTATAAATGTGAATGGCGCCAAAAATGTGTCAAAAGTGTCCGATGTGTCCGCCATAACGTCGCAGTACCAATAAAGATCGCAGATCGCCATTTCTAGTAAAAAAAAATAATAATAAAAAATAATATTTCTCTCACCTATTTTGTAAGCGCTATAACTTTTGCGCAAACCAGTCGCTTATTGCGATTTTTTTTTTTTTTACCAAAAATATGTAGAAGAATACGTATCGCCCTAAACTGAGAAAAAAAATGCTTTTTTTTAAATTGGGATATTTATTATAGCAACAAGTAAAAAATATTGTATTTTTCTTCAAAATTGTCGCTCTTTTTTGTTTATAGCGCAAAAAATAAAAAACGCACAGGCGATCAAATACCACCAAAAGAAAGCTCTACTTGTGGGGAAAAAAGGACGTCAATTTTGTTTGGGAGCCACGTCGCACGACCGCGCAAATGTCAGTTAAAGCGACGCAGTGCCGGAAGCTGAAATTTCACCTGGGCAGGAGGGGGGTGTATGTGCCCAGTAAGCAAGTGGTTAATAAATTCTATGCATTAAGATAAAAAAAAAAAACTTGTGTGTACAGCTTGCCCCTCAGACCTTCTAATACTTACCTCAGTCCTATCTCAATCCAGCAATGTTGCACGAGAGGCTTGGCTTTCTGGGACTCTCCTTCCTCATTGGCTGAGACATACAGAGGACGCCATTGGCTCCCGCTGCTATCAATCAAAGGGCACAGAGCAGGTAAGTATAACATGTTTGTCATTTAAAAAAAAAAACAGACTTAAATATCACTTTCAGCTTTAAAGGTTAGGGGTTATACTGAGGTTAATCAGAAATCAGAAATTTTGCAATACATTTTCAGTCCTGAAAATTCATTTTGTTTACAGCTATGAAAATGTTATGCTTTTGGTCTGATAATTTAGGGCTTTGTCTAGGAAAACCATCCTGTCAAAAAAAAAATACACAAGATAAACAACTCCAGATTAATTGAACTTGAAAGGCAGAAGTTGTCAAGACATATAGTCGTCTGTTGTGGAACACTTTAGAAACAGTACGGAAAACATAAAACAGCAAAAACATCAAAAGAGTTAGACAATTTTCAGTATGTTAGTTTAAAAGAGGTAATAGAAGAGAACAAAGTGGTGTGAGATAAGCTGGATCACTGCATATTTACTGTATACGTGCACATGTTTTCTTCGAGCAGCAAGGATACTTTGCCACAGCAGGGACTTTAACCTGATGGAATTGATCAGCCAAGTCCATAGCTAATAGTTCAGTAAATTTAATCATGGCACAGAAAAATGAGCCAGTTCCGGGAAAAGAGAGGTAAAGTGCTAATGCAGCACACAACCAGACAGCTGGAGAAAACCGTAGAAAAGATCAATGCTGACAACTTTTTTGATCAGTTTATTTTAATGTGCCATTTAGCGTTAAATAAAAGTTAATCTCTATAGAGCCTAAAAATAGCCTAAAAAAGAAAAACGAATACAGTAACAACATTTTGGGCTTTGGGTTTAATACCACTTTAAGGCACTTTATTTAGTAATGGATCACCAAAATATGAAACGCCAAGAGGGCCAAAGCAGTAAAATAACAAGCTTGAAAAGTGAGGGGAACTAATGGTTAATTATTTGTAGCAAACCCCCGAAGGAGCTGCTTTTGTTTGTTCAGTCCCTTACTCTGCCTTTCAACCCCAATGAACTGTCCCAGCTCCTCTGGCCCACCTAGCAATGTTATTAATGGAATAACTCCACAGGAATACAGAACACAATTCCGTTTGTAGTTTACGTAAAGAAAAGTTGAGGTTAACATCTGTTAACCACTTAAGACCCGGACCAATACGCTGGCAAATGACCCAAGGGGTTTTTGCGATTCGGCACTGCGTCGCTTTAATAGACAATTGCGCGGTCGTGCGACGTGGCTCCCAAACAAAATTCGCGTCCTTTTTTTCCCACAAATAGAGCTTTCTTTTGGTGGTATTTGATCGCCTCTGCGATTTTTATTTTTTGCGCTATATACAAAAATAGAGCGACATTTTTGGAAAAAAAATCAATATTTTTTACTTTTTGTTATAATAAAAAACCAATAAACTAAATTTTAGTCAAACATTTAGGCCAAAATTTATTTAGCCGCATGTCTTTAGTAAAAAAAAAAAATCGCATTAAAAAAAAATTAGCTACCTAGCGGGAACAGCGACACTAATACTGCGATCAGAAAAATGATCGCTTAGTGATGCTGGCAATAGGGAGTGAAAGGGTTAACTAGGGCAGTGATCAAGGGGTTAAAACTTTATTGGGGGGGGTGGGGGGACTACCCTGACACTAACACTGTCTGACTGTCACACTGTCTGTCACACTGACACTAAATACAGTAATCATACATGTATGATTACTGCATTCAGTGACACTGTGACAGGGGGGAGGGGGGGGCGATCGCGGGGGTTAAATGTGATTTTGTGTGTGTGTAGTGTAGTGTTGGTGCAGGACTTACTTGTAGTGTGGTGATCTCTCCTCAGCGGCGCTTGAAACAAACGCCGAGGGAGAGATCACGTCGCTTCCTCCTTCCTGTGTTTACACAGGAGGAGGAAGTGACAGGTCAGGCGGGCGAGCGCATTGGCTGGGAGCGATCCGGAGGGGGCGGATAAAAACGGATAGCCGCCCCCACTTGTCGGATCGCTCCTGCAGCCGCGCGGACCGCCGCATGTACGGGGGGGGGTCCGATCGGACCCCCGATCCCCCCCAAGGCACCAACGTATATATACGTTGATGTGCCTGTCGGTGCCATTCTGCCGACGTAAATGTACATGCGGCGGTCCTTAAGTGGTTAACCAAGACCTGTATAAGTACCCAGGACGTTTAAAGAAACAATCAGGAACACTATGCAACCAATGAAAGCAATAAGTAACCATATGCACAGATTAAACAGACTCCTCAACAACTTGTGGTGTGTGTGTGATGCTGTGGCTGAAGGGGAACCCCAGGCCGACCTACGATACCTCTAGTATACACCCAATGAAATTATATCAATACCCATGGTGTGTCCCCCTTAAGAGCAACCACGACAATGTCCTGGAAGCAAAGCTTTGTGTTTTATTATCTTCACCGGCAATGTAGGAGGTCTGTGGACAATATTTGGATTGGTATTCTATGAAAAGCTTTATAGATTCCTGGGCAAAGCCCCCTCACCAAATCCTGCACACAGTCAGCAGTCCTCCCCTGAGCGATCGATCAACCTTAGATTTAGGTGTGTCGCAGTGGCATTCAGTCCTTGAGCTGTTGCAGGGTGTCCTGGCGCTGCATGAAAAATCTGTTCCTCTGGGCTGGAGTTGCAGGCTGTGTGCCCCTTGATAGGCCACGATTCCACACACACAAAGGGTGCAGGAGACGCTCTCCTGATGGGGTACAGGCAAAAAGAGGCACTGACCTAATTCCTCTGGCTTTTTATCTCCTCCCCCACAGTCCTTTGCTGCTGTCTGATGATTGACTCAGGCTGTTCCAATAGGGAGTTTACAGGCAATCTCCAATAATGAGTTTACAAACAAGCAGTTCTGAGAGTCTGTGTGTGAAGAGAGCAGAAAGCTGTCCCCTAATAGATTAGATCAGTCTGGAGAAGTACCTGCTACATATTTTATTGAGAAAATAGAAAATTTAGAACACTAAAGCCGCATAGAAACACGTTTGGTCAAACCGATGAGAATGGTCTGATGGATTTATCCATCTGTTAAAAAAAGCAAAATTGTTTTAAATTTAACCGATGAATACCTAACTGATAGCAAAAAATTGATCGTTTGTAGGCACGACCATAGGTTAAAAATCTACGTATGCTCAGAATCAAGTCGACGCCGATGAAATAATCCATTAGACCGCTCTCATTGGTTTGACCGATTGTGTGTACGTGGCCTAAATGTGTTACAGTTCAAATGTAAATGTCAACTTGTAATTAATTAAAACAGTTACTACGCCCAAAAGGTTTATATGAAAGAGCTAAATATTGTGTTGACAACTATGTATGTAAAAGTTCCCACACCTGTAGATACATTAATAGTTTCTTATTTATTGCTCTGTACTTGCGCTATGTGAGCTGCCAGTGTAGGTGAAACGAAACAAGAAAATGGTATGTTTCTTCTATAGGATTGCTGGGCAGGAATTCAGACATCAGCCGTGTTGGAATAGAACCACCTTTGTTTTTAAATATCTCCTGCTCCAATACTTAAAATAATCTTCTAATGTGAAGTTTTTACATAAAGAAATATTAAAATCCTTTACACAAATCAATTCATGATTATTAATTAATTTGAGCTGAACACCAAATTCTAAAACTCCTTAAACTGAGAGGAGAACTTCAGGTACCAGCCCCCCAATCCCCCCCCGCCCCTCAAAAGAAGAGAAGAGGGGAGGAGGCCTTAAAGTGGAACTTCCCCTTTTGGATGGAGATCCACTTTAAGGGCTCGCACACATGGACAGCCAGGGGATGGTGGAGTGGTAAAAGACCTGACCACCCACTTTAACCACTTGACCACCAGAAGAGTTTACCCCCTTCATGACCAGAGAATTGTCTTACTATTCAGCACTGCGCTACTTGGCAATTGCACAGTCAGTGCAAAACTGTATGCAAATACAATTTTTAGCAATATTTTCACACAAATACGTGTTTCGAAATTCTGAAAATTAATAATATATAATACTATTTTCTAATTACTGTTACACAACATATCCAATAAACAATAATAATAAAAAAAATATATATAAAATCAAATTTCTTCATAACTTGAGGCCAAAATGTATTCTGTTACATGTCTTTGGTAAGAAAAGAAATCCCAATAAGTATATATGTGTTTGTGCAAAAATGATAGCATCTACAAACAATAGTGTATATATATACTAGGATTTACGTAGCTATAAAGCCTGTACTGGTAATAGCGGTGATCAGCGACTTATAGTGTGACTGTGGCAGGGTGTAAGGTTACTAATACAGCAATCAGTAACAGTACTATACATTGACACTGTACTAATGACACTGGCTGGGAAGGGATTAACATCTAGGGACAATCAAGGGGTTAACTGTGTGCCTAACAATGTGTAATGTTTGTAATGTGTGCTTCTTTTTCTTTTCAGTCTGGCTGTTTTAAATCCCTGCTTCGCAGGGAGAAGAAATAACCAGCTCGCTGTTCACTGTACACAGAGTGTTGTGCTTTCGTAAACTCAGAACTCTGTGTGTGATTGGACACAGCCAATCAGCTGAGTTCATTGGCTGGAATCAGCAGCCAAACTTCTGCTCTGTCCAATCGCAGTGTTGTGCCTAAGGCCCAATTTTTCTGCCCCTGTTTAACAGGGGCGTCTAATAACAATTTTTGATGCAATACTTTGCATGTGGCTCTTTGTTGTGCTCCAATTACAGTATCTGTGAGGGGTTGCAGTGTTGTGTTGTGCCTAAGGCCCAATTTTTCTGCCCCTGTTTAACAGGGGCATCTAATAACATTTTTTTAAGCAAAACTTTGCATGTGGCTCTTTGTCCTTGCAGTCCTTGTCTTGTTTGCACCATCTGTATACTGCTGTTCAAAGTATATAGGGCCAAAGGGTCTTGTCAGGGGCGATCCTCCCTATAGGCTCACTATGCAAGCTGCTTAGGGCCCCGCAAAGCTGCGAAGGGCCCCCCAAATTACTAGAGGCCCCGCCTGGTGAGAAGTCATTTTTGCCCCCTCACCCCTCTTCTAAACTCACTGGCTGAGTCATTTCCAACAGCAGAACACCCCCTCCCCCCACTTCTCAACTTTCTCTAATGTGACATGCATGTCACTGTCGTCAGCGCCCCCCGCTTCTCATTTTTAATGTGCCATGTCATTTTGCTTAGGGCCCCAGGGAGGTCAGGATCGGCACTGCGTCTTGTAATGACCTGGTGGGAGTGGTGGCGGGGAAACCCATGCTATTTTTCTCAATGATTTTTATCCATATTGCAGACAAACATTACATTAAAGCCGCAAGCAGTAAAAATGTATTTTTTCTGAGAGTAATCTCATTTTGTGCAGGGACAGCACACAGGCATACTATAGACACCCAGCAGGTACGATATTTAAAGGAATTTTTTTTTCTCACTTTAAGCATCATTAAAATCGCTGCTCCAGAAAAAAACTACAGTTTAAAAAAAAAAAAAAATAATCCATTGATACATGTTCCCTGGGGCAAGACCCAGGTTCTCAAAGATGTTTTCCAACAATAACTTGAATATTGGGCTTTAAAATGAGCACTTTTGAATTTGAACGTTCGAGTCCCATAGACTTCAATGAGGTTCTAAATGTTCGCGCGAACGTTCGGTCCGTTCGACGCTTCTGGTGCGAACCGAATGCGGGGGTGTTCGGTTCATCCCTAGCTGCGGCTTTTATCCTCTCACTGACAAGCTGGGGTTCCAAACCCCACCGGGAAGCTGACAGTGCACGGTGCCAATAGCAGACACTGAGTCATGCCTGTGCATGTGCCTGTGATTGGCAGCGGTGAACAGCGGCAGTGATTGGCTGCAGCGTGCAATTTGATCCCTGCAGAGAGAGACGCTCGGGATAAGATAAGTTTAATTAACACACACGGAAAGAATATATTATATAACAATATATTTAGAAAACAAGCTCATCCTTGCCCTGATCTGAGTCTGGGGGCAGATACAAGTGGGGGCCACAAAGAAAAAAAAAAAGCTCACCCTTGCCCTGATCTGAGCCTGGGGGCAGATTGCAAGTGGGGGCCACAAAGAATAAAAATAGCTCATCCTTGCCCTGATCTGAGCCTGGGGGCAGATTGCAAGTGGGGGTCAGAAAGAATCTATAAAAATCATAAGGCTGCTATATATTGCTAATGAGGAAAGGTATTAACAGTTTGTATTTACTAAAATAATTGCATTTCCATGTTCTGTGTACCGTGGGACATCAGAATAGATAGTGAATGCAGGGTCCTGGGTGTTGTAGCATTTTAACACAAAACGTAATGGGGTATTTAGTGCGTTGATGACTGTGCAGTTTTTGGCTATGTTTAACTGCTTGCCGACCTGCCGCCGTCATTTTACGGCGGCAGGTCGGCACGCCTGGGCGAGAGCCCGTAGCTCTACGGCGGCTCTTTAAAGGCCACTAGGGGGCGCGCGCGCCACCGGCGGCCTGCACTGCGCGCCCCCGCTCGCCCCCGAGTGCCGTGCACATGCCCGGCGGGCACGCGCGCCACCGGGCATGCGCGATTGCTCGGTACAGAGCGAGGACCAGGAGCTATGTGTGTAAACACAAAGCTCCCGGTCCTGTCAGCGGGGAAACGCTGATCTTCTGTTCATACAATGTATGAACAGAAGATCAGTGATTTCCCTTAGTGAGGCCACCCCCCCACACAGTTAGAACACACCCAGGAACACACTTGACCCCTTCCCCGCCCCCTAGTGTTAACCCCTTCACTGCCAATGGCATTTTTATAGTAATTCAATGCATTTTTATAGCACTGATCGCTATAAAAATGCCAATGGTCCCAAAAATGTGTCAAAAGTGTCCGAAGTGTCCGCCATAATATCGCAGTACCGCAAAGAAATGCTAATCGCCGCCATTACTAGTAAAAAAAAAATATTAATAAAAATGCCATAAAACGACCCCCTATTTTGTAAACGCTATAACTTTTGCGCAAACTAATCAATAAACGATAATTGCAATTTTTTTAATGAAAAATAGGTAGAAGAATACGTATCGGCCTAAACTGAGGAAAAAAAATGTTTTTTTATATATTTTTTGGGGATATTTATTATAGCAAAATGTAAAAAATATTGCAATTTTTTCAAAATTGTCGCTCTATTTTTGTTTATAGCGCAAAAAATAAAAACCTCAGATGATCAAATACCACCAAAATAAAGCTCTATTTGTGCGAAAAAAGGGACGCCAATTTTGTTTCGGAGCCACGTCGCACGACTACGCTATTGTCAGGTAAAGCAACGCAGTGCCAAATCACAAAAAGTGCTCTGGTCAATGGGCAGCAATATGGTCCGGGGGTTAGGTGGTTAATGTCTGGCACAGATTAGCAGCTTTTCTGCAGCCTCTGTTTTTGATAATAAAAGCTTGTTTTTAAAAAAGATAAAAAAATATATGTTTTGCTCTGTTTTGTGATATGTAATATTGTGATATATTAATGTAAAGTTTATGAAAGATTTACTTTATTGCCTTCAGGATTTTTACATTTGCTTATTTTGTCTTTTAGGTACATCATGAATGAAAAATTGGATGTAAATGTGTCTATATGGAATCCGAGGAAAGCCATGAACAGGACACATTCTAACATAGACCCAAACATAACATATGTGGACTTCTACCTCCATCGGCCATCAGTAGCTACAGTTTTCATCATTTCATACCTGTTAATCTTTATCCTTTGTATGCTTGGCAATGGAGTGGTTTGTTTTATTGTTCTCAGCAGCAAACATATGCGAACAGTCACTAATCTTTTTATCCTAAATCTGGCTGTCAGCGATTTACTAGTTGGGATTTTCTGCATGCCCACAACACTCCTGGATAACATTATTGCAGGTAAGAATTGAAAACGAGATTCGAGGTACACAAACCATAGGATGGGCTATGGGTGACCTAAGGTATTGCAGTGCCATGTCCTGAAATAAACTAGAAAGATTTGTGGTTTAGGAGAAAAGTAAAAAATATATATATATAAAATTGACGGCTTTTTTTTATTTATAGTGCAAAAAAATAAAAACCACAGAGGTGTCCTAATACCACCAAAGCTCTATTTGTGGGGGAAAAAAAAGACATCAATATTATTTGGGTACAGCGTTGCACGACCCAATTGTCAGTTAAAGTACCGTAGTGCCGTATCGCAAAAAATGGCCTGTCATTAATAAATCCTTCTGGGTCTGAAGTGGTTAAAGGCCATTTCTTGACAGGTCAGTCTGTGGACAAGCTTGTGATAGCCTGGTGTTGGCAGTACAGACATCCATTTTTGATTTTCAAGTTATAAAAATGCCATTATTATCTTTTGTTATGAGGTTAATAGGTAAGAGCATTACCTGCAATGATGAGATTTGTGGTTTAGGAGAGAAAATGGACTTTCTAGGCACCAATCATTAGCATAAAATAAGTTTTTATTGATACAATACCAAAATAATTTTGGTGTTGGAATCCAAGTTACAATATAAATTCATAAAAATACATTAAAAAACACATATAATTGATCACAGAATAATGGGTAAGTGAACAAAAAGAGAATAGTTGTTGTAACCAGAAATGGTCCGATGTAGACACCAATGTTAGTTGATGACTACTGTAGATACGGGTAATAATGAACATAAGCTCTACATGTTTCGCAATTAATGCTTCCTCAGGAGCTATGAGTTTTCTAGAAAAGAGAAAAAGGACCGTTATTGATTTACAGACATAAATTTATGTATAGACAAACATGTGTACATAATGCTAGATTGTATCCTTTGTGCATTGAAGCACTATAGAAAAAGATGCAGCAATGACCAAGGTTGCCATGGCGTCATTGAAAGGACGGCGTATTTAGGGGACCACAATACGGGGCATGCAGGGATACACCAAGAAAGAGTTTCTTAATAAGATATCATTGTGTATATATATCCTTGTGGGGGCACTTAAGATGATGTGCTCGCACATTGTAGGAAGTGTGAAATAGTAGCATCTAAGTTAGATGTGCTAGGGGTGGAGATAGATAGAGAGATAATGCCCAGCAGAAACCAGAATAATAACAAGGTGGTCTGTGTGAGGTAAACACAAGAAGTGGCTGTAGAATATTAAATATTGGCTGCCTACCGTCCCCAATAATGGGTATCATTAAATATGGACAGTAAAACTGAGTACTAAATGGAGCCTAAAGAGATCCAAAGGGTTGGTAAACGATCCAGGTAGAACTAGGACGGGATGGCTTCCTCTGGTAACATTTTTTTGTAAAAATAAGAGTGTCAAAGACTTAGTGGCTTGCCAAAGAACAAGGAGAAGAAGTTCTTTATTAGTGGGGTAAGGGTGTAAATAAGTGACAAATACTTTGTTTTATATACATACCCAAATGTGTGCACCGCAGAGTATCGATAGGGGGGCTGATCAGGTAATTATGTTAGTATGCCCAAACAACTAAATGTATGAAGGAGAGGGAATAATCCCATAACGTTGAAGCGTGGATTCCAAGCAATGTAAGAAACCAAAAATTGGTTGGAAGCTGCGGTGTGGTAGGATAGTGTCTGAACAAAAAAAATAATAGAATGAATTAGGCTATGGATTAAACGCCCATTACAAGTGCTGTCTATATAAGTGAGAAAAAGCAAGCAAGGTACAAGTATGGTCTCCCGAGAGCCATTTTACTCACCAGCCAAGCCGTTTGGTTAGGTTCCCTGCTGAGAATAGGAGACTCTATAGCTGGATTACTCCACCCCCTATATATGTGTATCAGCGGTCACATGTGCGGTTGTGACTTCCCTCATACGTCGCGCAAAGGGACCCCAAAGGTTAACGCATCAATCCCTAAAGGACACGAGGGCAAGAGGTCATCAGCATCTATTTACACAATAAAAAAACATGTAACATTGTATTACCAAAATTGTTGTTTTTTATTGTGTAAATAGATGCTGATGACCTCTTGCCCTCGTGTCCTTTAGGGATTGATGCGTTATCCTTTGGGGGTCCCTTAGTGGGACATGCACGGCCAGGTAACCACAGCACAATTTTCACGTGCTGTGGAAACCAAGGATGTGATGGTGGCTTTTTCTGTGTTCCTGCGGCGTTGGCATATGCCATAGCTTCTTGCCACGGATCCCAAACACGCCCCGCCGACTCCCATTGGTAAAGCGTGTGCCCCCATTCCTCCCCTCCATGACATTCCTCCCTCACGCCCACGCCAATGTTGTAGTGTTTTCGCTGTTGCGATGGTGTTACCATCGCAACGCGCGACGCATGAGGGACACGCCCCGTTCCATTTCCATTGGCGGCGCGTCTCCATACTCCCTCCTCTTGGTGTCCAACCTCACGCCCACTCCATCGCTCCAACCTCACGCTCGCTCTCTGGAGACCATACTTGTACCTTGCTTGCTTTTTCTCACTTATATAGACAGCACTTGTAATGGGCGTTTAATCCATAGCCTAATTCATTCTATTATTTTTTTTGTTCAGACACTATCCTACCACACCGCAGCTTCCAACCAATTTTTGGTTTCTTACATTGCTTGGAATCCACGCTTCAACGTTATGGGATTATTCCCTCTCCTTCATACATTTAGTTGTTTGGGCATACTAACATAATTACCTGATCAGCCCCCCCTATCGATACTCTGCGGTGCACACATTTGGGTATGTATATAAAACAAAGTATTTGTCACTTATTTACACCCTTACCCCACTAATAAAGATCTTCTTCTCCTTGTTCTTTGGCAAGCCACTAAGTCTTTGGTAAAAAAAAATTGTAAAAATAAGAGTGTCAGAGGAAGCCATCCCGTCCTAGTTCTACCTGGATCGTTTACCAACCCTTTGGATCTCTTTAGGCTCCATTTAGTACTCAGTTTTACTGTCCATATTTAATGATACCCATTATTGGGGACGGTAGGCAGCCAATATTTAATATTCTACAGCCACTTCTTGTGTTTACCTCACACAGACCACCTTGTTGTTATTCTGGTTTCTGCTGGGCATTATCTCTCTATCTCCACCCCTAGCACATCTAACTTAGATGCTACTATTTCACACTTCCTACAATGTGCGAGCACATCATCTTAAGTGCCCCCACAAGGATATATATACACAATGATATCTTATTAAGAAACTCTTTCTTGGTGTATCCCTGCATGCCCCGTATTGTGGTCCCCTAATTACGCCGTCCTTTCAATGAAGCCATGGCAACCTTGGTCATTGCTGCATCTTTTCTATAGTGCTTCAATGCACAAAGGATACAATCTAGCATTACTGTATGTACAAATGTTTGTCTATACATAAATTTATGTCTGTAAATCAATAACGGTCCTTTTTCTCTTTCCTAGAAAACTCATAGCTCCTGAGGAAGCATTAATTGCGAAACATGTAGAGCTTATGTTCATTATTACCCGTATCTACAGTAGTCATCAACTAACATTGGTGTCTACATCGGACCATTTCTGGTTACAACAACTATTCTCTTTTTGTTCACTTACCCATTATTCTGTGATCAATTATATGTGTTTTTTAATGTATTTTTATGAATTTATATTGTAACTTTGATTCCAACACCAAAATTATTTTGGTATTGTATCAATAAAAACTTATTTTATGCTAATGATTGGTGCCTAGAAAGTCCATTTTCTCTCCTAAACCACAAATCTCATCATTGCAGGTAATGCTCTTACCTATTAACCTCATAACAAAAGATAATAATGGCATTTTTATAACTTGAAAATCAAAAATGGATGTCTGTACTGCCAACACCAGGCTATCACAAGCTTGTCCACAGACTGACCTGTCAAGAAATGGCCTTTAACCACTTCAGACCCAGAAGGATTTATTAATGACAGGCCATTTTTTGCGATACGGTTATCACGTCTACAAACTATGGGATTATTTTATGGCATTTTAGTATATAGATTTTTTTTAATAGGCGACGATTAGTGATTTTTAGCAGGACTTCAATATTGCAGCAGACAAATCAGACACTAATACAGTGAACAGTGCTAAAATATGCACTGTTACTGTACCACTGTAAAGAAGGGGTTAACACCAGGTGCGATGAAAGAGTTAAATGTGTCCTTAGAGCACTGCGCCCCAAGCCCATTCAATTGTGTGACAATAGTGAACTAATTAGCTATTGTCTTCCCAATTCTCCGACCAATCCCCATTTATGAAGCATATCCTGAGATTCGATTGGCCGAAAGGAGAAGAGATCATATTGGATATATATATCCAATATATATATATATACAGTATACAGCGTCTTTGTGCCCCAAACTCTGTAAATAGCACTGCTATCTATGTTGCCACAATTGGCCTTAAAAGTTAGGAAGGAGATTTTTAGTTTTATTTTAGTGGCTGCCAGGGCGATAATTCTGAGACATTGAAAATCTCAGCACACTCCTTCAATAACAGAATGGATAACTGAATTAAACAAGCTTATAAGAATGGAAGAATTATCGGCGCAGCTGCATGACTGATACTCTCATTTTCAAGATGTATGGCTCCCCCAAATATATTTTTTTTGGAAAAACCTGACCTAGCAAATTTATTATCTTAAAACTCTCCCATGTGACCATGAAACCCATGTTTCCATATATATTATGTGACGCTCTGTCAACAGGCCTAAGTCGCCCCTTTTTCCATTTTCTTTTTTTCTTTCCTTTTTTTTCTATACCTAATTATGGTTAATATTTCTCAATCACTAACATACACTTGTACATTATTCTTAATATTGTTTACGGTAAACTATGTTAATTTACATGGGCAGATCTCTAAATGTACTTAGTGCACTAATAGGCTTTATTGTACATTTCCATGATGCTTATTGTGTTTTTTCCCTTTTTATTTGTAAATTTCTATACATTTTTATGCCAAAAAGTTCAATAAAAGTATAATAATAATCCTAAATAGGAAAACATTTGGAGATGTGGTTTGAAACTAAACTTTACTATAAGCTCCACAAAGAACATAATTTAGCAATACACACAAAGTATAGTGTGAACTCTTATCAAATTTCTGCATGGCAACTTTTTTGCTATGTCAGCTGTGAAATAGTGATCACATGTACTGTAGGGTGAAAGCTTCATTAACAAAATTATCCTTCACCCTTCAAATAAACATATCTACTTCAGGCTTCAATGCAATCTATATGCAAATGTTTTATATTTAATATTGAAATTGTCAGATACAATTACATTATTAAAAAAAATATAAATCATTTTAAAATATATGAAAACTTTTTTATTTTTTATATTTGTGGTCATATGTCAGCCTATAAAATTTACAGAGCATGTTTTTTTTTTTTAAACAGCATACCAAATAAAAGATTTGTATGTCCTTCAAAAATCATATAACAATTATTCAACTATGGATTTTAGTCATATAGTTTTATCAAGTTAACCAATACATGTTGAAACTGATGACTTTGCCCTGAGCTTCTAAGCATCAATGACCTCATGCAGCAAAAGGGTTAAGAGCACTTTTATCTGCCAGTTTGATTACACATTCTTAGGCCGCGTACACACGGAGGGACATGTCCGCTGAAACATGTCCGACGGACTGTTTCCAGTGGACATGTCTCCTCTGGATTTTCGTCCGACGGTGTGTACACACCATCGAATAAAAAAAACCCTCGGCCAGGGAACGCGGTGACGTGGCGGTGATGTTGACTCCGCCACTTCACCAAACCCAAGAAATAAAATGCTTCCGCGCATGCGTCGAATCCATTCGACGCATGCGCGGACAGTTCTGTCCGCTGGTTAGTGTACTAACCAGCAGATAGATCCGACGGACAGGTTTGCAGCGGACAAATTTCAAAGCATGCTTTGAAATTTGTCCGGTGGACAAACCTGTCTGCTCGCCCGTACACACAATCGGATTTGTCTGCTGAAACGGTCCGTCGGACCGGTTTCAGCAGATAAATCCGATTGTGTGTACGCGGCCTGAAAGGTATAGAACATGGAACATTCAGACTTGCACAATACACCTGCAAGATTCCCATTGTGTAATGGCTAAAATAAAGTAGACATGTGCACACTGAAATATTTTGTTTCGGAATTCCGTTTTCGTCCGAAAAATTAATTTAGTTACTCCCGAAATTTGTTTTTATTTATTTTCGTAAAAAAAATGCATTAATCCTAAAATCAGAATTAATCAGAATTAATTAACCACTACCCGACGGCCGTACGGCTTTGTACGGCCGCAGGGTGGTTCTACTTCTCTAACTGGCCGTGTTTTTACGGCCTGCACTCCGCCAGGCCCCTGGGGGGCGCGCGAGCGCTGCCGTTGGCGGCGCCCGCCGCATCGCTGAGATGCCGATGCGCGTGCCTGGCGGTTTGCGATGTCCTCCAGGCACTCGGGATCGGCGGCTACAGGGACAAGACGTGGATCTCTGTGTGTAAACACAGAGATCCACATCCTGTCAGGGGAGAGAGGAGACCGAGAGGAGACCTTGTACATAGGGACATAGATTGGTCACCTCCCCCAGTCAGTCCCCCTCCACACACAGTTAGAACACAATTCAGGGTACACATTTAACCCCTTCCTCACCCCCTAGTGTTAACCCCTTTAATGCCAGTCACATTTATACAGTAATTAGTGCATATTTATAGCACTGATCGCTGTATAAATGTGAATGGTGCCAAAAACGTGTCAAATGTGTCAAAAGTGTCCGATGTCTCTGCCATAATGTCGCAGTCACGAAAAAAATGCTGATCGCCACCATTAGTAGTAAAAAAATAAAAACAAATATTAATTCTGTCCCCTATTTTGTAAGCGCAATAACTTTTGCGCAAACCAGACGCTTATTGCAATTTTTTTTTTTTTTTTTTTTACCAAAAATATGTAGAAGTATACGTATCGCCTAGACTAAATGGGCTATTTATTACAGCAACAAGTAAAAAATATTGTTTTTTTCTTTCAAAATTGTCGCTCTATTTTTGTTTATAGCGCAAAAAATAAAAAAAGCAGAGGTGATAAAATACCACCAAAAGAAAGCTCTATTTGTGGGGAAAAAAGGATGTCAATTTTGTTTGGGAGTTACGTCGCACGACTGCGCAATTGTCAGTTAAAGCGACGCAGTGCCACAAGCTGAAATTTCACCTGGTCAGGAAGGGGGTATACATGCCCAGTAAGGAAGTGGTTAAGGTTGAATCTGTCATTGAAGGCTTATGGTGTATGTTGAATGTTCTAAGAAGATTTGACAGAGCAGCTAAACTGTATGATGCCGCAATCGTACATTTCCGGTCAAATGTTCTGCCTACAAGCAATAGAAGAATTCTAATGTTGTATGACACTAGTAATAATTATATTTATAAATTATTATTACTAGTCAACCAACATTCAAATTTTTCTATAGCCTATGGGCCGAACATTTGACTGGAAGTGTACGATTGCAGCGTCGTACAGTTTAGCTGCTTGTCGAATCTTGTTAGAACATTCAACAGACACCATAAGCCTTCAATGACAGATTCAACATTTGTATGTTTTTTGCTGCTTCATTGAATCTTCGTCGTTCATGTCGAATGGTCTGCCCCAACACTGTCTCAATAATGTCGAATCTTTCCTCTCTATGTACAATCATCTTGGACTAATAGAGTTAAGGTTGGGCACATTCGACCATAGATTCGATAGACACAGATTGCTATTGTCAGCGTCAAACTGCAGCAAACTGTTGTAGCAACGAAAAGGAAAATAAAGCATTTTTTTATGTCGGATCTTTCGGATTTCAGATTCTGCGTGTTTGTTTTCGTTTGTTAAAACGATAACGAAAATACTAGAAATTCAGAAGAAAATGCATTCGGACAACGAATGCGCGTGTCTGAGGCCCCATACACACGAGCGGACAGATTTGTTCAAATCTGTCCGTCCGACAGATTTGAACAAATCTGTCTGCTGGGATTTTGGTTTGCTCGCGTGTACACACGAGCAAACCAAAATCCCTGCCAGCAGAGAGCGCGCTGACGTGTCGGTGACGTGGCGGTGACGTTGACGCCGCCACGTCACCGCACCAGGAAGTAAAACACTTCCGCGCATGCGCCAAATCCATTCGGCGGCGGAGCGGGACGACATGTCTGCTGGTAAGTGTACTAACCAGCAGACATGTCGGGCGGACAGATTCCCACCGGATAGATTTCAAAGCATGCTTTGAAATCTGTCGGGTGGACAAATCTGTCCGCTAGCCCATACACACGAGCGGAGATGTCTGCTGAAACGGTCCATCGGACCGTTTTCAGCGGACAAATTCGATCGTGTGTACGAGGCCTAAAAGAAAGTAGTAAGCAGCACAATTAGTATATACCTAGTATATATGGATGGTCTAATACGAGGCAGTACACTGTACAACATTTTCCATCACTACTCACCCACTATTGGAGTAGATTCCTACATTCCTTGCAATAAGGAAAACACATTTAGGCATCAATATCCCCTGATCATCCCCCTTTTACCAACATTCAATCCAGCGATGTGCCCAAATAAACATCTTCTCTCCCATCATTTCCTGGTCTCATAGGCTTTGCTGAGACAGCAGGAGCCAAAGGCTCCCACTTCTTTCAATCAAAACCAGTGGCTAGCGAACAGGGGACAGAAGTATTTGGTTGTCAAAGCATTTGGCTACGTAGGTCCATGCTTTCCATTGAAGCCATCATGTGGGATGTGACTTCCACAGAGAACATATTTGCAAATGCATTCAACTTAAGCCTCGTACACGCGATCGGATATCTGATGGAATCTAGTCCGATGGATTTTTTCGTCGGCTATCTGATGAAGCCAATTTTCATCAGATTTGCCTACACACCATCTGACCGTGCCAAAATGCGGTGACGTAAAACACTCCGACGTGCTGAGAAAAATTAGGTTCAATGCTTCCGAGCATGCATCGACTTGATTCTGAGCATGCGTGGATTTTTGACCGATGGACTTTCACACAGACGATCATTTATTTCTATCTTTTCTTATCCATAGGAAAAATTTAAAACATGTTCTATTTTTTTTTCACCGATGGAAAACAAACCGATGGGGCCCACACACGATCGGTTTATCCGTTTTCATCGGACAAACCGATCGTGTGTACAGGGCTTTAGACCCCTGTTTTTATAAAATTGTTAACCAATTTAAATATACATCTCTGGCTAGCAGACTAAATGATATGATTTTTTCTACTTTTTTTTACTTGTTGTGATTTTCTCTTTGTATGTGCACTTTCCTTTTTTTTATTATGAAATGATTGATCAGCTTACTATTTGCTCTTTTAAGTAACCCACCTTGCAAGTTCAAACCAAAGTAACTGGATTTTTGTAAAGATCACCCTACAACCATCTTATACTCACGTCTCCAGCACAACCCCCCACTCTTTCCTGTGTATTTTTACATTTTGTGATTGGTAATTGACACCATATTTGCACAGTTCACAGTTTTGTATTTATTTCTCCTGCATGTTTAAAACTTAAAGGATCACTAATTTTTTTTTTTTAGCTAAATAGCTTCCTTTACCTTACTGCAGTACTGGTTTCGTGTCCTTATTGTTGGTTTTTGCTTTGAAGTTGCTGTAATCCTGCTCTGTTCTCCACACTTCCTGCTTGTCTGTTTCCTTATAACCACCATACTGGGAGCTTTCTTACTGTGGTCTAAGCTGTCATTACTATGTGTCTAAAACTTCCCAGAACCAATCAGATTCATTTTAAAAACAAAACACTGCCCTGGATGTGTTTGTTTTTGTTCTGTCTGTCTATTTCTACTTTGCAGAAACATGAAGCCAGTTCAAAAGTGAAACTAACCTGCAGGCACATTATATGATTGATTTGTATCTATGTTTAATCATCTCTATACCCTGTAAACAGTCATTTCAGCAAAAAAATGTTTTTCCTTTAGTGACCCTTTAAGTTTAGGTAAAAAAAAATCTTTGCAGTTGTGCAGGCAGCTTGGTCCTCGAGAATTGTCACTGCAGTACTACTTTCCTGTTTTTGAACTTCCGGAACTGCAATGTTAACAGAATCAGGCAGAACAACAGTACAGATTGTCAGACAAAGGCCCTTCTTCCTTCTCCTCCATTGAGAAATGTTCTTTCATTGATTGCATAACCTGTAACATGATCTGATAATGAGTGAAAGGATCATGTGACTCATCAGATCCTCCCCTATTGACAGATTCATAGGTAATTAAGGCCAAGTATAAATTGGTGCACAGTGACAGGAAGAGTGTTTGTCTCTGTACGTAAAATTAGTGTGTGCTGTAAATTGCCCCCAGCATTGTTCCTGAACACCATAAAATATTTAGGTTTTCAAAAGATCAGCCTCTACAAATGTGGTACAGTGCCTTAAATAGAGAGCAACTGAGCATGTGCAGAACAGGGTGCATTCTTGGATGTTAAACAGTATAGGGGCTTATTTTAAATGTTTTACATAGCTATACTTGCAAAAGGGGCCAGCCTGAATTGATTTAGCAGGACTTTATTTTTTGACTAAAGTTCCACTTTGACCCCCTCAATATTGGGTACTTCTACCCCCTTCCTGTCCAGGCAAATGTTTAGCTTTCAGAGTTGTCGCACTTTGAATGACAATTGCGTGGTCATGCAACGTTGTACCCAAACAAAATTTGTATAATTCTTTTGAGACAGACAGAGCTTTCTTTTGGGAAAACTAAGGGCCAGATTCAGAGAGCCATTACGCCTGTCTAACTGGTGTTAGACTGGACTAATTTCAAATTACGCACGTTTTCTAGCTAGTCGAAAACCTCAAACCATGAATAGACGGCTGCGGGCTTCAATTCGACTGGATTACGTGTTCGTACGCCTTCGGATGTACGTTGCAATAAAATTGCGGCCACTGGGTGGACTTCCCGTCGTTTTCCGCGTCGGGGTATGCAAATGAGCTTTTGCCAGCGATCCCCGAAATTACGATCTTCAATCACAATCTCTTACGGCATCTTTAGTCATCTTTTCGCTGCGTAAAACTATACCAGCTTTTTGCTGCTCTAATATTAGACAGCCCATGTTAAGTATGGCCGTCGTTCCCGCGTTGAATTTCTACGTTTTCCGACGTCTTTTATTATTTTTTACGTAAGTCGTCCGACAATAGGAATGTTCGTAAACGCCGCTACTCAAACAACGAATGACGTAACGACGTGATTTTGCGCAATGCACGGCGGGAAATTTCTGAACGGAGCATGCGCAGTTCGATCGCCGCGAGGACGCGCTTAATTTAAATTTCTTCACGCCCCCTAATCGCGTATTTCGATTACGCGGTGAGAAATAGACTACGCCGCCGTAGCGTACGGGCAAAAATCTACCAGGATTCGGTGTAGAGCCTGGTAAAATACGGCAGCGTAGAGTATTTCGATTACGCAGCGCAATATTAAGTGTATCTGAATCTGGCCCTAAATCCCCACTGGGTTTTTGTTTTTGCTAAACAAACAAAAAAGGACCATACATTTTGGAAAAAAAAAAATGTTTTCTTAGTTTCTGTTAAAAAATGTTGTAAATAAGTATTTTTTCTCTTTCACTGATGTACACTAAAGAGGCTGCACTGACGGATACTGATAGACTGCACAGATGAGGCGGCACTGATGGGAACTGATAAGGTGGCACTGATGGACACTGATGAGGAAGCACTAAAATGCCGCACTAATGGGCACTGATGGGCAGAAATGATATGCAGCACTGATGGGAACTAATAGGTGGCAATGATGGGCACTGATAGACAGCACTGATAGACAGCACTGATAGGTGGCACTGATGGGCGACACTGATAGACAGCACTAATGGGCACTCACAGACATCATTGATGTGCACTGAAAGGCAGCACTGATGGACACTGATTGGCATCACTGTCGGGCACTGATTGGCATCATTAGTGGGCATCACTAATCCAAGGGACACACCGCACCACCGATTGCCACAAATGAGTGGCTTGTTCTAAGGGATATTATATGACATCCAGTCAGAGCAATGAAATCCACGCCCAGCCTATAGAAAAATGATGTTCTGACTGGATATCATATGATGTCCTTTAGAACAAGCCACACGTGCGTGGCTAACAGTGGTGCGGTGTGATCTCTCTTTTCCTCCTATGTAACAGTCCCCCATACAGTTAAAATCACCTCCCAGGCACACACTTAACCCCTTGATTTCCCCGGATGTTAACCCCTTCATTGCCAGTGTAATTTATACAGTGATTTTTTTATTGGGAATGTTTTATAGCAGAATGCAAAAAAAAAATATGTTTTTTTTTTTTTATTTAAAATTGTTCGTCTTTTTTTGTTTATAGTGCAACAAATTTAAATTGCAGAGGTGATCAAATACCACCAAAAGAAAACAGTTAAAGTAACGCAGTGCTGTATCACAAAAAATGGCCTGGTCAGGAAGCACGTAAAACCTTCCAGAGCTGAAGTGGTTAAAGTATTACAATACTCTATTGTTCTATATTATTTCAGAACAATGTAAGAAAATATGAAACACATTCCTCATTTATGATGTTACCATATTATTTTTATTGTATGTATTGTTTTAGATTTTATAATTGATCTCAGTCTGACACCATTCAGACAATTACAAACTGAAGGGCAAACTACATCATGCACAGTGTTCATACTCATTTTAGAATGAGAAATCTATATCACACAATACACTTCCAGTTTCCATATCAACAAAAAAGTATTTACCCGCGTTAGAAGCAATCTAGAAATCTTAGCTTTTTAAAATTCTTAACCACTTAAGACCCGGACCAATACGCTGGTAAATGACCCAAGGTGTTTTTGCGATTCGGCACTGCGTCGCTTTAACAGACAATTGCGCGGTCGTGCGACGTGGCTCCCAAACAAAATTTGCGTCCTTTCTTCCCAGAAATAGAGCTTTCTTTTGGTGGTATTTGATCACCTCTGCGATTTTTATTTTTTGCGCTATATACAAAAATAGAGCGACATTTTTGAAAAAAAACACTATTTTTTACTTTTTGTTAAAAAAAAAATCAAATAAACTAAATTTTAGTCAAACATTTAGGCCAAAATTTATTTAGCCACATGTCTTTAGTAAAAAAAAAAATCGCAATAAAAAAAAATAGCTACCTAGCGGGAACAGCGACACTAATACAGCGATCAGAAAAATGATCGCTTAGTGACGCTGGCAATAGGGAGTGAAAGGGTTAACTAGGGCGGTGATCAGGGGGTTAAAACTTTATTGGGGGGGTGGGGGCTATCCTGCTCTGTTGGGTTGGTTTGACTGGGTGATCTTGTGCTATTGGTCCGTGGGGTTAAGGAGTGTTTTAATTTGTCTGTTTGTGGGCTGGGGTGGGGGGGTTCATGTGCTGAGATTGTGCAAAGACTGCCTCGAATGGTCAGGCCGCTTTTGACCAATCCAGTTTGGTGTGTTTGCAGGGGGGTTTGGGGCCGCTCACTATAAATGTGGGGGGTTGTTACAAGAGTGGGTTGGTTGGGGGAGTTTGTCCGGAGTGTTTGTGTGCACCCTGACTAACCACTAACTGACTTTTACTGCCTGTCCACTGAACAAATGCAGTGATTAGATCACTGCATTCAGTGACACTGTGACAGGGGGGGTGGGGGGGCAGATCTTCTACAAGGGGTTAAGTATGCCTATGTGTGTGTATGTCAGTGTAGTGTTAGTGCACACTTACTACTGTGAGGTGTTCCTCTCATCGCAGCGGTTGGAAATACCGCTGCGATGAGAGATTACATCACTTCCCCCTTCCTGTGTAAACACAGGAGGAGGAAGTGACAGGACGGCAGAGCGCAGGGATTGGCTGGGAGCGATCGCGGGGGGGGCGGGCAAACACGGACATCCGCCTGCTCGTCCCGGATCGCTCCCGGAGACACGGGGACCGCCGCACGCCGCGGAGGGGGACCCCCCCTCCCCCCGATCGGACCCCCGACCCGCTACTGGGCGAGGACGTAAATTTACGCCCTTGTGCCCAGCCGTGCCATTCTGTGGCCGTAAATGTGCGTGCGGAGGTCCTTAAGTGGTTAAAGGGGAGTTCCACCCACAATTTCACTTTTTAAATATAAATACCCCTGTAATACACAAGCTTAACCACTTAAGACCCGGACCAATACGCTGGCAAATGACCCAAGGGGTTTTTGCGATTCGGCACTGCGTCGCTTTAACAGACAATTGCGCGGTCGTGCGACGTGGCTCCCAAACAAAATTTGCGTCCTTTTTTTCCCACAAATAGAGCTTTCTTTTGGTGGTATTTGATCACCTCTGCGGTTTTTATTTTTTGCGCTATAAACAAAAATAGAGCGACAATTTAAAAAAAAATGCTATATTTTTTACTTTTTGCTATAATAAATATCCCCCAAAAATATATAAAAAAACATTTTTTTTCCTCAGTTTAGGCCGATACGTATTCTTCTACATATTTTTGGTAAAAAAAATCGCAATAAGCAATAATCGGTTGGTTTTCGCAAAATTTATAGCGTTTACAAAATAAGGGATAGTTTTATTGCATTTTTATTCATTATTTTTTTTTTACTACTAATAGCGGCGATCAGCGATTTTTTTCGTGACTGCGACAATATGGCGGACACTTCGGACAATTTTGACACATTTTTGGGACAATTGTCATTTTCACAGCAAAAAATGCATTTAAATTGCATTGTTTACTGTGGAAATGACAGTTGCAGTTTGGGAGTTAACCACAGGTGGCGCTGTAGGGAATGTGTGCCCTAATGTGTTGTTTACAACTGTAGGGAGGTGTGGCTGTAGGTGTGACGTCATCGATCGCGTCCCCCTATTACAGGGATGACGCGATCGATGCTCCGGCCACAGAGAAGCACGGGGAAGCCGTGTGTACACACGGCTCTCCCTGTTCTTCCGCTCCAGGGACGGATCGCCGCACTGCAGCGGCGATCGGGTCCGCGAATCCCGCGGTCCCGGTCCTGGAGCTTCGGACCGGGTCGCGGGCGCGCGCCCGCGACCCACGGCTGGGTACTAAAACCAACGTATATATACGTTGATGTGCCCAGCCGTGCCATTCTGCCGACGTAAATGTGCAGTAGGCGGTCCTTAAGTGGTTAATGTATTCTAGTAAAGTTAGTCTGTAAGCTAAGGTCAGTTTTGTTAGGTTGTGACAGCATTTAGTTTATAATCTAGAAGTAGACCGTGGCCATCTTAAGTGTGGGCATCATTAAAGCCAGACTGTATGACTTCCTGGATTTCAGCTTTGCATATCTCGCACATGCTCAGTGCTGCACAAGCAATGTAATAGGTTTCAGTCAGGTTTGCAAGGACTACCGGGAAACATGATGCCTATCCCAGAAACCCTTGCAAATAGCCTTGTGACTTAATAGCCTAAACTAATAAGGAGGAGGAAGTAATGAAGGACTACAAAATAAAGGTATTTACAAGCAACAAAATAAATAAAAATTGTCCATTCTGAACACTATGAGATTAGGGCATGCAGCACAGACAGACATAAAAAACAAACATACATAAGACAAAGACAAACATAAAAAAATGGGTGGAATTCCACTTTAATAGTTTTTAATAAAGTGGGAAAGGGTTTGGATTTCTTTCAGATTGCATTTTTATTTTACAATCCCAGTGGTAAGAATGCTCATTTTCTGTCTGTGTGACATCTGAAAAAAAAAATTGTATCTCTGAGACAGGAAGGCAAGAACAGAAAAAGAAAAAAAACAGTTTGGAACAAAAAAAATAAAAATAAAAATAAAATAATAAAATAAAGATGACTTTTCTATTTTCTAATTTGATATATAATTGACGTCACAACCTGTAGCTGTGACTCCATGTCATTGAAACTGAAAGGGTGGGAAAATCTTATGGACATAGACATAAACATCTCAAACAGGTTTTTTTCCTCAGTTTAGGCCGTTACGTATTTTTCTACATATTTTTGGTAAAAAAAAATACAATAAGCGTTTATCGATTGGTTTGCGCAAAATTTATAGTGTTTACAAAATAGGGGATAGTTTATGGCATTTTTTTTTTTTTTTTTTTTTTTTTTACTATTAATGGCAGCGATCTGCGATTTTTTTATTGGGACTGCGACGTTATGGCGGACACTTCGGACACTTTTGTGACATTTTTGGGACCATTTACATTTATACAGTGAACAATGCTATAAATATGCATTGATTACTGTATAAATGTGACTGGAAGTGAAGGGGTTAACCACTAGGGGGCGGGGAAGGGGTTAAATGTGTGTCCTATGAGTGTTCTAACTGTAGGGGGAGGGGGGTTCCTGGGGGAGGTGACCGATTGTGTCCCTATGTACAGTACAAGGGACACAACCGCTCTCCTCTCTCCCTGACAGGGACGTGCAGCTCTGTGTTTACACACAGAGCTCCACGTCCCCGCTCAGTTACTGGGCAATCGCGTGTGCCCGGCGGCGATCGTTGCCGCCGGGCACTCGCACGGGATCCCCGCAGAGGTGATGTCAGAACAATGGAGTCCTCCGCCCGCCGTCATTTGACGGTGGGCGGTGGACAGGTGGTTAAGGTAAATTGGTAATAAAAGAAAAAAATACAATGTGGTCAGGAAATTGAAAACTGGGCACAACACATATGTTGAGGGAGACCAGGATTTAGTAAACCATTTGAACAACTACAGTACTTCTGTTAAGAAGAAATAAATTGTACTCTCAATAACAAGTTGGTGAATGATATTGGTTCTAGCAATGAAGATTATTTTTTTAGAATTTTTTGGTACAGGGGTAGCAGATGAACTGGCTTGGTTAAGGGAGTTGTAAAGGTAAAACATTTTTTTCCTAAACAGCTTTGTTTACCTTTTTTTTTTTCATACTCTTTATTAATTTTCTTCATCTTATCACAACAGGTTACATCCATATTAAACCATATAGTTAAAATTTCTTATTTCACATATATCATAACCTTTTTATTTCCCCCTGTTAATTCTATTTCCTTTCCACCCTCCTCCCTCCCCACCCTTTGCTATCCGGGTTAATAGATTTTCATTTCACATATGATATCCAGGGCTGTCTTTAATATGGTTTGGGCCCTGGGCAAACATTTTTTTTGGGCCCCCCTCCAGCTTTTTTTGAGCCTGGCTGGTTCACATGTTTTGGCGGCCCTCATTTGTGCATGCACAGCAGCCTATTGACTTGTTTCCTGCAGAAAAAAGGTGCATTCAGCATTTAAAAAATTCAGTTGCCTTGAAATCCATTCTGCTTTTGCACCATGCTACTTACCTGCAGTTCTTGCACACACAAACGCACTGTGTTTTTAAAAGCGTGACCTAAACGTCTAAAAATGCAGCAAGTTTGACAGTGCGGGAACTGCAGATAAGTCACAGCAGACAGCAGAATGGACAGACAGTGCTGTATTTCAGTGCTTGATGGGCATAGGTGTGCCGTGTGCTCAGCCTATTACATGAGGCGTGCGCTTTTCTTTGCAGGAAACGCAGGCATGGAGGCCCATTCAAATGAATGGGCTGCTGTGCCTGAGCAAATGTGGGCCGCCAAAACACATACATGTGAACTAGCCAGGCCCAAAATAAGCCCATCAAGCAGTTAAATACAGACAGTAATGCCATGTGCTCTGAGGACTTACCACCAGCCTTCAGCTCCAGGTGCTCTGGTATTCGCCGGTCTTGGACACTTGGCTATGGTCGACCAATCAGGAACAGTGGGAGGCGAGCCTATGGCTTCACTGCACGGGAGCTCCGGGAAGTCAACAACCGGCCGGCCATGGATAGAGACCAGCGGACCCACACCACCAAGGCAAGCCGCAATAAGCCAAAGTTTTTAAACAGATTTTGGCGTGTCAGCAGGCAGGGACGGGACCTCAAAACCTCCGTTCAGGCATAAGTATTAGGATAGGTATTAGCCTTGGAGTAAAGCCTGCATTATCGGGCATAGGGCAGAGGGAGACGCACACTTGCCGTCTCTCACATGTCTCATGCCTCACACCTCCACTCCTCCATCCGGCCTTAGTGCAGTCCTCCTTCACTTACCTCATCCTTCGATTTTGCTTTTCAATGTCCTTATTTCTTCTGAGAAATCCTCACTTCCTGTTCTTCTGTCTGTAACTCCACATAGTAATGCAAGGCTTTCTCCCTGGTGCGGAGGAGTGTCGTGCTCGCCCCCTTCCTTGGACTACAGGAGAGTCAGGATGCTCTCTATGCTGCAGATAGAGAAAAGAGCTGTGTGTTAGTGGGCGTCCTGACTATCCCGTAGTCCAAGGGAGGGGGCGAGCATGACACTCCACACCAGGGAGAAAGCCTTGCGTTACAGACAGAAGAACAGGAAGTGAGTATTTCTCAGAAGAAATAAGGACAATAAAAAGTAAAATTGAAGGATGAAGTAAGTGAAGGAGAACTGCACTAAGGTAAAGGAAGATATTTAGAGGAAAAAAATTGTAAGGGGTTGTAAAGGTTTGTTTTTTATTTCCTAAATAGGTCCCTTTAAGCTAGTGCATTGTTGGGTCACTTAACCTTTCCTTCGATTTTCCTTTAAATGTTTTTTTTCTCTTGTCTGAATTTCTCACTTCCTGTTCCTCCTCAGTCAGCTTGCCCCCATCATCTGAGCCATTCTGCCCATAAAGCACTGCTCATAAAATACTGATCTAAGCACCTGATGTCTATGGTCACATGGACTAATATAGAAAAAAAAGACAAACAATTTTGACTAGAATTTTTTTTTTCATTTCTGCTATAAAACATTCCTAACAAAAATAAAATAAATCACTGTATAAATAACACTGGTGGAGAAGGGTTTAACACCAGGGGCAATCAAGGGGTTAAGTCTTGGCCTGGGAGGTGATTTATAACTGCATTTAGAGGCATAAAAAAAAACAAGCTGTACGCCTGTAAAAGAGGAGTTTATTATGCCCCATGTGTATGAGGCTTTTGGCTTTACTATTTATCTTTGTTTGAGGTTACCAGTGGCAGCTGGTGCTCACAATTTTTTGGGGGGGTGCAAACAAACTGAAAAAAAAAAAAAACATCAATTTCAGCCTCACTGTGCACATCAAACACAGCCACTGTAATATCAAACGCAGCCACTGTATCAAACACAGCCACTGTGCCATCAAAAGCAGACACTGTGCCCTCCAAACACAGCCTCTGTGCCCTCCAAACGCTTCCACTGTACCATCAAACACAGACACCATGCCCTCCAAACTCAGCCACTGTGCCCCAAATGTTGCCATTGTGCCCATCAAATACTGCCACTGTGCCCCAAATACTGCCACTGTGCCCATCAAATGCTGCCACTGTGCCCCAAATGCTGCCACTGTACCAATCGAATGCTGCCACTGTGCCCCCTGCCCGCCCGCAGGTGACGGCAGTGGGCGGCAAGCGGTGTCTGGTGTCCTCTATGCTCTTCCTTGATGTCTTCTTCTGTCCGCTCCTCCCGTCCTCTCCTATGATTGGATGGCTGATAGGCGTCCAATCACAGCGCCTGTCGTTTCAGCCAATCAGGTGACAGGTGACAGGTAACAGAACCGAGCACCTGATTGGTGGAGGCGGTTCAGTGTCAGGTGCTTAAAAAAAATACCCCACCACTGTAATTCTGGCACCCAGCATCCGAACAGAACCCGGTCGCCTGAATACAGGGTGTCAGCGGCGGCCATGGATAGATTCATTCAATGCATCTCTTTATTAGTGATAGAGGGGGTGAATGGAGAGAGGGGGCCGTGCCTATACGCCCTTAAGGACGCACTGCCACTGGAGGTTACCATTTATATTTCAATATCAAAGCACAAATAGTTTAATGTCAGTTTTGCGATATTTTGGGATAAAACCAATGGATGTTTAACTTCTTAAGGACCGCCTCCTGCACATATACGTAGGCAGAATGGCACGGCTGGGCACATCCACGTATATTTACGTTGGTTCTAGTACCCAGCCGCACGACCGCGCAATTGTCAGTTAAAACTACGCAGTGCCGAATCGCAAAAAGGGGCAAGCATTTTGGTCCGGGTCTTAAGTGGTTAAATAATCAACTAAAAAAAATAAAGCTTGATTTAAAGCTATTATTTAATTAGAGTTTAGCAGAAGAGACAGACATTTTTTTTCTGATTTAAAGCTAGTCTGATTCCTGATTTCACTTCTACAGATAAAAGCGTGTTATGGGTTTATGGATCAATGAAGCAACCAACATTTAATGTTTTTATTTTTATTTTTAGGAAACAATTCCAGCTTTCTTTTTACCTGACAATGAATGTGGTTTGAAAATGCTAGAGTCTTCCTGAAAGGCTTTTGTAATTTATGACTCTTATGTCGCGTACACACGATCATTTTTTGGGTTGTAAAAAATGAAATTTTCAGGCTCTAGAAAAAACAATGGCCCAGATTCATAGAGAATTAGATTCTCGTAGCGTATCAGAAATACACTACGCCGACGTTTTTTACCTGGCTCTACGTGGAATCCAGGTAGATTTTGTCCAGTAAACGACGGCGGCGTAGTGTATTTCTCCCGTCGCAATCCATCTACGCGAGTAGGGGGCGTGAAGGATTTAAAATAGGCGCGTTCCCGTGGCGATCGAACTGCGCATGCCCGTTGGCAAATTTCCCACCGTGCATTGCGCGAAATCACGTCGTTACGTCATTCGTTGTTTGAGTAGCGTCGTTTACGGACATTTCTATTCCCGAACGAGTTACGTACAAAAAAAAAAAAAAATTAAATTCGACGCGGGAACGACGGCCATACTTACATGGGCTACGTAAGCGATTGCGAAGACCGCTCGTATCTTCGTGGATCGCCGTAAAAACACATTTGCATATCCCGACGCATCAAAACGACGCAAACTCCTCCAAGCGGCCGCAAAAATATCGCAGCGTAGATCCGAAGGCTTACGAAGACGTAAGCCTCTCGGATCGAATCCCGAAGCCGCCGTATCATGGTTTGAGGATTCAAACTAGTGATACGGCGCGCGAAATTTGAAATTACTCCTGTCTAACACCAGTTAGACAGGCGTAATTGCTTTATGAATCTGGGCCAATGTTTTTTTTCAACTCCATCATTAAAACGACGTTGCCCACACACGATCATGAAAAACAAATGCTCTAGCAAAGCGCTGTGACGTACAACACGTACAACGGCACTATAAAGGGGAAGTTCCATGCAGATGACGCCAACCTTTGGGCTGCTTTAGTTGTTTTTGTGTTAGTAAAAGATGATTCGTGCTTTTATGTCTGTTACAGCGTGATGAATGTGCTCACTCCATTACGAACGGTAGTTTTACCAGAACGAGCGCTCCCGTCTCATAACGTGCTTCTGAGCATGCGCGGGTTTTTCACGTCGTTAAAGCCCACACACGATCATTTTTTACAACCCGAAAAAACAACATAGTTTAAAACGTCGTGAAAAAATAGAGCATGATTTTTATTTATTTTTTGTTGTTTTTCAGAACCCTAAAAATTCTCTGAAGCCCACACATGATCGTTTTAAATGACATTTTTAAAAAACATTGGCCCAGATTCACAGAGCGATTACGCCTGCGCAACAGGAAATGTGCGTGCGTAAGTCTAAATGTGCGCGTGCGTTTCGATGCACGGCATCCCCAAAGCGAGATACGCATGAAATCTATTTTTTTTGTCCGGCGTAATTTCGTTACAGTCGCATCTGTCCGCGCAAAACTGCGCTAGACAGACCATTGATTTGCTAGTCAAATATGCTAATGAGGGACTTACGGGGATCCACAAAAGAACGTTGGGGCAGCGCAGGCTACGCAGTGTGCGCAACAGCAAAATGTCCTGTCTAAAACTAGAGCATATAAAAGCTGGTCTAAAAAGAGAAAAAAAGTCTACTTGTTAGATAAAGCAACACTGTTAGTGAGGAGCTCAGCAGTCACACGTGTGGCACAACAATCTGTATGCCAACATGCCAGGGGCATCGTCGCGCATAGCTATACTACTGACTTTAGAGGAGCAAAGAAGGAGGAGGGCACGGAGGATGGCACGGGAGAGGATATACCGCACACGCATAGACCTCTTTGGCATGAGTGATTCTGAGGTGTATCGTATCTTCAGATTCACCCCTCATGCCATCCTGAAATTAACCACAACCTTGCAGGAGGACATCACCAGCCCAACACACCGCTCACATGCAGTGCAGCCACTGGTGAAGGTCATGGCAACACTCCATTTCCTTGCCAGTGGCACTTTTCAAAGAACAAGTGGAGTGGTGGCTGGGATGTCACAATCCTCCATGAGCAGATGTGTGCACCAGGTTGTCCCTGCAATCCTCAGACGCATGGCCAACCAAATCATCAAACCCACCACTGAGGAGCTGCGGCTGAAGGCAATGACAGATTTCTACAGAATTGCCAGATTCCCACGCACCGTGGGGGCTATTGATTGCACACATGTGGCACTCCAGCCCCCCCAGGAGACAGAGCACATGTACCGCAATCGGAAGCATTGGCATTCCATCAACGTACAGGTGATAGTCGATGCCCAAGGCCTCATATGGCACGTCCGTGCCAAACACCCAGGGTCCAGCCATGACAGCTACATCTACAATCAATGCCACATCCGAATGGAATTCGATCAGAACGTGTATGGGGCCACCTGGCTGGTTGGTGAGTGACATGGGTGGCAGGCATGACTATCCCCTCCCATGACATCACAAGGGGCACATGCATGACTAACATCCTCCTGTCTTTTCCCTTACAGGTGACTCTGCATATCCACTGGGACCCCATCTCATGACTCCTATCCGGAACCCCCAAACCCCAGGAGAGGAAAGATACAATCAAGCACATGCCCAAACACGTGCAGTGGTGGAGCGCACCTTTGGCCTCCTGAAGTCACATTTCCGATGCCTGGATAAGTCTGGGGGTACCCTCTTGTATTCCCCAAACTTTGTGTGCCAGATCATCGGTGCATGTTGCATGCTGCACAACTTCGCAGTAAGAAAGGGCCTGCAGATTGACCTACGTGATGACCTGACCCCTGAACCAGACAATCCCCCCCCTAACCGAGGATACCCCGTCTTCTGAGGGAAGAGCAGCCAGGAGACAGCTCACATTGGGCATCTTTGCACGTTAAACACACACATTAATCATGGCACAATGAGAATGCATGCATGCACACCGCTGTGGTCCCTAGAACACACACCCCACATCCTCATCAAATTGGATTGGCACCAGTCCACCATGCAGGACTTGTGAGCAGCAACGCCACGCCAAGGCTCCAATTATGTCACTGTACATTCATACACCATTCACACGGACCTGGGGATCACTTCTCCCTGGTCCTGGGGAACCCTACTCCACCAAAATTGAGGGTGACAGCCCTTTTCCGGCAGGAATGTCACCCCCACATTCAAACAGCATTCACAACCCCCCCAAAAAAAAAATGACCAGCAAAATCAAAAAATTTCCAGCAAAAAAAAAAAATCAAAAAAGGGGAAAAAAAATTATTGCCCTTGACGTGAGCCACGCCTGGGGCGCCCCCGGCCACGGCCCCGGCACCTCAGGGGAGACTCATGGGGAGGGGGAAAACCGGGGAAGGAGGAGCAGCCACGGCTATTTTGTCCAGAGCAGCACCAAGTGTTGCCGTGTTGGCCTGGATAGCCTGGGTAAGGGCCCTCACATCCTGCCCAATGCCTGCTGATGTCGTCTGCAGGTCGTTTAGGCAGGTTGTGAAAGCCCGGGAGTGGGAGTCCAGGTTCCCCAGCGTATCCTTGATGGAGGACAGGCTCTCCTCCATCCACACCAATGTCTGGCTGACCTGTCCCAGATGGCGGGTCTGGAGGAACTGGTCCCTTCCCAGAGTGGCGGGCAGGAGATCGGCCACCCCCCTGGTCTTCTGGGACGACTTTCTGACTCCAGCTGATGCTTGTGGCCGGGGAGAAGGGGAGGCCCTTGGGAGGGGAGCCATGTTGGGGGAGGAGGGGGGGGGGCTCCCCCTTAGGGAGGGCTGCCTGCTGCCAGCCAGAGGGGAAGAGTCCTCAAAAACCAAAAGTCCAGTGCCTGACATGGACTCCTCCTCCTCATGATTCTCCTCCTCCTCAACCTCCTCCTCCTCCTCTTGAACCTCCTCCGCGGACTCCGGCCTTGTTGGGGGGGCCTCATTAGTCTGCTGTCCTGGGTATGGTGCGGTCAGGCCAGATGGCCCTGCACCCTCCTGCACATCTGTGAATGACACAAAACATTCACAGGTTGGAGGATCCACACACTTGCCACATATTCCCTTTCACCCCCTCCCCCACACATGCTACACACCTGATATTAAAAAAAATACTTACCTGGCACCACGGGCTCCGGACTTGAGTCAAAGCCGGGCAGGCCCTCCACTTCATGCCGATGAAAGGTCAGGGCCACCGCACGCTCCTCCGCTGTCAGCCTGGTGGGCCCCCTCCTGTGCCCCTGGCATGGGCAAGCATTTTGGACAGCTTCTGTTTGACCAGACGCCGGAGGTCATTAATTTTTTTGTCAATCCCAGACCGGGTCCGTGTCTCCCCCTCCCCCGCTGAATTGACCTGCTCAGTGATGAGGTCCAAAATCTCCCTCCTCCTGGCTGGGGTGGTGTTGGCACTGTCGGGGCCGTGGAGGAAACGCCCATAATCGCTAATGGCCCGGGCAAGAATTCTGTTTTCCCCCAAAGTAAAATTGAGTTTTCGCTTTCTCTCTGTCATACTTCCAAAAAAACTCACTCCCAGTCAACAAAAATCAGTCACAAAAACAAGCACAACCAATCAAGCAAGAACACACACAAAGAGAAAACTAACACCCAAAAAATCACACAAGCACTCAGCAAAAAACAGTCACAAAAACAAACAGCAAAAATTTAGCAAGAAAACAAACGAACAGAAATATATCAATCAAACAAACAGTCTCTCAAACACTTATCAAAAAACACTTTCAAAGATCTACTAACAAACACTTGATCACACAGAACACTAATCTGACAAATACAAAACACGACGCAACGAACAACAGGACAAAAGCACTTGGTCAAATGGGAAGGGACAAAGGGATGTACTTTTGCAATGCAAGTGCGTTTGTGTCTGTCTATTTATGCTGTCTGCGTAGTCCTTAGTCCATTTCCAATTTCACTGATTGCGCCGCTCCCGAGTTGTGAGCATGCGCACAGCGGAGCTGACCATGGTCTCCTTCAAGCGCGCATGCGCGACCTGGCCGGCCCTTCATTTGCATGGGGTCACGGCTCGCGGGGTCACGGCTCACTCTCAATGTAACCCCCGCCCACGTCCTTCCCAATTTGTATTACTCCCGCCTTACGCCTCTGAAATAACGTTACGCATGCGCAATTTTCTGCGCAAAAGCTACGAGAATAGGGTGATTACGCGGCTACATTGCGCAAGTCTAACGTAAAGGTGGTGCGCTACGCCGGTCCAATAATGCGCAGATGTACGTGAATCTGGGCCATTGTTTTTTACAACCCGAAAAATGATTGTGTGTACACGGCTTCTCGCTTTGGCATAAAGACAATAGCTAGTCACCATTAGCTGTCAATTTTTATTTACTTCTGCCTTGCAGGAAGCATAAGAAAGAAAGGCCCAGATTCACAGAGCGATTACGCCTGCGCAACTGGTGTTGCGCGTGCGTAAGTCTAAATGTGCGCGTGCGTTTAGATGCGCGCGATTCAGAAAACGATTTACGCCAGAAATCTACTTTTATTTTTCCGGCGTAATTTCGTTAGACAGACGCATCCGTCCGCGCAAAAATGCGCTAGACACACCAGTGATTTGCTAGTCAAATATGCTAATGAGGGAGTTGCGGGGATCCACAAAAAAACGCAGTTGCTGCGCAGGCTACGCGATGTGCGCAACAGCAAAATGTCCTGTCTAAAGTTAGAGCACCTAAAAGCTGGTCTAAATTTTGAAAAAACGTCTACATCTCAGAAAGCAACACCGTTACTGAGGAGCAGACCACACACACGTGTTGCACTACAATTTGACTGCCAACATGCCAGGGGCATCGTCGCTCATAGCTGCACTAGTGAATTTAGATGACCAAAGAAGGAGGAGGGCACAGAGGATGGCACGGGAGAGGGCACGGGAGAGGATATACCGCACACGCATAGACCTGTTTGGCATGAGTGATTCTGAGGTGTATCGCATCTTCAGATTCCCCCCTCATGCCATCCTGGAATTAACCACAACCTTGCAGGAGGACATCACCAGCCCAACACAACGCTCACATCCAGTGCAGCCACTGGTCAAGGTACTGGCAACACTCCATTTCCTTGCCAGTGGCTCTTTTCAGCGTACAAGTGGAGTGGTGGCTGGGATGTCACAATCCTCCATGAGCAGATGTGTGCACCAGGTTGTCCCTGCAATCCTCAAACGCTTGGCCAACCAAATCATCAAACCCACCACTGAGGACCTGCGGCTGAAGGCAATGACAGATTTCTACAGAATTGCCAGATTCCCACGCACCATCGGGGCCATTGATTGCACACATGTGGCACTCCAGCCCCCCCATGAGACAGAGCACATGTACCGCAATCGGAAGAATTGGCACTCCATCAACGTACAGGTGATAGTTGATGCCCAAGGCCTCATATGGCACGTCCGTGCCAAACACCCCGGATCCACCCATGACAGCTACATCTACAATCAATGCCACATCCGAATGGAATTCGATCAGAACGTGTATGGGAACACCTGGCTGGTTGGTGAGTGACATGGGAGTCAGGCATGACTATCCCCTCCCGTAATGCACACCTCACAAGTGGCACATGCATGACTAACATTCTCCTGTCTTTTCCCTTCCAGGTGACTCTGCATATGCACTGGGACCCCATCTCATGACTCCTATCCGGAACCCCCAAACCCCAGGGGAGGAAAGATACAATCAAGCACACATCAAAACCCGAGCAGTGGTGGAGCGCACCTTTGGCCTCCTGAAGTCACGTTTCCGATGCCTGGATAAGTCTGGGGGTACACTGTTGTATTCCCCAAACTTTGTGTGCCATATCATCGTTGCATGTTGCATGCTGCACAATCTCGCAGTGAGGAAGGGCCTGCAGGTTGAGCTACGTGATGACCTGACCCCCCAACCAGACAATCAACCCCCTAACCGAGGATACCCCGTCTTCTGAGGGAAGAGCAGTCAGGAGACAGCTCACATTGGGCATCTTTGCACGTTAAACACACACATTAATCATGGCACATTGAGAATGCATGCATGCACACCACTGTGGTCCCTAGCACAGACACATCACATCCACATCAAATTGGATTGGCACCAGTCCACCATGCAGGACTGGTGAGCAGTAACGCCACGTCAAGGCTCCAATTATGTCACTGTACATTCATACACCATTCACACGGACCTGGGAATCACTTCTCCCTGGTCCTGGGGAACCCTTCTCCACCAAAATTGAGGATGACACCCCTTTTCCAGCAGGAATGTCACCCCCACATTCAAACACCATGCACAACCCAAAATTTAAAAAAAATGTCAGCAAAAAGAAAAAAAAAAAAATGTCAGCAAAAAAAAAAAAATGGGGGAAAAAAAAATTATTGCCCTCTGCGTGAGCCACGCCTGGGGCGCCCCCGGCCACGGCCCCGGCCCCTCAGGGGAGACTCATGGGGGAGGGGCAAACACGGGGAAGGAGGAGCAGCCCCTGATATCTGCCCACCTGGCGGCCTGCCCTCCAAGGCCACGGCAATTCTGTCCAGGGAAGCACCAATTGTTGCCGTGTTGGCCTGGATAGCCTGGGTAAGGGCCCTCACATCCTGCCCAACGCCTGCTGCTGTAGTCTGCAGTTCATTTAGGCAGGTTGTGAAAGCCCGGGAGTGGGAGTCAAGGTTACCCAGCGTATCCTTCATGGAGGACAGGCTCTCCTCCACCCGCCCAAAAGTCTGGCAGAGCTGTCCCAGATGGCGGGTCTGGAGGGCCTGGTCCCTTCGCAGACTGGCGGGCAGGAGATTGGGCGCCCCCCTGGTGCTCTGGGATGACATCCTGCCTCCAGCTGATGGTTGTGGGCGGGGAGAAGGGGAGGCCCTTGTGAGGGGAGCCATGTTGGGGGAGGAGGGGGGGGGGCTCCCCCTTAGGGAGGGCAGGCTTCTGCCAGCCAGAGGGGAAGAGTCCGCACAAACCACTCGTCCAGTGCCTGACTCCTCCTCCTCCTGATCGTCCTCCTCCTCATGATTCCCCTCCTCCTCATGATCGTCCTCCTCCTCATGGTCGTCCTCCTCCTCTCGAACCTCCTCCGCGGACTGTGGACTTGTTGGGGGGGCCTTAGGCTGCTGTCCTGGTGTTGGAGCGGTCAGTCCAGGTGGCCCTGCACCCTCCTGCACATCTGTGGATGACACAAACCATTCACAGGTTGGAGGATCCACACACTTGCCACATATTCCCTTTCACCCCCTCCCCCACACATGCTACACACCTGATAGAAAAAAAAACCTTACCTGGCACCGCGGGGACCGGACTTGTGTCAAAGCCTGGCAGGCCCTCCACTTCATGCCGGTGAAAGGTCAGGGCCACCACTTGCTCCGTCGCTGTAAGCCTAATACGGCACGGTGGGCCCCCTCCTGTGCCCCTGGCATGGGCATGCATTGCGGCCAGTTTCTTTTTCACCTGACGCCGGAGATCATTTATTTTTTTGTCGATCCCAGACCGGGTCCGTGTCTCCCCCTCCCCCGAGGAATTCACCTGCTCCGTGATCCTATCCAATATCTCCCTCCTCCTGGCCGGGGTGGTGGTGGCACTCTGCGGGCCGTGGAGAAAACGCCCATACTCGCTAATGGCCCGGGCAAGGATTCTTTTTTCCCCCACAGTAAAATTGAGCTTTCTTTTTCTCTCAGTCATACTTCCAAACAAACTCACTACCAGTCTCCAAAAATCAGTCACAAATACAAGCACAACCAATCAGGCAAGAACACACACAAAGAGAAAAAGAACACCCAAAAATCACACTAGCACTCAGCAAGAAACAGTCACCCAAAAAAAAAAAGCAAGAAAACAAACGAACAAAAATATATCAATCAAACAATCAGTCTCTCAAACACTTATCAAATACACTTTCACAAATATACCAACAAGCACTTGATCACACAGAACACTAATCTGACAAGTGGAAGGCGGGGCCGCAGGCGTGCCTGAGTTTGTAGGAGGAGTCGGAGGGCTATTTATCCCTCCTCCCCTCTAATGTCCGGCGTCGGTGGGGTTTCTGGGTAGCAGCTGTCGTCACTTCCGGTTGTAGCTCAGCAGCATGTCGGCTGCTGAGGTCTCGTGGCGGTTCCCCTCCCGGTGCTCACACCAGGCTACATCGAGGGGGGCTGCCCGCCTACTTATTCGTGCGTTCCTCCCGGCGCCATCCAGGAAGGGGCAGCCCGGTCCATTCCCTCGGTCCTTACGGTAGGGGGGGGTGCCGCTCTCTCTTCCTCTCCCTCCCTATGCTGTCACCTGCCCGCTTCTCCCGGTGCTCGTGTCGGGGGGAGGGGGGGCCGCGCATCCACCTACTATCCTTGCTCCTGCTAGCAAGGAGGCCGCCCGCTTCTCCCGGTGCTCGTGCCGGGGGAGGGGGGGCGCGCATCCACCTACTATCCTTGCTCCTTCTAGCAAGGAGGCCGCACGCTTCTCCCGCTGGCCTCGCCGGAGGGGGGGGGGGGGGTCCGTCCGATCCCCCTCACAGGGCTCAGAGTGGCAGCACGCACGGCCGGGCGTCGGATGCTGGCGATGGCCACCTCTGGTTCCCAGGGCTCCGTTGGACATCGGGGGGCTGCCGCCCCGCTTCCCACGGGGCTCCCATGGGGGGGGGGGGATGTCCGTCCATCCAGCTGCCTTTTGCTGGGCACTTCTTCCGGCGTCATGCCGGCGGAGGGGCGTCCGTCCTCATCCCATGCACCCGCCAGTCCACCTCCCTGGAGCACACGCCGTGCACCATGGAGGGGACGCCTGCACACCTCCCGTTTTTCCCTGTCTTCTGGGGGGGGGGGCGCTCACATGGCTACCCACTTCCCGGTATGCACGTTGGGTGTTTTTCTTTCTCCCGCCGCTCGTACCGACAGTGCAATACGGGCGGGGGAATCTTCAGGGTGGCGCAGCCCGCATGCAGCAAGCGCAGGTCGGTGTCTGGTCACATGTTAGTTATCTGGCATACGTTCGTGCACAAGGTCTGCCTGCCAGGCATCCACTGTGTGTTGCAGTTTCATGATGTTGGGTATGCTGGCAGCATGAGGGGCTGTCCAACCTTCTCCCGGGTCACGCTGGCAGCAAGGGAGGGTTTGTCCACCCACTCTGGGGGTCACACTGGCAGCGTAGGGGGGGGGGGCTGTCCAATCACGTCTCCACGGTCGGCAGTTCTACCCCAGGGTTTTCTGTCATAGCGTTTCTATCCCGGGGTTTCTGTCTGAGCGTTTTCTGTTTCAGCGTTTCTGCCCCAGGGTTCTTGCCTCACGTGGTTCATGGCACAGCATTGCGGTCAGTATGTTTCTGTCACAGCGGTCCTGTCAGTAGTGTGTTTTCTGTCACAGTGTGTTTTTTGTCTCAGCGGTTCTGTCAGTATGTTTTTTGTCTCAGCGGTTCTGTCAGTATGTTTTTGTCTCAGCGGTTCTGTCAGTATGTTTTTGTCTCAGCGGTTCTGTCAGTATGTTTTTGTCACAGCGTTTGTCAGTATGTTTTGTCTCAGCGGTTCTGTCAGTATGTTTTTTGTCACAGCGGTTCTGTCAGTATGTTTTTTGGCACAGCGGTTCTGTCAGTATGTTTTGTCTCAGCGGTTCTGTCAGTATGTTCTGTCAGTATGTGTTGTCTCAGCGGTTCTGTCAGTATGTGTTGTCTCAGCGGTTCTGTCAGTATGTGTGGTCTCAGCGGTTCTGTCAGTATGTGTTGTCTCAGCGGTTCTGTCAGTATGTGTGGTCTCAGCGGTTTCTGTCAGTATGTGTGGTTTCAGCGGTTCTGTCAGTATGTGTGGTCTCAGCGGTTCTGTCAGTATGTGTTGTCTCAGCGGTTCTGTCAGTATGTGTTGTCTCAGCGGTTCTGTCAGTATGTGTTGTCTCAGCGGTTCTGTCAGTATGTGTTGTCTCAGCGGTTCTGTCAGTATGTGTTGTCTCAGCGGTTCTGTCAGTATGTGTTGTCTCAGCGGTTCTGTCAGTATGTGTTGTCTCAGCGGTTCTGTCAGTATGTGTTGTCTCAGCGGTTCTGTCAGTATGTGTTGTCGCAGCGGGGCTGTCAGTATGTGTTGTCTCAGCGGGGCTGTCAGTATGTGTTGTCTCAGCGGGGCTGTCAGTATGTGTTGTCTCAGCGGGGCTGTCAGTATGTGTTGTCTCAGCGGGGCTGTCAGTATGTGTTGTCTCAGCGGGGCTGTCAGTATGTGTTGTCTCAGCGGGGCTGTCAGTAGCATGTTTTTCTGTCGTAGCATTTTTTGTCATAGTGGTTGCAGTCACTGTAGGTTCCTGTCAGGTCATAGCGGTGCTGTCAGCATCATGCTTCTGTCGCGGAGCGTTTTTACTGTCACCGCTCTGTCGTCAGTATTCAGCACAGCAGCTCAGTCTTTTGCGTGTTTCTGTCATGGCGTGTTTCTGTCATGGCGTGTTTCTGTCATGGCGTGTTTCTGTCATGGCGTGTTTCTGTCATGGCGTGTTTCTGTCATGGCGTGTTTCTGTTGTCACGCAGGTTCAGCTTGCACCAGTGGCCGTTCTAGCTTTGTTCGTTTCCATGTCTCATTATTTTTTATAGGTTGCTTTCCTGGTCCAGTTGGCTAGGGCTCGCATCTCGGGGTCTGTCACGTCTACAGATCCATTCGTGCTGAGGTTTTCGTTTTCCAGGTGATTGTTCACCTCGTACTTCTCGCCTGTCATGTCACGTCTTACGATGCATTGAGTTTCATTTCACGGGCAGGACTACCCACCACGGTCTGTGGGTGCACGGGTCCTCAGTGTTTTGCTGTGCAGCAGGTCACTTGCGCTCACTCACGCTATTCACAGGGGGGTCGTCGGGTTCATTGACATGCTGGGGTCCCTCCGTCACTGCCATGTCTTCATACTTGGGTAGGCACAGAGGGGGTTGTGTTTCGGTTGGGGGTCCTACTCCAGCAGGGTTGGTCACATAGCTTGTCGGTGCGATGCAGTCACAGCACAAACAGCTTTGTAGCTTTATTTGTTTTCTTTGTCTCGTCATACTGTTCTTTCGGGTATAGTTAGCCAGGGTGCGCATCTCAGGATCTGTCACGTCTACAGATCCATACGGGCTGAGGTTTCGTTTTTAAATGATTGTTGACCACAATCTTCTCGCCTGTATAACATACGTCATACGTGCACGTTCATTCTTACGCCTATATATCTACCCACCACGGTCTGTGGGTACAGCGCCTTGAGTGTGTCGTTTTTAATTACCTGTCTGCGCGGCAGGTTACTCGGGCTCGCTTACTGCTTACACTTGTCACATACACTTGGGGGGGGATCTGTCGTCAGGTTCATTCACGCGCTGAGGTCTGGTCATTTCTGCTCACATCTTTGGCCCAGGCAGCTACAGTGGGGGGGTGTCATGTTTTGTTGTCTGTTGTCTTTTCTTTCGGTTTTCTAGGGTTGGGCGTGCGGCACGTTTAGGGGGCGACACATTCTGGTGCATCCCGCCTGCTCCACGTGGGGGGTACAGAGCATGGCAGTACGCCGTCACTCAGGGGTTGGCCCGTACTTGGCTCAGCAGGGTGGTAAGTCTACAAGGGGTTTTCCTTTTTTCCGGCCGCAGCAGGGTAGGCGGTACATTTCAGTTTGGGTCCAGTTCCGTCCCGGCTGCTTCACATGTGTTCTGGCGTGTTCTGGCCGTTCCTGCTAGGGCAATTTTATTAGGGTTCTCATCCATGGAGTTGTTGCTTCTTATCTTTGGGGCTGTTCTCTTGTTCATAGGTTGCCAGATCGTCGGGCGGGTCTGTCAGGCCAGGCTCTTTGTCCATTGCCCGGCCTGTTGATAGGGGGGTCCCAGTTACTCGGGTAGGTCGGGTCATTCCATGTCTGGTTCTGTCTCTGTATCGTTGCATATCGCTACTGCGTGGTGGCCTCGTCCATTTACATCAGCGACTCATCTTTCGGGTACCCGGCTCTCAAACCCCTTCCCTCCTATCAGTTGTCCATTTTTTGCATCTCTCCTTCTCACGTCCCCTTACCAGGTATGGATAGTTAGGTCAATGGTTGTGGGGGTTTGACATGGGGCACTGGTTGCTTCCTATTGGGTGGTGTTGCTTTCACAGGGCTCCTCAGGGCGGCCCTTGTTCCAGTCCCCCACGTATCCTCTCGCCACCAGCAGTGGTTCCCATGTCTGTGCTTTTGGAGGAAAGCTTAGTCGGTCAGGCACGGGACAGTCATTTGGTTTCGGGGTTCCTTCCAATCATCGGTTCTTGGGACGCTGGTTTTTCTGCTGTCATAACGGATGGTTATCGGAGCCGTTCTTGTGACTGTCGGGGCGTGCTTTCTCTACCAGACAGATATTCGTGCTCTTCCATTTCTTTTATCACACCTACTTCTGGTATTTTTGCCCACTTATAGGCATACTGTCCAGCGAGGCTAATGGCACACCTCAGGCCTGGGTAGTTAGGGTATCGTATTCCTCGGTGTAGACTCTGACTACAAGTGGAAGGCGGGGCCGCAGGCGTGCCTGAGTTTGTAGGAGGAGTCGGAGGGCTATTTATCCCTCCTCCCCTCTAATGTCCGGCGTCGGTGGGGTTTCTGGGTACCCACCCACCCGTTCCCCCTTTTTTCATGTTATCATTTTCTTCATTCATTTCTTCATAATCACTTCAGGGTATGCCCACTTATAGGCATACTGTCCAGCGAGGCTAATGGCACACCTCAGGCCTGGGTAGTTAGGGTATCGTATTCCTCGGTGTAGACTCTGACTACAACTACAGTACAAGACACACTGCAACGAACAACAGGAACAAAAGCACTTGGTTAAATGGGAAGGGACACAAAGGGATGTACTTTTGCAATGCAAGTGCGTTTGTGTGTGTCTATTTATGCTGTCTGCGTAGTTCACAACGTTGCCCTAGTTTCCAAATTCACTAATTGTGCCGCTCCCGAGTTGTGAGCATGCGCACAGCGGAGCTGACATGGTCTCGTTCAAGCGCGCATGCGCGAGCCGGCCGGCCCTTCATTTGCATGGGGTCACGGCTCATTTCAATGTAACACGCCCACATCCCTCCCAATTTGTATTACTCCTCCTTACGCCTCTGGAAAAAACCTTACGCTTGCGCAATTTCCTGCGCAAAAGCTACGTGAATCGGGGGATTACGCGGCTAGATGGCGCAAGTCTAACGTAATGGCGGTGCGCTACGCCGGACCGATAATGCGCCGATGTACGTGAATCTGGGCCATAGTGTTTACTCATTGCAAATTTTAAAGTGTATGTGAATCCTAAAATAATTTTTGTAAATATTGATGTAATTTCTAAAATAAATCAGAGTCTATGGGCCAGATTCAGGTAGAGTTAGGCTGCAGTATCCAGTGATCCGCCAGCCTAACTGTCACTTTAAGCCGGCGTTTTTGTTTTCTGTAAGCAGAAAACAAGAAACGCCGGGTTAGAGTTCCGATGCGATCGGCGCAATTGAATTTCGCCATCGCATCGCAACTTTAATTTAAAAATGGCGCCGGGGGCGTTCCCGCTGATTTACGCTGAAAAAATATGTTAATCAGCGGGAATCGGCAATTCACAATCGTATTCGGGCGCAACGCAGTGACTTTCCGACGTTTCCGTAAGCGATACGCGGCTTAAAGATAAAGCAGCCCCCTAGTGGAGTATCCTATGTTAAGTATAGGCGTCGTCATCGCGTCAAAAAAAAAAAATTGCGTCGCTTGCGTAAAACGTTCATGAATGGGGATGTGACATCATTGACGTTCACTGACAGAATTTGGAGCATGCGCACTGGGATGCATTGACACTCGACGCATGCGCAGTACGTTCGCCGCGGGATCGCGCATAGTTTAAATAATACACGCCCCGTACCCGCCCAATTTGAATTCCGCCGGCTCATTTGTGATGCGCTGCCGCAACTTTAGGAGCAAGTGCTTCCTGAATAACAGCACTTGCTCCTAAAATTTCGGCAGAGTAACGTAAATGAGAAGAAGCTCCCATCTACCTGAATCTGGCCCTATGGGTTTTGAAACATGATTGCACATTTGTGATAATAATAATACTACCCGTTGATCCTGACAGTTTTACAGAACCTTTGAGACTTCCTTTATTATGGTGAATTTGTTAACTCTCCAGCTCCTAAGGTTGCATTAGAGTTTATACATTCCTGTGCAAATGACAGGAAGTTGCTGTCAGCCAATGAACTTCGGCCAACTCCCTCTGCAGTGGCTCGGACAAGGCTCGGACTCCTTCTGCAGCAACACGGCTGTCTTCTCCCCTTTCACAGCCATGTAACCGCTATCAAATAAAAGATTATATGCATTTTTTTAAATGAACCACATAGAAAATATTAATTACATATTTATTTGCTATTCAACCACATACAGTATGTACTTAAAACAAGCCAGGCACTCCAGCATAACAAATACACAGTCACTTTACACGGTTGGGCCTGCTGATTGGCTCTTCCTCTTCTTCCTATTTTCTCTTTTCTGTTCTGTTTCCTTCCCCTTCTTCGCTATGTAGATATTATGGCCCCCGAAAACAATCAATTTGGAATTGTAGACTAGTTACCTCTGGGCAATTAAGTCATGGGATCCCCTCATCGAGGAATATAGGCTAGGTACCTATACCACTCTTACGTCCACAGAGCTCATGGTAAGCCCATGATGACCATTACACTCCTGGGTTGCGGGGGTGGCTGTCCTAGCACAGTATGTTCCCACTTGGGGTGCTGGGGCGATTTCACTGGGATGCTGGATTTGGTATGATAGAGGTTGGAGAATTTAGTTATGATAAAGGTACCGCGTTAAGATTTCTAGCCTTACTATTTATTTCTGTTGCCTTTTCATGCTCTGCTTATAGAGATAGGCTCATTATTACCCCGTGATTATTTTGTTTAACCCTCAAGGGCCTCCCCATCAGGGAAAGCCCCTCAAGGGCCTCCCCCATATGGGAAAGCCCCTCAAGGGCCTCCCCGTACAGATGTCCCCATGCCTCTTCTGCCCCCAGGAAGGCTACGCGGAAGACGAGGGGTGTTCCTGAATCCCTCCAGGAAAATCTAACGAGGGAACAGGGCCACCAAACCCGCCATATGGGTGCCATAGCCTGGGAGCTGTGGCGTGTGACAGACAGCCTGCCTTCCTTGGCCCAGATATCTGACAGCAAGCAGGATGTAAGTGGGAACTGCGCTGCTCTAGTCACCTTTTTTGGGGAGCTGCAGGCCACAACAGCAGGCATGGTGGCAGAGGAAGAGAGCCTTGCAGTGGCGGTACAGGCCAATACTGCTGCCATCGAGGCGGAGGGGAGGCAAACGAGGCGCCACCTGCGGCAGACCACCACCCGCCAGCTGCGGATGCAGGGGCAGACTAATGCGGTCCTCACCCGCATTGCTCTGGCGTTGGAGGGCAGGCAGCCAGCACCTGCCAGAAGTGGCAGACCTGGGGATGATCCTCCTCCAGATGCCCCACCCCCCCACCCGAGGCTCCCCCCAGACAGCTCAGGAACCGGAGCCGTGGCACCATGCCTGGCCCACGACAGGGCAAATGAGTGCCTTTTTTATTTTATTGCTCAGGTTATGAGCTTTTTCTTTTCTTTTATTGCTCAGGTTATGAGCTTTTTTCTTTTCTTTTATTGCTCAGGTTATGAGCTTTTTTCTTTTGTAGTGACTGCACACCGTCAGTAGTGCAGGCTACAGTGTGACTGGTGTGTGAATGTGGGTGACATTCCTGCCAGTAAGGTGTGTCACCCTGGGTCGTCGGGGAGAGGTTATCCCCACGATCGTGTGAATGTGGTATGAATGGACAACGACATAATTGGGACCTTGGCGTGGCGTTGCTGCTCCCAAGTCCTGCTCGGTGGACTTGGGCTAAACCAATGTGAGGTGGATGTGGTGTGTGTGAGCACAGGACCCCAGATGACAAGCCCCTTTTGTCAAATGTAAAAAAAAAAATATTCTTTTAAGTTCCTTTTTTTATAGATATTTTTCTTTATTTCATCTTTCCCAATTCGCGGCAGCACCCCCTTAGGCCCATGCCTGAAGCTGTGTAAGGGGCCCCATTATTCCTGATGGAGGCCCTGCCTGGCATGTTGGCATACAGATGTTGTCCTGCAAGTGTGGTTGCTCTGCTCGTCCGTAACGGTGCTGCTGCAGCTGCTCTCCAGCTGACCTGTGCACGTTTGGTGCTGAGTTACACCTGCTTTATGGGACATAACTTTAGGCCGGACGTACAACTTACGAGCAGCGTGCATAGCCAGCATCGGGCGCAAGTCCATTCGTGATTCAGCGTATCTCCCTTATTTGCATATTTGAATACAAAATCAATGGGTGCTCAGGTGCGTCCAGCGTAAATATGCGCCCACGATACGCCGGCGTAGGCAAGTTACGTCGGGTGGCTGAAGCAATGTTTTTCGAAGTATCTAGCTTTCTGAATTGGCACAGAGATGCGACGGCACACATTTGTACCTACGATGGCGTATCTTTAGATACGTCGGTGTAAGTCCGACGTGAATCCGAGCCAATGAAACTAAAATTAAACAAAACAAATTCCGAAATAAATCAATGAAGAAAAATTAGTAACAATGAATCTATCTGAAGAAAAAAATATGTTCTGCCCATGTCTAATCAATACAGCCAGCATGGTCCTGGCTCTATTAGGTGGACACAAGTTTTTTTTGTATACAACACAAAGCATGCTGCTCTTCTTTGGCAGCTTCGCCTACCAGACCAGGGTAGAACAGAACCGAGGAGTTTCAGAACACATCTCTGTGCTAAATGGATTTGTTTGGCGGCAGGTGGGGACTGCCGCCATGTCGGGACAAGGTCATCTAGAGCTCAGGGGGAACATGCCAAACTGCACTGCATACCCCCCTCTCCAAGATGTATTAGCATTATGTGTGAACAAAAATCCCCCCTCCAAAAACACTAATCTGCATGATTACCCCCTAAGCATAAATTCCCTCTCCTAGCACAAATCTTTGCCCACTCCACACTCCTTCAAAAAACCCCAGCACAATTACCCCCCCCCCCCCCCGAGACAAAAAAATCACCCCTCCTAGCACAAATCCTCCACCCCTCAAATTTCCCTTCCCAGCACAAATTCCTCCTCAATCCCCCTCCTAGCACAATCCCCCCAATAATCTCTTCTAGTACAAATCCCCTTCCCCCAATGAAAAAAATTCTCGTAGCACATATCCCTTCTCTTCTCTACCATATCACCTCTCTACCATATCACCTGCCAACACAAATCCCTATGAATCACCACTACTCTTAGCACACAAGCCCACATTTTCCCTCCTAGAACAATTCTTACCCCCCTCCTGCTACCCCCAAAATTCCTCCTCCCAGCACAAATCCCCACCACACATGATACCACAGTGCCAACCCTCTTGCCCACCCCTTGTTCCGGCCCTGGACAGGTGCACGAAAATGCCAAAGCACCACAAGAGTATAAAAAATTTTGGTGGTTGTGCCATCAGGACCCAAGGCACCAGAGGACAGGGCAGCTGGAGGTGGCAGAAAGGAGTTTTGTCACTTTCTGGCTGAAACAAAGCCCTGGTTTACAGAGATGAAATAACCCCTTTACCCCCGGGAGCGGTGCTTAAAAGAATCAGCTTTTATATATTTATGTAAAACCTTTATCCCAAAAAGGGATAAATGTTTGTAGCTGATTTTAAAGTGTGAACTGGAATATGGCTTCAATTTATAGTCTTCTGCTAGTACATTCTGCTAGTACATTTGACACCCCCCTCCAATCGGGTTGACAATGCTGCCGTCCAAAGGTGCCCCCTGTGCTCCTTCATCCAGAGTGGGGGCACTTTAATACAGGAGGTGTGTTACTGGCCAGGTCATCAAATGAAAACAGAGAAAAAAGTCTGAAAAATAAAACTAAAGTAGACATCACATCTAAGGATTGGTAAGCTGCAATATATTACATTTTTCGTTTGTGGGTTTAATACCACTTTAAATAAAAGGCATAATGTTGCATGAAAGGCATAAAGTAGTATTTCCAGTAAACAAGGAATCCTCTTAATTTTACACTGACTCTGACCTAACTGAGAAAAAGAATTTGAATTAACACCTAAACCATTAGACAACCTAACACTGTCAGGTTTGTTAGTAACTTTATCACTGCTCAACTGAATTCTGAAAGGTGCTAATTCCTGCTAATTGTACATGTATTCGCATAAAAAATGCAAATGTAGTATGTTAATTATTTCTGATGTTCAGAATTAGGTGAATGTAGAGTTTAGGTAGTATTAAAGTATTAAATATGAATATATATATATATATATATATATATATATATATATATATATATATATATATATATATATATACTACAGGGTGATACAAAGCCACCTATTTAGAGAACTCAATAGCTTTAGCTTAAAGTGCTTCTAAACCCAAAAGCAAAAATGTAATGTTAGATGTAATGGTTGCATTTGTTTTCTTTTTTAGGCTTTCTTTCTTTTCACCTGATGATCTTGTTATGGAACGACATGCTCACTTACTGTACTGTATCTATAAGGGAGCAGGAAGTAATTTAGGACTACAGAACACTCCGCCTCTTCTCCATAGTAAAGGGCCGAGGTGTTTTATAGTTCACAGAATGAGCTGGGAACAATGCTAGTTAATAAAACAGCAACACAGGCAGAGAAAACAGAAAGTTATCAGCCCACAAGATTTCTTGCAAGATTAAGAAGGACTTATGCCTGGTACACACAATAAGATCTTTATTTTGGCCGCATATTGGACCTATTGGTTAATTGGGATACATTTGAAGCTTTACATTTTAACTTGGGTGAGGATGCCCTTGAGAGTCTTAAACATCAGTATAATTTCATATGCCTTATCTTGGAATTAAATTGACCCTCTCTATAGCATTGCCGTACTAATGCCTTGTATACACGATCAGAATTTCCGATGGAAAAAGTCAGACAGAATTTTTTCATCAGATATTCCTACCGTGTGTGTGCCCCATCGGGGTTTTCAATCGGAAATTCTTAGAAAGAGAACATGTTCGTCTGTATGGAATTCCGACGGAGAAAAAAACACGCATGGTCAGAATCTGTAAGAGAACTGTCACCTTCTGTCCTAGGCGCCCTCTGGCGCATTCGCACGCACACGGGCGTCCTGAAATACTTAGGCGCACCAATTGGCACCAATTTAGCGCTAGGGGCACGCACACACGCGACGGATGCCGTGCGCGCGTAGGTGCGCGCCCCTATCGCTAAATTGGTGCCAATTGGCGCCATACTGCCTATTTAAGGAAGTGCCTTGACCCAGACCCTTGCTGACTGGTCTTCAGCTTGTACCCTGTTACTCTGAACCCTGCTGTTATCTTGCTGATCTTCTGTTGCTGAACCCGGCTTGCCTTGACCCTGTTACTGAACTCTGTTGTACTCTGACTACCGGTTCCTGAACCTGGCTACCCACCTGACGCTGCTACCGCCTGCTGCTTGGTACCTCGCTGCCCGTCTTCCACTTGACCCGGCTATCCGCATGATCCCACATCGGCTTCCTGTGCTGCGCTCTGGCAACCCCTGAGTGCCTGCAACTTTCTCCTGCGACTTCCTGCGACTTCCTGCTGCAAGGCCCCCAGGAATTACATCTCATCGGAGGTCCAGTGCCACTGCTCCAGCGGAGCACCTCCTCATACCAGCTGGCACCTCCCGATACTGCAGTCGGAGTCTTCACCTGCAGGCACTCGTGTTCCTCCTGTCCCTCGGTGTCCTCTGTTTCATCTCCGGCAGTGCCAGGGCTGGAGATACAAGGGAGGCCGACCTCGTCATCTCAGTCTCCCATCAGGTACGTGACAGAATCAAGTCGACACATGCTCGGAAGCTTGAACAGCATTCCGTCATAAAAATATGTCGGAGTTTATCCAGATGGAAATTCCAATCGTGTGTACAAGGCATAAGCTGATTATTTGCGTCTTTTTGAACAGTTATTACTGTTATTACAGTTATTACTAGTGGATATGTGGTCTTTCTATGCTTTATCCTGGATGTATGGAATTGGCCCCTTTAAAATGGTCATGTTATCTAGATCTTTATATTATTTTCGCATCTGGCTACTGAGCTTCATAAATTTCAAGAGTCTGTGGGGTTGGGGGTCCCAGATCTTAAAAAAAAGATTATAGGGCAGGGCAGATGGCTCAATGGACTCAAATCTATTCTAAAACATACAGGCTGGAGTGGATTACTCGGAAAGCCACTCCCAATAGATCTTTTAATGTGGATACCCCCTTAACAACGGAAAGCGATCATGTGGGTGCCACAATCATCCACTACCTAAAATGATGGCAATCTTCTTGTAGTTTGTCCCTGCTTCAGTCCCCACACACTCCTATATCACCAATATACATAAACCCCTGTTTTCACCTAGCCTACGCCCTCTTGAATTTCAATGGTAGGTCAACAAGGGACTGCATCAAATAGTAATTTGCTTGGTCATAGGGAAAACCCCATCTTCCTATTTTATCCAACAGTTGAAGATGCTGACCTCTGAGTAATCAGTAACCTTTGTATTGCAGGGTGGCCCCAGTGCAAGGGTAGATGTTTTCCAATATATGGAGTTTAGCTTCAACCTTCAAGGTGCATTATAGCAGCTTTATGTAATTAGGGTTCTCCTCCTAATAAATCCAGAGGTGTGTACAGAAAAAAAAGAGAGCAGGGCTGATTAAAGCGGAGTTCCACCCAAAAATTGAACTTTCACTTTTCGGAACCCTCCCCCTCTCCAGTGTCACATTTGGCACCTTTCAGGGGGGAGAAGGTGCAGATACCTGTCTATGACAGGTATTTGCACGCACTTCCGGGCATAGACTCCACTGGGAGTCACGCCACTTCCCGTCCCCCTACTCTCTCCACACTGTTCCCAGGAGAGAGTGGGGTCCAGTGAGGACGGGCCGCACTGCTGGTGCATGCGCAGTAGGGAACCGGGCAGTGAAGCCGCAATGCTTCACTTCCTGATTTCATCAGCAAAGATGGTGGCGGGGGCAGCCGAGAGAGGAGCGATTGCTCGGCCTCGGCTGCCGACATAGCGGCGCACTGGACAGGTAAGTTTCTATTTTTTTAAAGTCAGCAGCTGCAGTATTTGTAGCTGCTGGCTTTTTTAAAAAAAATGGGGTGGACCTCCGCTTTAAGATCATGATAAAGATGCATTTGACAACAGGAGAGTGCTTAGACCAAAGTATTCTATGGAACCAATTATTTTATACACTTGTGCATCCCATTTTTTGGCCCAGTCGTTGCATGTACAGTATGTTTCTTTTTAAATTTTAGTCTTGGAGAAGTAGGAATGCAATAAAGTGAAAATGTTTATATGTTATGATAGAGAACCCCAAAAAAATATATGTCGAGAGTTAAAGAATAATAATAATTATAATCATCATAGTAAGTAATCATAACAATAGTAATAATAATCTGAATCAACACAATCATAATGGTAATAGTAATTGATAAAACTCAAATACAAATAAAAATTAAAACAAAGATAGATAAAATAGATAATAAAAAAAATTGAAATCATCAAAGCACATCACATCTTGGGGAGTATACATATATCTACCTCTATTTTTTAATTAAAGAACTTATTTCATAGTGTTAACATCTATAAAAAATTATTGGGACTATTGGATAATTGCAACTACTGTATGTGTGGATGAAAGGCAATGGGAAAAAAAGTTCCCAAGCTGCATTTTAGGTCTACATAGTAATTACGGTTGCTGCACTGAGAATTTTTTCCACACACACATAGGAAATTACCTTATTTAAAATAGTAGACAAGAACATATTTGTTGTTGCAAACACTGTACGCTACTTGTGGATTTATATTTTAAAATTATAATAAACATAACTGAATTGGAGCCCTTATTAAACGGGTATAGGCTGATGTAATATGTAAATAAATGCAAATGAGATAAAAACAAGTGTTCTATTAGTGTTCATGTACATGTTTTGAAAAACATTTAATGAAAACCATTTGTAGCACTTACACAAGGTTATTGTCATTAAAATGGGATTTAGAAGCTTTAGTGTTCTGGGCATCAAGGTTATGTGCAAAATGCTGTTTATGAAAGAATACTTAATCCTGTAATGCGTTTGCGAGTGTCACCTTAAATGTGCTTTCTTATTTAATGGATTGTTCACATTCTAAAGTGCTTTTTTGTTTCTAAACAGGATGGCCATTTGGCAATACAATCTGCAAAATGAGTGGCATGGTTCAAGGAATTTCTGTGTCTGCATCTGTATTTACATTGGTGGCAATAGCTGTGGACAGGTAAGTGAAGAATAGGTATTTAAACCTGAACTTCAAACATATAAAAAAAAACAGTAGATGCAATTATGTAATTTACTACTACTGTGAGTAGCATAATATCAGTGTCCTGTAATCACTAGCAGAGAAGCACTGACTGGGAAAAAGAGGGCGTATCAATAGTCAAAAAAGGGCTTTCCTTAACCACTTCAGCCCCGGAGGATTTGGCTGACAAATGCGATTCGGCACTGCGTCGTTTTAACTGAGAATTGTGCAGTCGTGCGAAAAAATTTACGTCTTTTTTCCCCCCCACAATTAGAGCTTTCTTTTGGTGGTATTTGATCACCTCTGCAGTTTTAATTTTTTGCGCTATAAAAAAGGCAATAGTTTTTGCTTTTTGCTATAATAAATATCCCCTGAAAATATATAAAAAAAATATATATATAATTTCTTCAGTTTAGGCCGATATGTATTCTTCTACATATTTTTGGTAAAAAAAAAAAATCATAATAAGCGTACATTGATTGGTTTGCGTAAAAGTTATAGCATCTACAAAATAGGGAATAGTTTGGCATATTCATTATTATATTTATTTACTAGTAATGGCGGCGATCTGCGATTTTTATCATGACTGCAATATTGTGGCGGACACATCAGACACTTTTGACGCTATTTTGCAACCATTGTCATTTATACAGAGATCAATGCTATAAAAATGCACTGTGTCCTTGGGAGTGATTCTAACTGTGTGGAGAATGGGTTACCAGTGACATGACACTGATCACTGCCAGGACGGGGAGCAGTAGATTAGTGTCCTGTCACTAGGCAGAACAGGGAGATGCATCCCCCCGTTCTGCTGCTCCGTGACACGATCGCCGGAAACCGGGGGACATCAAGTCTGCGGTTCCCGTGGGCGCGGTCACAGAGCTCACGAGGAGCGCATGCCTGCTAGGTGGCAGATTCAAAGCAATGTACCTGTACATTGCTTTGCCTGCCCGTGCCATTCTGTAAAAGTTTAAGTGCGTTAGGCAGTCGGCAAGTGGTTAATACACATGTTCTGAAAGGGAATGATGATGTTGCACTGGAGGTCAAGAATCTGGTTGTACAAAATTACAAAATATCTGTCAGGTAAAATGGTTCCCACATGTGTAGTTCATCTGTGCATTTTTCTAATGCTCTGCATACTGCTGTAGAAATGTGTAAAATATATATACAGGCATACCCCGCTTTTAAGTACACAATAGGGTTTATTTACTAAAGCTGGAAATCGCAATATCAGGCTCATTTCTGCATAGAAACCAATGAGCTTCTAACTCCAGCTTGTTCAATTAATCCTGGTAACAAAACCTGGAAGGTTATTGGTTTCTGCGCAGAAGTGAGCCTTATTTTGCGCTTTCCTTCATTAGTAAATAAACACAATTGTGTACTTAAAAGTGAGGTATGCCTGTATACAGTATATACAGTGTATACAGTATATATATATATATATATGTATATATATATATATATATATATATATATATATATATATATACACGTATATATTTAACCACTTAAGGACCCCCGCACGCACATATACGGCCACAACATGGCTCGTACAGGCACAAGGGCGTAAATTTACGTCCCCGCCTTCGTGCGGTTCGGGGGTCCCATCGGGACCCCCTCCGCGGCGTGCGGGGGTCCCCCTGGCTCCGGGAGCGATCCGGGATGAGCGGGCGGATGTCCGTGTTTACACGCCCCCCCGCGATCGCTCCCAGCCAATGCGCGCGCTCCCCCTTTGTGTCACTTCCTCCTCCTGTGTAAACACAGGAAGGGGGAAGTGATGTAATCTCCCATCGCAGCGGTATTTCCAACCGCTGCGATGGGAGAAACACCTCACAGTAAGTGTGCACCAACACTACACTGACATACACACACACATAGGCATACTTAACCCCTTGCGATCTGCCTCCCCACCCCCCCTGTCACAGTGTCACTGAATGCAGTGATCTAATCACTGCATTTAGTGTCAGTGTGACAGGCAGTGTAAAATCAGTTAGTGTTAGGTTCAGAATAGCCCCCCCACCCCCCCTAATAAAGTTTTAACCCCCTGATCACCGCCCTAGTTAACCCTTTCACTCCTTATTGCCAGCGTCACTAAGCGATCATTTTTCTGATCGCTGTATTAGTGTCGCTGTTCCCGCTAGGTAGCTATTTTTTTTTATCGCGATTTTTTTTTTTTACTAAAGACATGTGGCTAAATAAATTTTGGCCTAAATATTTGACTAAAATTTAGTTTGATTGATTTTTTTTTAACAAAAAGTAAAAAATAGTGTTTTTTTTTTTCAAAAATGTCGCTCTATTTTTGTATATAGCGCAAAAAAAAAAAATCGCAGAGGTGATCAAATACCACCAAAAGAAAGCTCTATTTGTGGGAAGAAAAGGACGCAAATTTTGTTTGGGAGCCACGTCGCACGACCGCGCAATTGTCTGTTAAAGCGACGCAGTGCCGAATCGCAAAAACACCTTGGGTCATTTACCAGCGTATTGGTCCGGGTCTTAAGTGGTTAAAATCCTAAATATATTTCTAAAACATGTTTATATGAGAAAATAGTTTGTGTGAACTTTAGAACCCCATTAAAGTCTATGGGACTGGAACGTTTGAAATCTAAAGTGCTAATTTTAAAGAATAATATGCAAGTTATTGTCCTAAAATGTGTTTGGGGACCCAGGTCCTGCCCTTGGGGACATGTATCAATGCAAATTTTTTTTTTTCGGGAGCAGTGATTTTAAATTTTTATCCTTCAGAAATGACACTTTGTACAGGGACAGTTCTAAGCACGGGAAACAAGCGCTGCTTTACAGGCATACTTTACACACCCCCTAGGTTCGAAACTTAAAGAAATATTTCACTTTTATTGCTTCACTTGAACCGCTTGCGGACCGCCGCATGTACATTTACGTTGGCAGAATGGCACCGACAGGCACATTGGCTTACCTGTACATCCCTGCCTTGACGCGGGTCGGGGGTCCGATCGGGACCCCCCCCGGTACATGCTACGTTCTCTGCGGCTCTGGGAGCGATCCGGAATGAGGGGGCGGCTATTCGTTTTTGTCCACCCCCTCACGATTGCTCCCAGCCAATGCGCGCGCCCCCCCGCCCTGTCACTTCCTCCTCCTGTGTAAACACAGGAAGGAGGAAGTGATGTGATCTCTCCCTTGGCGGTCCATGCTTCATATGTAAAGCCATATGTCATGCGTTTTCCAAGTTGACATTAATATGTACCTTTAAATATTCATCCTAGTTATGTTGTTCTATGTACAGCTCCATGGTTCCAGAGAGCCACCACATACTGTTTCATGCCAATAAACATGTTTTCCTTTTATATAATCCCACCCTGTCCGAATCCTCATTCAAAGTCCCAAATTTCCTTGCTTTTTCTATTGTATTAGGGATGGAAGCGCAGACATGTGCTTCATTTAAAGTCCCACCTATGCATATGCATAGCCCCCCCCCCCCCACTTTGTTGTACACAAATAGGGATGGAGGGTCCTGACTGAGGTGGCAGTGTTCCCCTGCCATCTATGTGGGTATTTTAGTTCCCCCCCTGTGGCCATGTACCACTATGGGGGACTTGTTCTCAATTGAGACTTGGTTTTCTTGTCCTTGAGATAATGGCACTGATGCGTTTTTCTCATTCCAACCAGAGGCCACATTGAGCTTGCCCTCTGGTAAGCGGCCCCCCCCTTATTTTGGTGAAGGGATCACTTTGATGCTGTCATCTCGTCACGGTGGTGGTGTGAACCATTAGGATCTTTCTGCTGTTCTATTTTCTGGGACTGTTTTCAATTATACTTTGACACAGCAGTTGCAAGGACTGTATGAACTTCTGTGCTATTGCCCTAGAAGCACTTTCTGGGATACACAATATTTTATATTTTATGTTTGCTCCAATTTAGGATTTTGTAACCTTATTTATATGTAATATTACAATGTTAATCATTTAATTTACAGGAGAGCTTTTGTGTCATCACCCTATGTGGCCAGGTTTTGCCTTTACCCTATGTGAGATGCTCCGTGTTATATTAATTGTTTAAATACAGAGGACTGTTGCCTAGCAGTCCTCATCTAACTCATTTGTTTTTATAAGCGCGGCTTTGCCAAACTGTATTATTTTGTGTTTTCACACGATTGCCGCTGCCTTCTAGTTTTTTAGTTTTTTTTGGTTTAGTGCAGTTTTCTGTTTTTCTTCTAGCCTTCAGTTTGTACCTCTCTGTTGATGCGTTCTGAGTCCTGACTTCTGGTAGCATTATGTAACCATCCAGGAAACTTCATAAACCTGCCCTTTGCATCACAGAATGGGTCATGTTTACCTCTCTGGACCACACCTCCAAGGCTTTCTTTAATATTGATTGGACCCTGGGCAAACATTTTCTTGGGCCCTCCCAAAACCACTTATCAACTATTTGTGGGCACTGCAGACTTAAGGAGCAGCTGCTTTGGACCCCACAACATTGATTGGGCCCGGGGCAGCTTCCCCTTTTGCCCTGTGTTAAAGACAGTCCTGCACACCTCCCTCATCACTATACCACTTCTTTTTTATTTCCACCCACTTTCCTAATTCCTCCTTTACCTGCCTCCTGTCCGCTGTATAATAAAATTACAGCGGAGAGAGGTGGCTTTCGTTCTGGGCCGACATCGTATTACATTGCTAATTCTCACCTTGTTTACAGCTGATCAAATGTAAACAAGGAAGTGATGTTTATTGAGCTGATCAGTGGAATCTCCTCACATAGAAGACATGTATAGGTAATCATGGCACTGATCATCAGTTCCCTAATTACAGTGCCCAACAGTAAAACCAATCCATGTCCACCTGTGATGCCAACCTTTACCCATCAGTAATGCCAATATGGGCCTATCAATAATGCCGATATGTGCCCATCAGTGAGGCCAATCAGTGCTGCCTTTCAGTGCCTGACCATCAGTGCTTGCCCATAAGTGCCCCCCCATCAGTTCCCATCATTGCCGCTTTTCCATGCCACCTATCATTGCTCATAAGTGCCCAGCAGTGGCATTTATCAGTGCCCATCAGTGCCATCTATCAGTGCTGATCAGTACCACCTATTAGTGCCCATCAATGCTGCCTATCAGTGCTCATCAGTGCTGCATGTCAGTGCCACCTATCAGTGCCCATCAGTGCCGCATATTAGTGCCTCCTCATCAGAGCCAATCCATCAGTGAGGCCTCATCAGTGCCGTTTTTTTAGTGTCCATCAATGCAGCCTATCAGTGTCCATCAGTGCAGCCTCATTAGTGAAGGAGAAAAATTACTTATTTACAAAAACATATTTTTTTTTCAAAATGTTCAGTCTTTTTTTCATGGTAAGTGGTAATCGAATACCACCAAAAGAAAGCTCTATTTGTGGGAAGAAAATTATAAAAACGTATTTGGGTACAGCATTGCATGACCAAAAAAATTGTCATTTAAATTGTGACAGCTGAAAATTGGCCTGGGCAGAAAGGGGGTAAAAGTGCTTTGTATTGAGATGGCTAAAGTGCCCATACATTGTACAGTCTGATTGTATAATCTCCTTTGGATCTACCATCAGCTATGTAGTGCAAGGGTCTGCCTGATTTGATATAAATTAAATGGATTGTTCATGTGGGACCTCATATAACACAGCTTTAGTAAATCTAACATAAATTTTGCAGAAATTATACAATCAGATTGTATAGGGTATGGTAAGCTCTATACAAGTACATAGGAGGGAGTGGGCAGAGACACTCAGCTCTCATTGTTCTTGTGTAAACACCCAAACTTTTCTTTTAGGCTCCATTCACACCTAACATAGTGGGAGCGCAAGTTTTTGGCACATTTTTCCCACAACATGCATAGGGCAGCCCATTGATTTTAATGGGCTAGCCTACATTCATCAAAGTAGCTCATGGGATTTGTTGGCGTGTTAGGCCGCGTACACACGATCAAATATATCTGCTCAAACTGGTCCGCAGACCAGTTTCAGCGGACAGATTCGATCGTGTGTACCGGCTAGCAGACAGGTTTCCAGCAGACAAAAGTTTTAAAGCATGCTTTAAAACTTGTCTGCTGGAAAGCCGTCTGTCCGACATGTCAGCTGGTTAGTATGCCTAACCAGCGGACATAAATCCCCCGCATGCGTAGAATGGATTCGACGCATGCGTGGAAGTATTTTACTTCCTGGTTCGGTGACGTGGTGGCATCAACATCACCGACACGTCACCGCGCTGCCTGTCCGCGGGGATTTTGGCTTGATCGTGTGTACACTGATCAAACCAAATCATCCCAGGAGACATGTCCGATGAAAACGATCTGTCGGACCGTTTTCATCAGATTTGTCTCCTTGTGTGCTGCAAATACTCATTGGTTTCGACGTGAACGTAACTTACGTAAAAAAAAGAAGAGTAATAGGTGTTGGGGCCTCCTAGTGTTGCAAATAAATACCTACTTACACAGGTGACAGTGCAATGTAATAAAAATGGAGAATATAAAAAAAAAGTATATAAATGTGAATGTGAAAAGTAAATAGCAAATAGATATATTTTTTTTTATATTCTCCGTTTTTTATTACATCGCACTGTCACCTGTGTAAGTAGGTATTTTTTTGCAACACTAGGAGGCGCCAACACCTATTACTCTTCTTTTTTCAAATCTATATCCTACCTCGGTAGGGTACATATGTAGGGGCTGCCACCTTCATTTCACAGTGGTCACACACTAAGTATATTGGACACATCCTGTAGGACCACCCCCCCCCCCCCCCCTCCTGCAGTATATATTTTTTTAAATCTACTCTGTCGCGCGGATTCATTCTCATTCCGTAATTTACGTAAAGCCCTATTCGCGAACGACTTACACAAACAACGTAAACGACGGAAAATTCAACGCTGTCCCGACATCCATACCTAACATTGGCTACGCCTCCTATAGCAGGGGTAACTTTACACCGGAAAAAGTCTTACGCAAACGATGTAAAAAATCCCCCGGGCGCACGTACGTTTCTGAATCGGTGTATCTAGCTCATTACCATATTCAATGCGTAAATCGACGGAAGCGCCATCTAGCGGCCAGCGTAAATATGCAATTTAGATACGACGGTGTAAGAGACTTACGCCGCTCGTATCTAAGCAGAATTCTGGCGTATCTTGCTTTCTGAATACAGAAAAAAGATATGCCGGCGCATCCTTGAACTTACGCGGCGTATCAACAGATACGCTGACATAAGTTCTTTCTGAATCCGGCCCTAAGTGTATAAAGGTGTTTATACACTATTCACTGTACAATTTCTATACAATCTCCTTTAAATTTACCTAAACAATATATTAGGAGGACACATCTATCTATCCAATCAATTTGTATCCAATCAGGCAGGCCCTCTCACCTCCAGGTTGATGTCATGTAGTCTGTATATCTGTATAAAATAATACTCCCATATTGAGATGGTAGTCACCTCTTCTTCTTCCTTTGTACCTTTAGGGGGCTCTCTCTCTTTGATCTTCCCGAAGGTTCCAATGCTAGAGGGTGTGCGGTGCCTTTAAGGTTTTATTTTATTAATTCTGCCATAATGCCTATACCATATGTAGGAAAAATACCAGGAAGCCTCTTGTGGTGCAGTATGTTGATTTTGTAAAAATGTATTAAAAACAAAAATGCACTCTTTACCTTTATTTAAAATCACGTTGTCACTTAACCATAAAAAAACTGTCCCGCTAGCGCCTGAAAAGTGCTACTAAAATGCAGATACCCCCCCCCCCCCACTTTTTTTTCTAAATTCCAGCTCCCCTATGCATCAAGAAAGCACCCATGTACTTTTTTTGCAATAATATCAAAGCCTTCCATTAAATCATTAGTCACTTACTTTTCTTATCCTAATCCACATTTCCGGACGTTTCAATTAGTAATGTCTTTATTCCTTACAGACTGTAGATCATAACACATCTGACCTCATTAGCACACACCCTGCATCATCCACCCTCCCATTGCCAAGTGCACGTTTTTTTTTTTAATGAAATGCAATTAATCTGTGATCACCCTTCTCACTAAATACACAATCAGATTTCATAATGTATGGCCATCTTTATACAAGTACATAGGAGGGAGTGGACTCAGCTGTCAAGCCCCGTTCACAACTCTGCATGGTGGGAACACGCATTTCCACATATGAGGGGGGGGTGTTTTGGAGCATTTTTACTCATCTCACATAAGGCAGCCCATCCACCTGAATAGGCTGCCCTACATACAACAATCGCCCCAAAGAAGCTTTCAATTTTTTTTTTTTTGAGTGGAACTTTTTTTTTTACTGCGATTTTTGGTGGACAGCATTTCCGAAATGCAAGGGAACACACAGATGTGAATGGAGACTCATGGTTCGTGTGTGTTACCGCACCAATTTTACTTTCAGGCCCCATTCAAATCTAGCATAGTGGGAGCGCACATTTTGTTTCTTGTTTTTCCTGTGACACGCACAGGGTAGCTCGTTGATTTCAATTAGCTGCACTACATGCTGTTAATGGGCCATTTTGCCATTTTGTGAGTTGGGTGTTAGTTTTTTCACATGGCAAAATGTGTGTTTGCTTCTGTGTTTGGTGTGCCATTAATAATTAATGGCACTGAAAGCGCAACTAGTAATTGTAGGTGTATAAATATAGCCATGCACTATACAATCTGATTGTATATTGTGTATTTAGTGAGAAGGGTGATCACTGATTTCATAAAAAAAACGTGCAGCTGGGAATGGGTCGGTGGATGATGCAGAGTGCGTGCTAATGAGGTCAGCTGGTCAACTCCTTCCTGTGTCAAGAGCTAAAGTCTAATAAGGAAGAAATAGATTACAAATGGAAACGTCTGGAAACATGGATTAGGACAAGAAAAGTGAGTGACTGTAGATTTAATAGGAAGCTTTGATATTTTTGCAAAAAAAAGTACATGAATGATATATTGGTGCATAGCGGAGTTGACCCAGAAAGATAATTAACACAGACAGCAACGAATAGCTTTTTAATAATCTGCTTACAAGTACTTTCTTCTTCAATTCTTCTATATGAGGGTTATGTGGGATACCAGAAGTTCCATCAATGGGCTGCAGGTGTGTTTAAGTATAGGAAAAATATGTGAATAAGTATGCACCACATCAAATCCCAGTTTGCTTCCCTCTCTATGCCTCGGTTCACACTGATACAACAATCACTTTGACTTTGGATCTCTTGTTGCATCAAAAGTCGGACCCCAGTCAGACCCCATTCTGTGCAATGGAACCGTTCTTATCATTGCCTCTTGAGTCGCTCCAACTTAGAAAAAGTTTCCTGAACTAATTTTGGTCCAACTTTGGTATGATTTGCATTGACTTCTGTTAAAGAAGTCTCATAAAAGTTGCGCCAAAGTCACGCAACTTTGAGGTAAAAATTCTGGAAATTCAGGAATTCGAAATTTGAAAATCCGAAAATTTGAAAATCTGAAATAATAACTAACTAATAATAACTTAACAATTACTAACTATTAAATTATAGGTATTTCCTTTTAACATTGACTGTTAGTGAACATATAGAATACAATTTTATCCAAAGTTACAAATTATCCAAAACAATGAATGCCGTATCTAAACAAATGGAATGTAACGAATAATAATAATAAATAACAATAATAATATAAAAAAAAAAATTATTATTATTATTTATCATTCTGTTCCATTTGTTTAGATAGGGGCATTCATTATTTTGAATAATTCATAATTTTGGATAAATTCATGTTCATTACATTCACTAACAGCCACATTCGAAAGGAAATTCCAATACCTATAATTTAATAGTTATGTTTATTAGTTATTTTTTTCGGATTTTCTTTCTGAACTTTTGAATTTACAAATTTTTGAATTTACGAATTTACGATTTGCTATCATAAAGAATGACCAGAAAAAGCAAAAATAAAAAATAAAAGAATGAAACGAAAACAAACACATTTTTCGTCAGTGTACATGTCTAATTACCACAGTTTAAGCTTAACTAAACAAACAGGAGGCTGTTGATACTTAGTCAATCTGTACAAAATGAAACTGCATGTACGCATACAATATTGAGATTATGTATTTCTCAAGGGGGTGCAAGTGTGTATGTTTAACTTACAGAAATGTATTATCTCTCCAAGAGATCACAGTACTCTTCTTTATAATCCCTATAATATACACTATGGGCCAGATTCAGGTAGAGTTAGGCTGGAGTATCAGTGATACTCCAGCCTAACTGTCACTTTAAGGTGAGAGAACCTCGCTGGAAGCTGCATTCCAGCGAGAACCTCGGCCGTGTGAACGCTCCTGGCTTGCCCCGCCCGTCGGGAATCCCGTCGAGCGAATAGAGAGCACGCTCTCTTTTTGCTCGACGGCACGCCTGGATGAATGGCTGGTTGCCATTCCCGATGGGCGGGTCGCCGATTTCGACGGCCGGCAGAGAACCTCGACGGGCGGAACGATGTGTTCTGCCCGTCGAGGTTCTCTGCTGTGTGTACGTGGCTTCAGCCGGAGTTTTTGTTTTCTGTAACCAGAAAACGAGAAACGCCGGGTTGGAGTTCCGATGCGAGCGGCGTAATTGAATTTCGCCATCGCATCGCAACTTTAATTTAAAAATGGCGCCGGGGGCGTTCCCGCTGATTAACGCCGAAAAAATATGTTAATCAGCGGGAATCGGCAATTCACGATCGTATTCGGGCGCGACGCAGTGACTTTCCGACGTTTCCGTAAGAGATACGCGGCGTAAAGATAAAGCAGCCCCCTGTTGGAATATCCTATGTTAAGTATAGCCGTCGTCATCGCGTCGAAAAAAAAAAATTTGCGTCACTTGCGTAAAACGTCCATGAATGGGGATTTGACGTCATTGACGTTCACTGACAGAACTTGGAGCATGCGCACTGGGATGCATTGACAGTCGACGTATGCGCAGTACGTTCGCCGTGGGATCGCGCTTAGTTTAAATAATACACGCCCCGTACCCGCCCAATTTGAATTCCGCCGGCTCATTTTCGATACGCTGCCGCAACTTTAGGAGCAAGTGCTTCATGAATAACAGCACTTGCTCCTAAAATTTCGCCAGAGTAACGTAAATGAGAAACGTTACTCCAGATTAAAGATGCTCCCATCTACCTGAATCTGGCCCTATATTGTCAAGTATTGGGATGCCTGCCTTTACACACACATGAACTTTAATGGCATCCCAGTCTTAGTCCCTAGGGTTCAATATTGAGTTGGCCCACCCTTTGCAGCTATAACAGCTTCAACCCTTTTGGGAAGGCTTTAGGAGTGTGTCTATATGGGAATGTTTGACTATTCGTCCAGAAGTGAGGTCAGGCACTGATGTCTCCATTCTATGTCATCCCAAAGGCCAGTCAAGTTCCTCCACTCCAAACTCGCTCATCCATATCTTTATGTACATTGCTTTGTGCACTTGTACGCAGTCATGTTGGAACAGGAAGAAGCCATCCCCAAACTGTTCCCGCAAAGTTGGGAGCATGCAATTGTCTAAAATGTCTTGGAATGATGACAAGAGTTCCCCCTACTGGAACTAAGGGGCCAAGCCCAACCCCTGAAAAACAACCCCACACCATAATCCCCCCTTCACCAAATGATTTGTACCAGTGCACAAAGCAAGGTCTATAAATATATGGATGAGCAAGTTTAGAGTGGAGGAACTTGACTGGCCTGACCTCAACTCCTTCTCACTCAACATAAGTGCCTAACCTCACAAATGTGCTTCTGGAAGAATGGTCAAGCATTCCCAAAGATACACTCCTAAGCCTTGTAGACAGGCTTCCCAGAAGAGTTGAAGCTTTTATAGTTGCAAAGGATAGGCCAACTCAATATTGAACTCCATTGACTAAGACTGGGATGCTATTAAAGTTTGTGTAAAGGCAGGTGTCCCAATACTTTTGATAATGTAGGTTCACTATATCTCCTTTTCTTTCCAAAAGAATGGCATTGTCTTTGTCTTTGTTTAGGCATTAGAGATGACACAGCCATATAAATTATAATGCTTGTGCAGCAATTGTCTGATTCAGTTCTGCCCCTCATCTGTAACAAATTCAGGTCGCTCTTCTGTGAGGCCTCATACACACGACCAAGGAACTCGACAGAATCCATCAAGAAACTTGGTGGCAGAGCTTTTTTGCAGAGGAAAACGGTCATGGGTATGTTTTTCGTTGAGAAAACTGACGTGGAACTCGACGAGAAAAAAAGAGAACAAGTTCTCTTTTTCCTCGTCGAGAGTTTCAATTTCCTTGTTGTGTTCCTCGTCGGGCTAGTTTTCGACGAGAAACACGTTTGTGTATATGCTTAGAAACCCGGGCATGCTCAGAATAAAGTATGAGACGGAAGCGCACCTTCGGTAAAAGTACCGTTTGTAATGGAGATAGCACATTCGTCACGCTGACTGAAAAGTGCGAATCGTCTCTTACCAAACTATTACTTAAAGCGGAGTTCCACCCAGGAAAACAACATTTGCCCATTTTGTTTAAAAAAATTAAATAAAAAAAAACCTGAAAAAAAAAAATACTCACCCGCAATACCTGTTTCTATGCGGAAGTCCGTAATCTGCCTCTTCCACTCCGCGGTGCCTTTTCTTCTTGTCCTTCTCCTTGTGAATGGGGCGCGCTGCTTTCTGGGAACTGTGTGTGTTCTCAGAGAGCAGCCGCCCATTCACAAGCCAGCGTGAGACTCACGCAGGCGCAGTAGGAAATGCGCAGTGAAGCCGTACGGCTTCACTGCCTGTTTCCCATAGTGTGAATGGCAGCGCGGGACCCGGAGCGTTCGTGGGACCGGCATCGGGGGGGCCACCAGCGCGGGCAAGTAGGACAAGGTAAGTGTCCTTATTTAAAGTCAGCAGCTACACTGTTAGTAGCTGCTGACTTTAAAAAAAAAAAATCGCGGCTGGAACACCCTTTTAACACGCAGTAACATGAGATTAGCAAAAGCAGCCCCAAGGGTTGTGCCAGTGGAATCGAACTTCCCCCTGCCGTCGTACGTGTTGAACATCACCGCATTTGAGAATGACGTGATTTGGTCTTGAGACAGTGTGTACGCAAAGACAGCTTGTCAAGATTCTCGACAAGCCTAACAAGGAACTCGTCGAGGAAAACGATGTTTCATTTACGAGTTCCTCGGTCGTGTGTACAAGGCCTTAGTGTCATCCACATCAAGTAGTAAAGATTCCTGTTGCAGCCACAGTGTGGTCGTTTTAAGTGCAAATGGTCAATTGCCGGATGATATTTGCTGTGTATGTCATCTCCTCTATGGTTTGTAACGCACAACATGGACTACCAGATGATTATGAGACCCCATGAGGGATCACCTATCCAATATCAATACTCAAAAGAACACAAATGTAGCGAAACATTTTTTACATCACCAAGGATCAAGCCTTAGGTCTTTGAGAGTAGTGATGTTGGGAACATAACATTTTCCGTTCACGAACGGCGAACGCGAACTTCCGCAAATGTTCGCGAAAGGGCAAAACCGCCATAGACTTCAATGGGCAGGCGAATTTTAAAACCCACAGGGACTTTTTCTGGCCACAATAGTGATGGAAAAGTTGTTTCAAGGGGACTAACACCTGGACTGTGGAATGCCGGAGGGGGATCCATGGCAAAACTCCCATGGACAATTACGTAGTTGTTGCAGAGTCCGTTTTTTAATCCATAAATGGCATAAATCACCTACTATTCCTAAATTGTTTGGAATAACGTGCTTTAAAACATCAGGTATGATGTTGTATCGATCAGGTAGTGTAAGGTTTAGGGTTACAGATGGGGTTAGGGTTACAGACAGGGTTAGGGTTACAGATAGGGTTAGGGTTAGGGTTACAGATAGGGTTAGGGTTACAGATAGGGTTAGGGTTATAGACAGGGTTAGGGTTACAGACAGGGTTAGGGTTACAGATAGGGTTAGGGTTACAGACAGGGTTATGGTTAGGGTTACAGATAGGGTTAGGGTTCACAGTGACAGACCAAACTCTGACAGACCAAACTCCCCGTTTAACGCACGGCAAACAACCGCAAACAGTCAATTTGCACAACTGGAAACTCCCCATTTATACAAGGTTGGATACGAAGCTAGAGTTGTCCCGTTCCTTGTCCTCACTGAATGTCTATTCCTCCACCCAGCCACGTACAACACCAAGGGTCCCTCAAAGGTGACAACAAGCCCCCTGGGACGCCTGTTGTGGTTGGTCTTCCACCTCCTCAAAGCCACCTTCCTCCTCTGACTCCTCTTCTTCAGACTCCTCTCTCTGCATTGCCGCAGGTCCAGCAATCAACGACGACAAGGCTGCTTCTGGTGGTGATGGTGACCACAACTCTTCCTCTTCATGCTCATCTATGGCCTGATCCAGCACTCTTCGCAGGGCACGCTCCAGAAAAAACTCATATGGGATGAGGTCAATGATGTTGCCTTGGGTTTGACTGACCAGGTTTGTCACCTTCGCAAAAGGACGCATGAGCCTATAGCCATTGTGCATGAGCGTTCAGTAACGTGGCCAAAAAAAACCCAGCTCCGCAGAGGCTGTGCTCTTTTTTTAAATAAAAAAAAATCTGTTCTTAAGAGTCATCTCTGTTTTGTCCCCTATCAGGGGCCGGTGTATCAAATAGATTTTAGGAACCTGGAGATGGAAAAGGATGCTTGATCGGTCCTCTTACTTCCAATTTAGGGCACTGCGCGTGCGCCATGTAATGTAATGTGCAATCCCAATATGAGTGGTATGTTGAGTAGTAACTATTCTTATCAGTTTAATCCCTGTTACATCCCCTATCAGGGGACGTGTATGGAATAGAATTTAGACAACCGCAAAGAGTTGTCAATAGTTGACACACTCATGACATAAAATGTATTCCTCTATGCGTCAATCTTGGTGTAGTGATGACTGTGCTCGTGCGCACGTTTGGGAGATTGCAGGCAATGTTTTTTTTTTAAAGCCTATTGTCTTGCTGAGGTAGTTCAGTGACAGTTAAGTGACCCATAAAACAATGATTCTGCAGTGTGGGCCCATTGTTGGCCTAGTGGGCTTTAATGATCACCTTAGATCAGTGGTTCTCAACCTGGGGGTCAAATAATAATTTGCCATGGCTCACCGAATCCTGGGCTGTTCCTGAAGCCTGCACCATTTTCCCAACCTTTTTGTGGCCGCCCAGCAAGGCTGTTCCTGAAGCCCGCGGCTGCCCACTCAGCCTCTTTGCAGCTGCCCATTCACTTCACAGCATTACTGGGGGGCAGAGACTAGAGGTCAGCTGACTGATGAGGAATGTGAAATGGGAGGGGCTGGAGGAGACCCTATCTCCTGATTTTGGCATAGGTGACACTGCTACGAGACACCACAAAGTCAGAGACACAGTGATCAAAGATAAAGAGTGGTACATCCTAAAATGTTTCATATGGGGTTTTAATACTGTACGAGTGGAAGGGACTCAGGGAGCTCTAAATGTCCATGGGTTAGGGGCCCAAATTAATTGTCTTGCCTTGGGTGCTGACAAACCACACTACGAAAATAATTTTACTGTCAGGGGTCCCCACAACTTGGGAAATTTTATCAAGGGGTCACGACCCTAGAAGGTTGAGAACCACTGCCTTAGATGATCACAAAGACAATTTATGTTTTTTCTATGCAAAATTATCCAGCCGATCGCCTTTGGTCTGTTCACAATGAAGCAACGACCTTATCATCTGGGGTGTGCCAACATTGCCATTGCCAACACACTCATAGAGGTCGCTTCATTGTGATACGCAAGCCCCTTACCACAACAAGGTAACGATCACAAAGGGGAATTGACACATGTATGTGCCTTTTTTTAGTTTTGTTTTTGCAGCCACAGTGCAGCACCAGAGGCCAGAAAAATTAGGCATGTACACATGCCTGAAAAATTAGGTATTGTAGCAGCGGCCAGAAAAATGTATGTTTTCCAGGCAGAAAGTGCACTAAAACATTGCGGCTTGAACCCTAGTTGGTGGCGGATAAGTCACACAAGTCATCCGTCATGCAGAGATAAAATACAGCAGCGTGTGGACCATTTTTAGCCCAAGGCAGCTCATCCCTCAACAGGCATGACAGCATGAAAGACCCCATTTGCACAAGGTTGGATACCGAGCTACTCATGTCGCGTTCCTCGTCCTCACTGATCTCACTGAAGGTCTGTTCTTCCCCCCAGCCATGTACAACACCACGGGTACCAGATAGGTAACAACGAGCACCCTGGGATGCCTCCTGTTGTTGGTTTTCTTCCTCCTCCTCAAAGCCACATTCCTCCTCTGACTCCTCTGCCTCAGACTCCTCTTCCAGCGTTGCCGCAGGTCCAGCAAGTGATGCTGATAAGGCTGTTTCTGGTGGAGATGGTAACCACAACTCTTCCTCTTCACCCTCATTTACGGCCTGATCCAGCACTCTTCACAGGGCACGCTCCAGGAAGAAAACAAATGGGATGATGTTGCTGATGGTGCCTTCAGTGCGAATGACTAGGTTTGTCACCTCCTGAAAAGGATGCATAAGCTTACAGGCATTGCGCATGAGCGTCCAGTAACGTGGCAAAAAAATTACCAGCTGCGCAGAGGCTGTCCTAGCACCCCGGTCATACAAATACTCGTTGATGGCTTTTTCTTGTTGGAGCAGGCGGTCGAACATTAGGAGTGTTGAATTCCAACGTGTCGGGCTGTCGCAAATCAAGCGCCTCACTGGCATGTTGTTTTGCCGCTGGATATCTGAAAAGTGTGCCATGGCCGTGTAGGAACGCCTGAAATGGTCACACACCATCCTGGCCTGCTTGAGGACGTCCTGTAAGTCTGAGTAATTATGCACAAAGCGTTGTACAATCAGATTCAACACATGCACGGCACATGTGTCAACTTGCCCAAATTCAGTGCTGCCAACAAATTGCTTCCGTTGTCACACACCACTTTGCCGATCTCCAGTTAGTGTAGAGTCAGCCACTGATCCACCTGTGCATTCAGGGCGTACAGGAGTGCTGGTCTGGTCTGGCTCTATGCTTTCTGGCAAGTCAACCCCAAGAGGGCGTGACACTGTCGTATCCGGGATGTGGAATAGCCCCTGGGGAGCTGGGGGGTGCAGTTGATGTGGAGCAAAACGCAGCAGCAGAAGATGACTCAGCCAAGGAGGTTATCAAAGAGGATGGAGTAGGAGGAGTAGAGGAGGTGGCAGCAGGCCTGCCTACAAGTCGTGGCGGTGTCACCACCAACTCCTCTGCAGAGCCACGCATTACATGCTTGGCAGCCGTCAGCAGGTTTACCCAATGTGCAGTGTAGGTGATATACCTGCCCTGACCGTGCTTTGCAGACCAGGTATCAATGGTCAGATGGACCCTTGCCCCAACACTGTGTGCCAGACATGCCATGACTTCCTTTTGCACAATAGAGTACAGGTTGGGGATTGCCTTTTGTGAAAATAAATTTCGGCCAGGTACCTTCCACTGCGGTTTCCCAATAGCTACACATTTTTGAAGGCCTCAGACTCCACCAGCTTCTATGGTTAAAGCTGGTGGGCAAGGGGGTGACTCTGTGACATTTGCTTCTTACGCTCAAACATGTCCTTGACAGACACCTGACTGTGGGCAGATGAGCAGGAACTGCTCAAGGCGAAGTGGCGGATGGTTGAGAGGGGGCAAGGAGGACAGCAGTGGCTGTCATGGCTGAGGATGCTGGACCAGGAGGAGGATGGTGGCTTTGAGCTTGTGTGCTGCTTGTACTCGTCATCATGTGTTGATCACATAGGCGTTTGTGATGTGTGATCATGTGCCTTCGCAAAGCAGTTGTACCTAGGTGGGTGTTGGATTTCCCACGACTCAGTTTCTTTTTTTTTTTTCTCAATCAAAGTTTATTAACATAGAAAGGAATTGAAAATTCACATTACAACGGATAAGTAGAAATAGAACAAGAAATACAGAATACACAAAAAAAATTGCTCTTATCATTGCAGATACATATTCATACAAGTATGTAAACTGATCCTTTGTTGTAGGTAAGTAAAGTAAGATAAACATTGCAGATCATTGGAAAGTGGGATATGGAGTAGGATGAAAAAAGGAAAGAAGGGGTGGGGGTCAAAATTAAGTATAATAGGTGTCTTAAATTCAAAGAAATCTATACAATTGGGATCAATATTCTTGTCTCAGGTGGGATACATAGTCAGAATCAGCATAGTTGAACTACAACATTAATATTACAGATTTTCGTGGCAAAAAGTGACGTCTCAGCGATATATTAGAATAAGGTTGATAGAGCCTGAGAAGTGTTGTGGACAAAATCATGACATCAACAGTTGGTAATCATTGGAGTATTTAAATAAAACCCATGGTTGCCATGTGTCACGGAACAGTGTCGAGTTTTCTCTCTTCATGGCTACGATTTCGTCCATTTTGTGTATATAGTGTACCCTGTCTAGCCACTCTCTGATAGAGGGGCATGCAGTCGTCTTCCAGTGACGGGGGATTAATGTTTTCGCTGCCGTCAAGAGGTGCCTAGTGAGTGACTTTTTATAGCTTCTAATCGAAAGGTGATTTACATGGAGAAGGCAAGCGGCTGCATCTAATGTAATACTTGTATCTGTAATCACCTTCACCCAGTGTATTATTTGGGACCAATAATTAAGTATTGGGGGACAGTACCATAGGATATGTGCGAGGGAGACGATCTCTGTTTTACAGCGCCAACATGTGTCTGAGGTGGTCGGTGACCACTTCTTTGCTTTCAAGGGTGTAATATACCATCTCATGAGGGTCTTATAGGATATTTCTTGAAACCTCGAACTAAGGGAGCATTTATGCGCACATATCGAGGCCTTCTCCCATTGGTCATCGTTTATAGATACCTTTAGTTCGCTCTCCCATCTGGCTTTGATCTTATTTTGTGGTTGTGTATGCGGTTGGCTGAGCCATGAGTAGGCTAGGGCTGTTGTTTTGAGGATCTTGGAGCCCGATAGGCAGATCTGCTCCAGTTGGGTGGGAGCCCTACAGTACTCTGTTTTGTGTTTGCTGTTTATTAGGAAATTCTGTATTTGAAGATAAAACCAGAATCCTGGAAAGGCCTCCCCTAGTTCGGATTTCAACATTTGAAGAGTTTTGATTCTGTTTCCCTTTAGACAGTGAGTGGCTAAGAGTTTTTGTGTATGTAAAGATGATTGGGGAAACTGTATGTCTAAGCCTGGAGGGAAATCTGGGTTGTCCGTAATAGGTGTCAGTGGGCCTGGTATAGAAGCTAGGTTGTAAGTTGAGGCTGCACCGTGCCATACCGCCAAAGTCGCGGCGACTAGCGGATGGGGGATCTTGTTTGTTAGTTTTGAATTGGAGGACCAGGGGTTGAAGGTTTTATGTCTAGTGTGTTGGGTCGTTTCTAGATGGACCCAGTCTTTTGTTGATTGGTGGCAGTGCCAGTCTATGAGTCTAGTAATATGGGCAGCTACGTAATATTTCTTAAAGTCCGGGAGACAAATGCCCCCCTTGTTCTTGGGGAGAGTTAGCTGAGAGAAACTAAGCCTCGGTCTTTTCCCCGCCCACAAAAATTTCAGCTGGACGCTGCGGAGTTTGGAAAAGAAGGAGGCGTTCAGTTTGATTGGCAAAGTGTTAAAGTAATAGAGCAGTCTCGGTAGTACTGTCATTTTTAATATGGAGGCCCTACCGAACCACGAAAAGAGTTTCGGCGTCCATCTATGTAGGTCTTTGGTAATTGATTGTAAGAGAGGTGTAAAATTTGCAGCATAGATAGCGTCAATTGTCGGTGTCAGTTTTATACCTAAGTATTTAAGGCTTTTTTGTTCCCAGTGGAAGTTATGGTTGCTTTTCAGAGAGTCATATTCATTGGCTTTAAGGGAGAGGTTGATTGCTTTCGACTTGCTATGGTTAATTTTAAAATTGGAGATATATCCAAAGGTAGTGAAATTTTTTATCAGGTTAGGAAGGGATATGTGGGGCCTAGTTATAAAAAAAAAGGAGGTCGTCGGCATAGGCGGCTATTTTAAATTCTCTATCATGTACATTGAAACCTCTAATGTCTGGGGAGTTGTTGATGGTTCTGATTAAAGGTTCTAAAGAGAGGATAAACAGAAGTGGGGATAGTGGACATCCTTGTCAAGTGCCGTTTGAGATTTTTATTGGTTCTGAGAAGGTGTTGTTAATTTTAATCAGGGCCTGTGGGTTAGAGTATAGGGCTCCAATCCAATTTAGCATGTTACCTCCCAGTCCTATGTGTTTGCAAGTGGCCATCATGTAATCCCATGAGACTCTATCGAAGGCCTTCTCCGCATCGGTTGACAGGAGAAGGCCCTCTAGCCCGCTAGTGGATCATGCCTCAAAGTAAAAACAAACAACGCCAGATACAATACTTCTGGGTTGGACTGGGTGCTGCGTCACTTCCGGTCACGTCTAGCAGGGCCTTACGCGTTATGTCACGGCACGTGACTTCATCAGACGCTCTGCCAGCATTTTCCTTGATCGATTTTGCTGAGGAAAACGGTTGTGTGTATGAGGCCTCAGTCTACACTCTAATTCATCCCAAAGGCCAGTCAAGTTCCTCCACCCCAAACTCGCTCATCCAAAGAAAAACATTTTCTGTAAGGTTCACCATAAGAGAGACAATTTATTTAGTTATGCTGCTTAGGAAATGGTACATGTTTTATTGAATATGAAGAAATATATAGCAAGCAGATGAAAGTACTTTTGCAAGGTAATCACAGAACAGTACTATAAATCGAGAACACCAATATATTATTTGATAAACTATGTAAGCAGTTTAGGAGTAGCATAAGCGACATTACAATTCTTTCGATCCTTAAACAGATTCTGAATTCAGTTTTCAGGTACATGTTATGTGCTAGAATTAATGGCTTTTGAAGCCATAATCCTCACCAGATTAAACGCAATGGCCCAGATTCACAGAGCGATTACGCCTGCGCAACAGGAGATGCGCGTGCGTAAGTCGAAATGTGCGCGTGCGTTTCGATGCGCGGCATCCCCAGAACGAGATACGCAAAAAATCTACTTTTTTTTGTCCCGCGTAATTTCGTTAGACTGGCGCATCCGTCCGCGCAAAAGTGCGCTAGACAGACCATTGATTTGCTAGTCAAATATGCTAATGAGGGACTTACGGGGATCCACAAAAGAACGTTGGGGCAGCGCAGGCGACGCAGTGTGCGCAACAGCAAAATGTCCTGTCTAAAATTAGAGCATATAAAAGCTGGTCTAAAAAGAGAAAAAAAGTCTACTTGTTAGATAAAGCAACACTGTTAGTGAGGAGCTCAGCAGTCACACGTGTTGCACAACAATCTGTATGCCAACATGCCAGGGGCATCGTCGCACATAGCTATACTACTGACTTTAGATGAACAAAGAAGGAGGAGGGCACTGAGGAGGGCACTGAAGAGGGCACTAAGGAGGGCACGGGAGATTTTTTATTTTTTTTGCTTATCTAAATTTTACAATTTAATCTAATTTAATTTAATCTAATCTAATACAATATTCTTATCTGATACAAGCCCCTCACTCTTCACTCTTCACGGGAGAGGATATATCACACACGCATAGACATCTTTGGCATGAGTGATTCTAAGGTGTCTCGCATCTTCCGATTCACCCCTCATGCCATCATGGAATTAACCACAACCCTGCAGGAGGACATCACCAGCCCAACACATGACACCACCCATGACACCCATGACAGCTACATATACAATCAGAGCCCCATCCCCACAGATTTCGAACAGAACATGTATGGGGACAGCTGGCTGGTTGGTGAGTGACATGGGTGGCAGGCATGACTGTCCCCCCCCATGATGCACACATCACAAGGGGCACATGCACTACTAACATCCTCCTGTCTTTTCCCTTCAAGGTGACTCTGCATATGCACTGGGACCCCATCTCATGACCCCATCTCATGCCAGCTCACATATGCATCTTTGCACGTTAAACACACACATGAATCATGCCACAATGAGAATGCATGCATGCACACCACTGTGGTTCCTAGCACACACACCCCACATCCTCATCCATGGGATTGGCACCAGTCCACCATGCAGGACTTGTGAGCTGCAACGCCACGCCACGGCTTCAATTATGTCACTGTCACATTCATACACCATTCACACGGACCTGGGGATCACTTCTCCACCACAAATGAGGGTGACACCCCTTTTCCGGCAGGAATATCACCCCCACATTCCAAAATCATACACAAACAGAACCAAAAAAATTAAATAAATGACGAGCAAAAAAAAAAAATGCCCAGCAAAAATATATTTTAAACAAAATAAGAACAAAGAAAACACATAAAAGACAAAAATCACTCTGCAAAACAGTGCCCAAATATCTCAAAGACACGTCACAAACAAACAAACAAACGCTAATAAACAAAAGCACCTTGCTGTATAGGAAGATCCCAAAGGGATGTGCTTTTGCAAAGGAAGTGCATTTGTGTCTGTCTATTTATGCTGTTTGCGTAGTTCACTAAGTTGCCCGGGTCCACTTCCAATTTCACTGATTGCGCCGCTCCCGAGTTGTGAGCATGCGCACAGCGGAGCTGACCATGGTCTCCTTCAAGCGCGCATGCACGAGCCGGCCGGCCCTTCATTTGCATGGGGTCACGGCTCATTTCAATGTAACACGCCCACGTCCTTCCCAATTTGTATTACTCTGCCTTACGCCTCTGAAAAAACGTTACGCATGCGCAATTTTCTGCGCAAAAGCTACGAGAATAGGGTGATTACACGGCAAAATTGCGCAAGTCTAACGTAAAGGCGGTGCGCTACGCCGGTCCAATAATGCGCAGATGTACCTGAATCTGGGCCAATGTTTACAGTGTTTTGGATCAATTAGAAGTAAGTGACAAACTACTCAAACTGAGGATTTCGGAGTTCTTTTTTTTATTATATATATATATATATATAAATATATAAGAGATTAGACGGCAAATGCAGTAAACGTTGACAACAAACTACAACAGATATTTCAAAGCATTCCAACAATAAACATATTACATATAAACCAGAGTAAGTTAAGAAACCATTTAGCAGACATGGTTGATCCTACATTGATCCTACATTGATCAAATAACATTTTTAACTCTGTAAAGCCTAGTACACACGATTGGAATTTCGGATTGAAAAAGTCCAACTGACTTTTTCCATCCGAAATTCCGACCGTGTGAATGCCCCATTAGATTAATTTCATCGGAAATTCCGATGAATTCCATCAGAGTTTAGATAGAGAACATGTTTTCTTTTACTTAGATGGAAGTCCGATCGTGTGTACGGGGCTTTAGTGACTTTATGATATTAAAGAGATAGAACCTCTTAAAAATTTTACTAAGCCTATTTTTTACACTTGTTGGGCCAGATTTTCAAAAGAGATACTCTGTATCTGGCCCTGGGTATCTATGCGACTGATTCTTAGAATCAGTTACGCAAAGATTTTGCTTAGATCAGACTTGCGTAAGTCATTTACACCGTTGGATCTAAGTTGTAATGTTACGCTGGCCACTAGGTGGCGTTCCCGTCGATTTCAGCGTCGAATATGCAAATGAGTTTACGTAGTTTGCGTACACGTAAGGTTACCCCTGCTATATGAGGGTTAACCTTGCGTAGGTCCGGCATAAGCCATGTTTAAGTATGGACATCGGGACAGCGCCGTGCTTTTCCGTAGTTTACGCCGTTTATGTAACTCGTCGCGAATAGGGCTGTGCGTTAATTACATTGCCATCAAAATTAATGTATTTGCGTCGTACTATGGAGCATGCGCAGTGGGCTATGTTTAGGGCCGGCGCATGCGCAGTTCGTTCGGCGCAGGACTCCTTCCCTATTTGAATTACGCGGCCTTACGCCATCCTATTTACGCAACGCCGCCACACATTATGGAGCAAGTGCTTTGAGAATACAGCACTTGCCCGTAAAAAGTGCAGAGGCGTAGCGTAAATGGGTTACGCTACGCGCCGCACAAAAAGCGGAGATCTACGAGAATCTTGCCCGTTGTTTACAAGTTAAAATGTGTTGTGTTTTTTTGCTAGAAAATTACTTAGAACCCCCAAACATTATCTATTTTTTTCAGACACACTAAAGAATAAAATGGTGTTGCCATACTTTATGTTTTCAATAAAAATATGTCAAACTGCCCTCAGGAAAAAAATGCATGGGGCTAGAAGGATTCCCACTCCACCTCCCTTACGTCCGCTTGGTCTGGGGGAGTAAGTCCAGAGAAGGCCACTGTAACGGTCACCACCGCTTACGACCTTCCATCCAACCACGACAAGCTTATCTGACACACTCCGACAATATTGCATACACGATCCATATCCTTTCCCAGAATAAGACGAGACAGAGCTCCGTTCTTGCTTCCAAAGATATGACAATTTATTAGTATTTTCTCAGCTTCTTATACAGTCTCAAGCATAATGCAGTTAATCACAGGACAATGCAATCTCCACCCCCCTTCACACCATGGGGGGCTTCAATCACACTCTAAAAGGCATTCAGGTAAGCAAACCATGTAGACCGGTCGGCACCGTCTCTTCAATAGTGTTCAATTAACCTTGAATAGTAACACAGACATCTAGTTGAATAAGTTCTCTAGTCAGCTTTATCACACAATGATTTTCCCTTTTGAATAATACACAATCACAGATAATCTTCACACACAGAAAGGAAACCTCAATCACATTACCTAGACAGACTTATCACACAATGGCAGAGTCTTGTGAGAGTGGGTGTCTTTACAGTGGATAGCCAACACCTTAAGATATTTCAATAGCCTATTATACAAAAGGTATGACTCACTGGCTGACCTGGTCATGTCATCATGACTCCTTGTGATATCTCAGTCCTGAAATATGAAGTATTAATAATGTCCCATCACATGTAATATATGAATTATGATTCACTATTAGCCACCCTACACCCAAAAGGGCACAGGGTGGATTTCGACCCAAGAGTTATTGTTGCTGCTGGCACAAGAGTATCTCTCATCCTTCCAACGTCTCTGGGTGTCACGGGCCATTCTGTTACATCGTCTCTGGGTGTCACGGGCCATTCTGTTACAGCCACTATGGGAGAGGGAAGCAGGAGAAGTAGTATCTGATTCATGAATCCAGGTTTCAGTAATGGCAAGTAGGTTAAAGGAATTTGTGATAAAGAGGTCGTGGAGGGCGATGGGTTTGTTACAGACAGAGCGAGTGTTCCAAAGGGCACAGGAGAAGGGGGGGCTGGTATTGGAAAGAAGAGCAATAAAGACTTAGTTAGGTGGGTTGTGACTGCTGCCAGAGGGTGTAGGGAGATAGAAGCGCCGTGCAAAGACAGATGATGGAGGCCCAGGGTTTGGGGATATGTTACCAGAGGTTAAAAGAAGCAGGAGGGTGAGGGAGATAATGTGGGGATGTGATTTATATGAAGGGGCATGCCTTGGAGTGTTGGAGGTTTTATCAGTATATGGAGGTAGAATGAGCAAGAGTTGGTAGGAGCAGTAATAGGGAGAGGACAAAAGGCAGGGTATAAGTAGGGGGTGAAAAATAGGGGTGGAGGTAAGAGAGTTTGAGGAGAGAGGACACAAGAGCGCATTTTACAGAGTGGAAGGAGCGCTCAATAGAGAGACAGGGTTACCTGAAGTCTGTTAGGTGCTTTCCAGAGCATTTTTTTATGTATTTTCGCTTCATGAAATCGCTGAAGTGCAGAGCTTTAAGTGCATATCACTTGTAGAAAGAATCACTTAGAGAAAGAAGCCTCAAGGATAGAAGGCAAGCAATTTGCTGACCCCTTAAGGGTGCTCAAATGTATACTGTTAGGTGGGGTGGAAGCTTGTTAATTAATCATGAGTGAATATAAGGATGCCTAACAATCAAAGTGGACCTTTTGCGTCTAAAGTCAGAATAGCAAGAGACCAGATGCCAAGATAAGATCAACACATAAAACGTTGGTAAGATAGTCAAGAGCAACAAAAAACAACATCATGGTTATGCACACAGGGCAACAGGTAGAGAAGGCCACATACCAAAAACAAATACACAGAAAGAGCAATCAGATCCCAATTTAATTTAACAGTGGAAGATGTGGTTGAGCTGACAGATATCAAAGACACATAAAGAGCAAGCAGATCCCAATTTCATGAAAAGGTGGAAGATGTAGTTGAGCTGACACATACACAGAAAGAGCAAGCAGAATTAATGTACCTTCCTATGTGCATCTGTATGATATTTTTTAACATGCATTTAACAATGTTCCCATTGTTTCAAACACGGCTATACATCACGTACTGTCTTTCATTTATTTAATTTAGTGACAGAAAACACATATTTGCCATTTTATTAGGGATGGGCCAGAGTGGTAGCTGGGGATGTTGCATAGTACAACGTGGTGACATGATTTGAACTGACATTAGGTGATGGGTGTACTCATTCATTTAACTTCATTATATAAATACTGGGATTTAGTTTTTTTATATTTTTAGCTTTGTAAACGTACAGTTAAAGCCCAACTCTAAAGAACTTGTAGGTGGGTGCAGCATGGGGCAGTGGAAATAACACACACATTTTGGGTGCAAAGTAAAGAACTTGTATTGAAATAATGCAAAGACAGTTCACAGCAAACCCAGTGTCAAGACAGGCCCTGCAAGTGTGATGCAATCTGTTCTAGAGTAGCTTGCTTCTTTTCTGGCAGCGCCATCACCATGTAGCAGATGTCATCCTCTAAGAACCTGGTACAGACATGCGGCACTCTTCAGTCTCCCCTCCCACTTTGCTAGGGGAATGTTAGAACCATTAAACTTTAGTTTTAGGGATAAGGCCGATCCTAGCAGAGCCATGCTAGAGCCCAATCCTCATTTTGCACACACTACACGGATATATCATGCCGCCAACTGTAGGTGGATACAATGCAGTGTGGCTACAATTACATACACAGTCCAGGTGCAAAATAAAGAACTTGTATTGAAGTAAAGCTAAGACAGTTCACAACAAACCCAGTGGAAAAACAACCCAACCTGGAACACTCATGAATTCCAACAGCAAGTAGGGATGCAAGTTACAGCTTAACTGACTGACTGTGACTGTTAGGAGGTAGTGATGCCACGATATAACATTTTCCATTCGCGAACGGCGAGCGCGAATTTCCGCAAATGTTCGTGAACGGGTGAACCGGGCGAACCGCCATACACTTCAATAGGCAGGCGAATTTTAAAACCCACAGGGACTCTTTCTGGCCAAAATAGTGATGGAAAAGTTGTTTCAAGGGGACTAACACCTGGACTGTGGCATGCCGGAGGTGGATCCATGGCAAAACTCCCATGGAAAATTACGTAGTTGACGCAGAGTCGGGGTTTAATCCATAAAGGGCATAAATCACCTAACATTCCTAAATTGCTTTAAAACATCAGGCATGATGTTGTATCGATCAGGTAGTGTAAGGGATATGCCGGCTTCACAGTGACAGACCAAACTCTCACAGACCAAACTCCCCGTTTAACGCACCGCAAACAACCGCAAACAGTCCATTTGCACAACCGCAAACTCCCCATTTGCACAAGGTTGGATACCAAGCAAGCCATGTCCCGTTCCTTTTCCTCACGTCATTGAATGTCTCTTCCTCCACCCAGCCACGTACAACATCAAGGGTCCCTGAAAGGTGACAAAAAAAAACCCTGGGACGCCTGCTGTGGTTGGTCTTCCACCTCCTCAAAGCCACCTTCTTCTTCTGACTCCTCTTTTTCTTTCAAAGAATTTTATTTTCGCATGAAAAGATATAAAAATAAAAGGTACAGAGCAATCAGTCGTACAATCATAGAGAAAATAAACAAAAAACAAACGTAGCAGGGGATACGTGTACGTTGGGGAGAACATAGGGTCCGTCACAATCAATAGGGCATCTTAAATATAAAGCAGAAAAATTGTAATAAGCCAAGAAGATCCACAAGGATTCAAGAAGGAAGCAAACAAACCTCCTCAACCCTGACCCACAATAGCCACGACAGAATCCCCATCCCATACCGATGGGCAGCCGTAGTACCCTCAACCACCAGCACCCCGAAAGGGAACTCACTGTGCCAATGGGTGAAGATCCCCCAGCCTGCCCATCCCTAGGCTGGGATCCCCAAATATTCAGATCGTCCCCTAGGTCGACGACCCAGAGGAAGAAGGCGGCAAAAAACAGTTGCTCAAAAGGATAGAAGGTATGGCACAAAAAAGGGGAAAAAAAAAGGTAAGAAAGTGAAAAGAAGAAAGCAAAGAGGGACAAACAAAAAGGGGGGAGGGATAGAGGGGTATGAATAAAGGGATATTACCATCACAACTAGCTAAATACAATCTGATAAAGATGAACTTAAGTTCCCGGGATGAGAGAAATACCCATAAACTGAGCCCAGGGACCACAAAACAATTCAAAATTAGGCATAGAATCATTTAAAATAGCATTCACCTTTTCCTGGGACATGATCCATGAAACCTTCCTGATCGCTGCCTTACTAGAAATGTTCAGAAGTTTCCAGGCTCGGGCCAAAGTAATCTTCGCACCAAGCAATATAAAGTGAATCAATCTACGCGTCTGCTTGGAAATCCCAGGAAAATGAGCATTCAGTAAGATGAATTCCGGAGGCCTCATAATCTCTCAACGAGTGACTTTCTTAATAATCAAAAGAACCTTCCTCCAGAATGTCCTGATTCTGGGACATTCCCACCAAACATGCGCAAATGAGCCCAACAGCTGACACCCCCTAGAGCACAGAGGATCAGCTAAGGGGTACATTTTTGCCATTCTAGTGGGAGTAAGGTACCATCTAGTTAATATTTTCAAGCTGGCTTCCATGAGGGAGATATTGATGATACCCTTAAACGCATATGTCACAGCTGACTGCCAGGTCTCCAGGCTCCACCTGAACTGAAAGTCCTCCTCCCAGGCCAACATGAAGCTGGACTTATCAGCCGGTGAGGACAGTGACGCATAGATGATCGAGATACCTCCTCTCCTCTCAATGGACTGACTACACCATAATTCAAAGTCGGAAAATCTCTCCGATTGCGGAAGCCCTAGATTGCTTACACAATAGGCAAGGGAGAAAGGACCACTAGGAGTGAAAAACTGACCCAAGCGATACAGCCCCACCATCTAAAAGCTTTTATTTCTAGCCCAGGGGGAAATAGTGGATTACGAAAAAGATGAGACAAGGGTTTAACTTTAGAGATGAGGTTGGAATTTAATTTCAAGTTATTCTACAAAGCAAATGAGTGAGAGAGGGTAGGGGCTAAGATAGAGGGTGTACTCTTAGGAACCACCCATAAGAGAAAATCCAAGGTGTGAAGAGGAACTGCCTGCCGTTCAATCTGCACCCAATCCGGCTTGTCACACCTAGTAAAAATTATAGAGAATTGAGCTAATCTTGAAGCTAAATAATATCTATATAAATGAGGCACACCTAAGCCGCCTTGTTTTCTCGAGTGAAAAAGGGTTTGTTGCTTAATCCTATATCCCGAACCTCCCCAAATAAATTTCAGAACTTTGCTCTGGAAGGACTTTAGATGATCCTTCCTCAGTGGGATTGGGAGAGCTCGAAAAAGATAGAGTAGCTTAAGGAGCAGAGTCATCTTGACGGCATTTATTCTGCCAAGCCACGATAAATTGAGTTTTGACCAAGACTTCAGATCCTGTTCCAATTTGTGAAACATGGGAGGATAATTCTGGACATAAAGAGTTTCAAATTTTACGTGTAAGGAAGATACTCCAAATATTTAATAGCAGAGTCATTCCATGCAAACTGGAAGTTCTGTTTCAGTAGGGTCACCGTTTGGGGATCAAGTGAGACATTGAATGCTAGATATTTAGAAAAATTGACCTGTAAGCCCGAGACAGCCCCAAAAGCAGCCAAAAGCAGCCAAAATCTTATTTAAACTGGGGAGAGAGATTAGGGGGGACGTGATAAAAAGTATTAAGTCATCGGCAAATAAGCCACACTTGTGCATCTTTGGACCATATGAAACCCCCTTAACGTTGGGATTTTCTCGAATCGCGATAGCAAGCATTTCCATAGCCATTGCAAATATCGGGGATAGAGGGCATCCCTGCCTCGTACCTCTTGCTATTTGTACCGGGGGGGAGTAGTACCCCTGTAAACGTATACGCACCGTGGGAGAGGAGTACAGGGCTTTCAGCGTACCAATAAAATGACTACCATAACCCCATCTTTCTAGGAGTGTAAAAATATAAGGCCAGGAAACCGTATCAAATGCTTTTTTTATATCCAGGGAAAGAAGCATTCCCCGCTGCTTTGAGCCACCTGGCCAGTTAGATTGGAGAATCGACACAATATCAATGGCTCTCCTAGTTTGGTCGGGACCCTGCCTCCCCGGGATAAAACCCACTTGATCTTTGTGGATGTAAGAGCTGATAAAGGAATTTAATCTATTAGCTAAAATTTTGGTGAGGATTTTAACGTCGATATTTATCAGTGAGATCGGCCTATAGTTCCCTACCTCTTCCGGGTTTCTATCGGGTTTAGGTATGACGGTAATAAAGGCTGCATTTAGGTCAGGAAGAAGAGGCTTACCTGACACTTTTTCATTGAAAAATGTTGTCATGAAAGGGGCTAACAACTCAGAAAATGTTTTGTAATATGGAACTGAAAGGCCGTCCGGACCAGGTGCCGAACCCTTTTTCAAACCTTTAACCACTTCAATACCGCGTCAGGTCCAAAGACGTGAACAGCGCGGACCTGAGGCGCCGGGGTCACGTCTTTGGACGTGATTTGCTTGTAATTCCCCGCGCGCGCCACAGGGTGGCGCGCGGCGGGGAAAAACAGTCCCGACGCTAGGCATGTGCAAAAGTGAAAAATTTGTTTCGTTTCGTTTCGTTTCAATTCGTCATTTAATAAATTTCGTTAAGTTAGGTTCGTTACATGTGTTGAATTCGTTTTCGGAATTCATTCGTTTTCGACCGAATTTCGAAAAATCCGGTCGAAATCGAAAATATTTCGACCGGTTTTCGAATTCGTTCATTTTCGACCGAATTTCGAAAAAAAAACGGTCGAAATCGAAAATATTTCAACCAGATTAGAAAACAAATAGTCTCTTTTCGAATTTTTTTTTTCCGAATAAAATTCGAAAATATTTTTTTTTTTTTTTTTTTTTTTTTTTTTTTTTTTCGAATTCCGATCGAATTTAGTCCGCGGGTATTCGATTCGGAATTCGAAAAAAAAAATTCGATTTCGACCTTTTTTTTTTTTTTTTTTTCGAAATTCGGTCGAAAATGAACGAATTCCGAAAACGGTCGAAATTTTTCGCTAATATAGCAATTCGGGAATTCGATGTCCGTCAGGTACACGCGATCGTCGGTGAGACAGCAGGGACGTGGAGCTCTGAGTGTAAACACAGAGCTTCACGTCCTGTCAGTGAGGTGACAGATGCTGTTTCTCTTGTACATAGGGAGACAGCACCGGTCACCTCCCCCAGTCACCCCCCTCCCCCCATACAGTTAGAACACACCCAGGCAATACATTTAACCCCTTCCTCACCCCCTAGTGTTAACCCCTTCAATGCCAGTCACATTTATACAGTAATTAGTGCATTTTTATAGCACTGGTCGCTGTATAAATGTGAATGGCGCCAAAAATGTGTCAAAAGTGTCCGATGTGTCCGTCGCAATATCGCAGTCCCAATAAAAATCGCAGATCGCCGCCATTACTAGTAAAAAAAAAAATATAAAAAAAAAAATCATAATTATGTCCTCCTATTTTGTAGGTGCTATAACTTTTGCGCAAAGCAGTCACTTATTGTGATTTTTTTTTTTTTTTTTTACAAAAATACGTAGAAGAATACGTATCGACCTTAACTGAGAAAAAAAAATATAAAAAAAAAAATGGGATATTTATTATAGCAACAAGTAAAAAATATATATATATTTTTAAATTGTCGCTCTTTTTTTCATTATAACGCAAAAAATAAAAACCGCACGGGCGATCAAATACCACCAAAAGAAAGCTCTATTTGTGGGGAAAAAAGGGACGCCAATTTTGTTTGGGTGCCACGTCGCACGACCGCGCAATTGTCAGTTAAAACGACGCAGTGCCGGAAGCTGAAATTTCGCCTGGGCACGAAGGGGGTTTGCCCAGTAAGCAAGTGGTTAATGACCTCCAGGGTTTCATCCACAGAAATTGGGTCTTCCATAGTGGCTTTATGCTCTTCCGAGAGCTTAGGAATAGTGTTGCTCACGAATATTCGCATTGCGAATATTCGCTACGAATATTGCATATTCGAGTATTCGCGAATAACTCAAATATCGCGGCGAATATTCGCTATTTCGAATATTCGTTTTTTTTTCGCAATCAATTTCGCAATCAATTTCGCATATAGCGAATATTCGTAAATATCGAATATTCGTGATATTTTATCCAAAAAAAATAGCGAAATTTCGCAATCATTTTCGCTTTCGCATATGCGAAATTTAGCTTTTTTTTTTTTTTATAAAATATAGCGAATATTCGTAAATATCGAATATTCGTGATATTTTATCCAAAAAAAATAGCGAAATTTCGCAATCATTTTCGCTTTCGCATAAATGCGAAATTTCGCTATTTTTTTTTTTATAAAATATAGCGAATATTCGTAAATATCGAATATTCGTGATATTTTATCCAAAAAAAATAGCGAAATTTCGCAATCATTTTCGCTTTCGCATATGCGAAATTTCGCTATTTTTATAAAATATAGCGAATATTCGTAAATATCGAATATTCGTGATATTTTATCCAAAAAAATAGCGAAATTTCGCAATCATTTTCGCTTTCGCATATGCGAAATTTCGCTATTTTTTTTTTTTTATAAAATATAGCGAATATTCGTAAATATCGAATATTCGTGATATTTTATAAAAAAAAAAAATCGCATTGGCGAAAATTCGCATTAGCGGAAATATCACGAATATTCGATATTAACGAATATTCGCGAATATTCTTCGAAATATTCGCGAAATATCGCGAAATCGAATATGGCGTATTCCGCTCATCACTACTTAGGAATAGGGAGGGTGTCAAGAAACTGCGAGATATCACTCACAGATGCCTGATGTCCAGCATCATACAGCTTATCAAAGAAGTCTCTGAAAGCTAAAAGAATTTTGGAGGGATCAGAAGTCGCGGTCTGGTGATGAGTCCTAATTCTAGGAAGAGAAAAAAGTTTTGACCTGGGGTATAATTTATTGGCAAGCATTCCACCCAACTTATCCCTTTGGGAGTAAAATTTAGCTCCGCTCCATCTAAGCAGTTTTTCAGTTTGAGTAGTAAGGGCAAGATTAAGTTCCAATCTAGCGGCATCTATTTGGGACACATAGACACATGAAGGATCTGCTTTATGTTGGGCTCTAAAGGATGTGTAAACATTTTCAAGTCTATCAATGTCCACCTTCCTTTCCCTCTTCAATTTAGGCCAGTTGGATACATATTCCCCTGATGGTAGCTTTATGGGCCGCCCAGAGGACCTCAGACGAAACACCCCCTGTATTGTTTAAGGTAAAGTATTCAGAGAGAGCAATATTAATTTCAGCCACATTAATAGGGTCAGATAGGATAGATTCATTGTGTCTCCACTGAAAGGGTTTGGGTTTGTGTGCGGGATTATAAAGAGTAGCTAGAACAACGGAATGATCTGAAAGAGGAGAGTCCAAAATTTTGGACCCGGTGATGTTAGGTAAATGGCACGTTGACATGAATATGTGGTCAATCCTGGCAGAGGATTAGTGGGGGCAGGAAAAATGGGTAAAGTCCCTAGTCGTCGGGTTTTGTTCCCGCCAAACATGCGCTAAACCTTGCGCATGAAGAAGTCGAGCAAATTTTAAGCTACCTCTAGTGGGACGGGTTAAAGTGATTTTAGACGGTGTGTCTATACTCTGGGGGCGTGACCGGATGCAGGAGGGTGTGAGAATTGTGATGTGAGTGTGTGAGGCTGTCCACCCCGCCTCCCCTCTGCTGACGTGCCGGCCTATGGCGTGTGCTGCGTGTGCTGTCCCATGTGTATCTCCAGCAAAGGCTGCAGTCCTGGAGCTCTGAGCGGAGGATGTGTACGGCGCCAGATCGAATTGCCCGGTGTGCGGCTCCCGATCTAAACATTTGGTGTGCAGCGCCTGATCGAATCGCCCGGTGTGCGACGCCTGATCGAATCGCCCAGTGTGCGGCACCTGATCGAATTGTCCGGTGTGCGGCGCCTGATCGATCTGTCCACCATTCGGTGGAGTCTGGCGGAGCCTGGAGCGTGCACTTGTGAGTCTCTGCCGCATTAAAGAACCAGGAGAACCAGGAACACAGAAGATCCTACGGAGTGTCTGTTCAGGGGGGACATAGACATAGACATAGACAGTGTAACTCACAGACCTTGAGAGAGCCTACATCCCCGCATATCTTCACTTTTCTCCCATATTTACTAGCTGGCGGTGGGGGTTTGAACCCCTGAGGAGGGGCCCCTGCAGCAGGATGGCGAGAGCGCAAAGTTGATTCGGGTCCAGATCCAGGACAGAGGTAAAGATTTATATACCCCTATTTGCTTTTACAAACTGACAAACTGTCCATATTAAGCCGCATGAAGTGACTTTCTAGGAGATATCCTTTTTCTATATATATAGCCCTGGACTGCTTCTTAAAGTTGTGTGGGAGATTGCCTGCATACCGTCCTGAATACCATTCTTACAAACAAAAAATGTAACAAACTTAAATGTAAAAATTAACCAGCTATTGTGCACTTATCTGAACCCCAGTATTAAAGAGAGAGGTGGGAAGGAGAGCTATAGGGAGAAAAGGAAGTGAAATATCATCCATACACTCTCTCAGCTTACTACCGTGCTATACACTATCAGCGAGTGTGTGGGCTCCAATAAACAAGCTAAATAATAGAGCTAGTTGGCCGTCTATTGATCTATTGATCCCCCCTCAAGAAAGGCAAGAACTAGCCACGTTCTATATGTTTACTATGAGTAAAGGTGCGCCTCATTCAGAGGGTGCCCCTATTACAAGATCAACTAAAGAGAGAGAGAAAGGCAGCCAGGCCGCTGCAGCCAAACAAGAGCGCTTTGATCACTCCCCTAAGTCTACTAACCATTCCCCTACAGGAGGGGGGTTATCATCTACAGCCGCCCAATCCAAGGGCACGACAGGGACATCAGCGGATAGGCGAAGCTTAGGCTCAGTAACCTCTAAACCAGCAGCTTCCAAAACAACTAATTTAACCAATCCAACTGGGCCCAAGACTCAAATTGCTAAGGAACTTGGAGAGGAGAAAACTGATATGGCTGCTACTACATTGGCTGCTGCGGCTATATCTGGATCTCTGGCTAGAGCTGCTACGGAGCCAACTGAGGAGCCCACATTGAAAGATGTTTTAAGAGCTGTTAATGACTGTAAAACACTCATGGTTGGCTTTGATAATCAACTTAAGAGCTTGAAAGACGAATTCTCTTTACTACATCAGGATATGAGTAAAGTCGTCAAAAGGGTCACTAATCTGGAAGAGCGAACAAGTACCCTAGAGGACATTTTGCACCCTATGAGGAATGAACTAAAGGGGTTACAGGAAAAAAACAATCTCCAAGTATCAAAAATGGATGAAATGGAGAACAGACTTCGCAGGAGCAATGTTCGTGTGATTGGTCTCCCAGAACAGTGTGAGGGCTCCGACACTATAAAATTTATGGAGAAATGGCTCAGAGAGATCTTTGACACTTATTTTTTCACCCTTTTTCTCTATTGAAAGAGCCCATAGGGTCCCCTCCAAACCCCCACAACCAGGAGGGCGCCCTAGATCCTTGCTCTTTAAATTTTTTAACTATGCTGACAAAGTCACTTTGCTCCAGAAAGCTAGGGAGAAGGGGGACATTATGTACAATGGCACTAGAGTCTCGTTCTACCCGGATTTCTCCCCAGAACTACAAAAACGGAGAGCGGAATTTGGCCCAGTTAAACGTACTCTACAGCAACATAATTTGATATACGCCTTAGTGTATCCAGCTCGTTTACGGGTTTCAGCACTGGGCAGGACTTTTTTTTTTCAACACGCCAGATGAAGCATCAAGATGGCTGGATGGCATCCGCAAGGACTTATAAGCCCTATAGGCTGCAAGAATAATTATGCTTCTCCTCCCCTCCCCCCTCCTCTTTTATTCCCTGTAGGGACACCCCTTTTTTTTGTTTTTTTTATATACATTTTAAGAGAAAAAAGAGGGGAAAAAAAAGGAAAAACATTTTTTTTTTTTTGTTTGGGCGCAACAGTTAAAAAATCTTTCCTGGTTCACTTTGGAAGCGTCAATGTAAAGACGCCTTTTGGGTCCTTTAAATTATCACTTTTTACTGCACATTTAGGCACAACCTAGTCACAATAATAATAATATAGTAGATAAAAAAATATAGGAACTTTGCTGAGCTTTTTTTTTTTTTTTTTTGCCGGTCTCTTTAACCCCTACAAATTTTTTATTTATTAATTTCTTTCTTTTCCCTTTTTTCTTCCAGTTTTTGTCCCTTTTGCCCCCCTTCACTACACACTATACACCGTTAATGTATTGAGACTTTTCTGAACTCTGTGACATTTTTAAAATAGTTTGTGACACTATTTTTATTATATATTTCCTATACATCTTTTTTTTCTTCCTATATATTTGTATAATTGGGGTAACACATTTATATATTTTCTATATATATATATATATATATATATATATATATATATATATATATATTTTCCACACAATTGTACAATTGGGGTAACGTGTGATATGGGACATAGGTCCCTTTGTACTCAGGGGCGCCCTTCGGGAAACGGGACATCAGTAAATTCGCTTAGCTTTGCTTAGTTTTGTTTAAGGGGAGGGGGGAGAGAGGGGGAGGAGAGATTTTCTCTATGGGGAGGGGGTGGACAGGAGTGGTGCACTAGTGGTTGAATGTTGGTTGTGAGGAGAGTGGGTAAGAGAGGAAAGGTCACAGGATAGGCCCCCAAGGGGAGCCCCAATGGGCAGGGTGGGAGTAGAAGGGGGTGGGAGGACCTAAGCTCAGGAGTGGGCTTAGTAGGGGGGAGAAGGGGGGGTGGAGGGAAGGGGGAGGGATGGGGTGGGAGGTCAAGCTAGGGGAAGGAGGTACTCCAAGTATCTTAAATATCCTTAACACCATCAGTAAGGGAAGAGGTTTTGGTCTGAGTAACCAGTCGGAGGAGGGGGAGAAGAGCAACTCCATGCCATGGTTTATTCTTGTTTATTCTCTACTATACATTGCCCATGGCCTGGAGAATTAGATCATGGAACATACGGGGGTTGGGGGACCCCATCAAGAGGGCACTGGTTCTGGCGTCAATGGATGGGAGGGGAACAGGGATACTCTGTCTACAGGAGACACATCTAACCCGGGAGACTATGGCCCAATTGGGTGCTCGGAAATTTCTATTCCGATACCATTCGGTACATTCTTCATACTCAAGAGGGGTCAGTATACTGGTGGGGAAGGGACTGTCATTCTCCTGTGAAAAGAGCTGGATAGATGAACAGGGACGATGCATCTTTCTATCCTGCTCTATTGAGAATAGGCCCTTCGTACTTGCCAATATATATCCCTCCCCCTTTTAATTTTAGTGTACTACAGAAACTAGTCGAGTTTATGTTGGATAAGCCAGATACTCCCTTGATAGCAGTGGGCGATTACAATGAAGCCCCTGATAATGCGAACGATAGATTCCCCTCAAAACCTGACTTGAACACTAAACTGGGGGGCCGCTTGGTTCAGTTCATGGAGGAGGCAGGGTTAAGAGATATCTGGCGTATCCATCATCCACAGACCCGGCAGTATTCATGTTTCTCTAGCTCTTATGCCACCTTGTCAAGAATTGACTTGGCTATTGGCAATGAAAAACTATTAAATATGGTGAAGGAAATAGATTATGGCCCAAGAGGGGTCTCAGACCACTCGCCTTTAGAACTAGTATTTAGAAAGAATGAGCAAGCACCCCCAAGGGAGTGGAAAATTAGCCCATATTGGCTAGAACTACTCGGGGACCCACAAGAATTATTAAACAATTTGAAGGAGTATATCCGGATTAATACAGGCACAGCAGCGGCTGGGGTGGTCTGGGACTCCTTGAAGGCATACCTAAGAGGATTGCTAATACAAAGGGTGGCAAGGCTACAGAGGGAATCTAGGAAGTGGGTAGAAGAGGCCAGAAATGGAGCATTGATGGCTGAACAGCGATACATTGAGGATCCCTCCCCAAGTAGACAAAGAGAATAGCTAGACAAACAGCAGGTCTATAAAATGGCTACCATGAGGAAGGCAGAGAACCATCAAATTTTCCAGAAACAATCTCAATTTGGGGAGTGTGATAAAGTGGGGCGTACGCTGTCACTATTGATACGGACCAACACCCCTTCCTCCAATATTGGAGCTATAAAGGGGGCCCACAGGCGAAACCTTAACTGAAGGAAGGGAGATAAGGCATAGGTTTCACGATTTCTATAAAGCACTATATAAATCAAGGGGAGAAAACAAAGGCATGGAAGCTTTCTTCCAAGGAATTCCGTTTCCAAATCTGTCTGACATGGAAAAAAAAAAAACTGGAATCCCCTGTCACGTTGGAAGAACTACAGCTTGCAGTGGCAGGGATGTCCAACCATAAATCACCAGGTCCCGACGGGCTCCCAATAGAAATCTATAAGCGATATGGAGACATATTGCTACCTGAACTATTACATACTCTGGAATCAGCCCTCTCGGAGGGAAATCTCCCTGCCTCCATGATGGAAGCAACAATCATCGTTATCCATAAAGAGGGTGGGGGGGAATAGGTTAAAGAGGAGTTCCACCCAAAAATGGAACTTCCTCTTAATCCACTCCTCACCCCCATACATGCCACATTTGGCATGTAATTTTTTTTGGGGGGGAGTGGGGGCTTCAGTAGGAGTGGGACTTCCTGTCCCACTTCCTGCTTCCGCCGAGGGGCTGATAAGGCGAGAGGCGTAATCGCCTTATTTCAGCCCCTCCCTGTAGGTGATGGCCTAGGACACTGACAGGTCCTAGGCAATCGCCTGTCCAATCAGTGACGAGCCGCGCCGCGCGCGCATGCGCAGTGCGGCTCGCGCATGCGCAGTGGGTGCCCGGCCGTGAAGCCGAAGGCTGTCACGGCTGGGTTCCCACAGTCGGGATGGAGACGCCGACTGGGGAGGGGGGGAGAGGAGCGGAGCCCCGGTCGGCGCATCGCTGGAACGCAGGAGCAGGTAAGTGAGTGTTTATTAAAAGCCAGCAGCTACACTTTTTGTAGCTGCTGACTTTTAATAAACACATTTTTTGGCTGGAACACCCCTTTAACTTATAGAATGTACACAGATTTTGAAGTTGGTATTTATTTAATTGTTTATGTATAATATGCACTTCTATTATGTGTTGTTGTAAATGAATACACAAATTTTGTATGATGAGAAACAATAAAGAAAAGTTAAGATAAAAAAAAAGTGATTTTAGACGTGTTAGATTTATCCAACCCCTGATCAAGTGCTAGATTGGAGTCACCTCCAAAAATGGGGGTCCCTTCAATCTTTGGGGCTAATGTAGAAAACATGGATCGAAAGAAGTTCAGTTGGCCTTTATTCGGGGCATAATATGAGATAAAAGAAAACAAGTGACCATCAATCAGCCCCTTAACCAAAAGGAACCTACCTTCCGGATCCCTATAGTCAGCCAGCCAGGAGAAATGAGAAAATTTGGAAAACACAATCGCTACCCCTCTAGTCTTGTCCTCTGCATTAGCCAAGTAAACAATGGGAAATTATGGTGAAGAAAGGTAGGGCTGTACCGCCTAGGAAAGTGAGTCTCCTGTAACAAAATCACATCGTATTTAAGTGATTTATAGCTGTAAAACAGCTTTCTATGTTTGACGGGAGAGTTGAGGCCCTGGGTGTTGTGGGATGCTACTTTGAGAACAGGTGAAGGTGTGCTAGCCATCGAAAGGAGAAGGAGGAGTGCTATCAATCCCTGCGTCACTTATCTCAAAAAGGGCCTGGCGCCCAGCAGACGAGCAAGCGGATCTTCCACAAAGAGACACAATACGAATGAAACCCTCAGATTGAACCTGAAAGGTAACAACAAGAAAAAAGGCAGATGATAATAATCCCGAAAAGCAGAGGAGGGAGGGGAGGGAGGGATAGGGGAAGAAAAAAAGAATAGAGAGAGAAAAAGAAAAGAGAAACAGCAAGACCACAGACAGTCTCTCTGAAGGTGGTGGTTCAGCAACCAGGGAGCAGATAAACCCCCTGGGTACAGATCCGTCAAAAAGCGTCTGCTCAAAAAACTGCAGACAACCCATCCCGCAGGATCCTAGGAAACCGAGGGATAGGTGGAGGCACATGCTGAGCACACAGCTCCCGGGCACCTAAAAAAAAAAAACATAGTTTCAAAAACAAAAACACACAGTGAAGGGAGTCACCCCCCCCCCCTTAGGTAGACTTTCACAAGAATGCCCCAATGCTTTCCCCCTCAAAACAAAGAGAAAAAGACAAAAACAGAGAACCAAGTCATCAAAAAACAGAGGGAGAGCACAGAGGGGAAAAGTAAACAATAATAAAAATAAAAGATAAGTCAAATTTAGCAAGAGGGGCATTAAAGGGGGGACTCCAGGCGGGAATGATGGAGGGCCCAAGGAAAGACAACACACTCCTTCCAGGAATGGTAAAAGTGAAGGGAAAGAAACAAAGTTCCTCAGGCATCTTTCAGGTCTGGAGAACATCCCTTTGTTTCTTCGTCCTCGGCTTGTTCCATAGCGGTGTAAGTGGGCTGTTCGGAGAAGGACGCTTGGCCGGATTATACGCTGGATTTGAAGTGTCCATGTCAGCTTCTAGGGAGATTAGCTTCAGGGACAAGAGGGTTTTCTCTCCCTCTTGAAGGTTAGAAAAGGAGTAGTATTTCCCCTTAAGCAAAAATTTAACAGCGAATGGGAAAGTCCACCAATACTTTATTTCCTTTTGGGACAGAACCGCAAGCAGGGGTTTCAGGGAACGTCTCCTTTGAATTGTGGATTGGGATAGATCGGCAAAGATTGGAACGGAGTGACCCTGGCACATTATTTGTTTCGTTCCTCTAGATTGCTTCATTATCTCCTCTTTGACCAGATAAATGTGAAGCTTCACAATGACATCTCGGGGGGTGCCATCTTTTCTAGGGGGTCCCAGGGCTCTGTGAACCCTGTCCAATTCTAGGCGATGTTGCGGTAAATACGGGATCAACAATTTAATTATCTCGTGAGTGGCTTGCAAAACATCCGTTATAGCTTCTAGGTAGACCCCTGATCCTGAAATTGTCCCATCTGGATCTATTTTCAAGTTCATCAATTCTAAGTAGGGCTGAATCAAGCCTGTGCTGTAGCGTTTGAATATGGCCAAAATTCTGGTTAGTAGAGGCTACTGGAAGGTCTGGCTTGTGTTCTATGGCTTCCATCCTAGATCCTGAGTTCTGGAAATCAGCTTCTATATCATTGGTTATTTTAGCAGCTGTAGACGCAAGCCCTGTTTCCAGAAGAGCTGACAATCTAAGGAACAGGTCATCAGAGTAAGATCCTGTCATAGGGATTGGTGTGGAGGGAAATGGACTCTCCTGCATTATAGGCAGAGACTGACCAGCAGATGAAAACGCTGACTCCCCAAAGGTCCTGCTTAGCAAGGATTCAGTGGAGGCTGGGGAGGGAGACACTTGCGGTGGCATCACACTCTGGTGTGCTGGAGTGAACTTTAGGGTGGCCGGGGTTAACACTTGCCTCTGCTCCGTGTGTCCTTCCACGTGTGCGGCGTGCTGCTGGGCCGCGGCGGCCATCTTGGAACACCCAGTCGGCTGAGCCCAGTCGAATTGCGGCCCGATGTCTCGGCGGCCCGGATTAGAAGTCATACGGGGGGATAGCCCGGAACAGCGGGACTCCGGAATACCCGGTGGGATACGGCAAGGTCCCCTCCGTGCACTGCTGTCGGCGCCGCAGGAGCTGTGTGCGATGGAACTCCGGCTCACGTGGCCATCTTGGAAACCCTGCGCATGCGCATCCCCTGACTCCTCTTTTTCAGACTCCTATCTCTGTGTTGCCGCAGGTCCAGCAATCAGCGACGACAAGGCTGCTTCTGGTGGTAATGGTGACTACAACTTTTCCTCTTCATGCTCATCTACGGCCTGATCCAGCACTCTTCGCAGGGCACGCTCTAGAAAAAACGCATAAGGGATGAAGGTTGATGATGTTGCCTTGGGTTTGACTGCGCATGAGCGTTTAGTAACGCGGCCAAAAAATACCCAGCACCGCAGAGGCTGTCCTCTTTATTAAAAAAAATCTGTTCTTAACAGTTTAATCTCTGTTTTGTCCCCTATCAGGGACCAGTGTATGGAATAGATTTTAGGAACCAGGTGGATGGAAAAAGATGCTTGGTCGGTCCTCCTACTTCCAATTTGGGGCACTGCACGTGCGCCGTGCACTGTTCTGTGCCACCAGATATAAGTGGTGTGTTAAGTAGTACTATTCCTATCAGTTTAATCCCTGTTACGTCCCCTATCAGGGGACGTGTATGGAATGGATTTTAGACAAACACAAAGTGTTGTCAATAGTTGACACACTCATGACATAAATTTTATTCCTCTATGCGTCCATCTTGGTGTAGTGGTGACTGTGCTCGTGCGCACGTTTGGGAGATTGCAGACGATGGGGGTTTTTCAAAAGCCTATGGTCATGCTGAGGTAGTTCAGTGACAGTTAAGTGACCCAGAAAACAATTATTCTGCAGTGTGGGCCCATTGTTGTAGGCTTTAATGATCACCTTAGATGATCACAAAGAAAATGTATGTTTTTTCTATGCAAAATTATCCAGCCGATCGCTTTTGGTCTGTTCACAATGAAGCAACGACCTTATCATCTGGGGTGTGCCAATATTGCCATTGCCAACTCACTCATAGAGGTGGTCGCTTCATTGTGATACGCAAGCCCCTTCACCACAACAAGGTAACGATTACGAAGCTGAATTGACACATGTATGTGCTTTTTTTTTTGTTTTGTTTTTGCAGCCACAGTGCATCACCAGAGGCCAGAAAAAATAGGCATGTACACATGCCTGAAAAATTAGGTATTTTTGCAGCCGCGGCTATCGGCCAGAAAAATTTATGTTTTCCAGGCAGAAAGTGCACTAAAACATTGCGGCTTGAACCCTAGTTGGTGGCGGATAAGTCACGCAAGTCATCCGTCATGCAGAGATAAAATACAGCAGCGTGTGGACCATTTTTAGCCCAAGGCAGCTCATCTCATCAGGCCTTTTTTAGTCAAATGTATCGCCCACTGTCAGTCCATTCAGGATCCATGCCTCATTCATCTTAATAAAGGTGAGGTAATCTAGACTTTTTTGACCTAGGAGACTTCTCTTCTCAGTGACAATATCTCCTGCTGCACTGAAGGTCCTTTCTGAAAGGACACTTGAAGCAGGGCAGGCCAGAAGTTCTATCGCAAATTGGGATTGCTCAGGCCACAGGTCAAGTCTGCACACCCAGTAGTCAAGGGGTTCATCGCTCCTCAGAGTGTCGATATCTGCAGTTAAGGCGAGGTAGTCTGCTACCTGTCGGTCGAGTCATTCTCTGAGGGTGGACCCCGAAGGGCTGTGGCGATGTGTAGGACTTAAAAAGCTCTGCATGTCCTCCATCAACAACACGTCTGTAAAGCGTCCTGTCCTTGCCGGCATGGTCGTGGTAGGAGGAGGATTACTTTCACCTCTTCCCCTGTTCGATTCCCGTTGTGCTGTGACATAACCCTTATACGCTGTGTAAAGCATACTTTTTAATGTATTTTGGAACTGCTGCATCCTTTCCAACTTCCGGTAATTCAGAAACATTTCAGGCACTTTCTGCTTATACCGGGGGTCTAGTAGCGTGGCCACCCAGTACAGGTCGTTATCCTTTAGCCTTTTTATACGAGGGTCCCTTAACAGGCACGACAGCATGAAAGACCCCATTTGCACAAGGTTGGATGCCGAGCTACTCATGTCCCGTTTTTCATCCTCACTGATCTCACTGAGTGTCTGTTCTTCCCCCAGCCACGTACAACACCACGGATACCAGATAGGTGACAACGAGCACCCTGAGATGCCTGCTGTGGTTGATCTTCCTCCTCCTCTTCCTCAAAGCCACATTCCTCCAAGCGATACTGATGAGGCTATTTCTGGTGGTGATGGTGACCACAGATCTTCCTCTTCACGCTCATCTACGGCCTGATCCAGCACTCTTCGCAGGGCACGCTCCAGGAAGGAAACAAATGGGATGATGTCGCTGATGGTGCCTTCAGTGCGACTGACTAGGTTTGTCACCTCCTCAAAAGGACGCATGAGCCTACAGGCATTGCGCATGAGCGTCCAGTAACGTTGCTGCGCAGAGGCTGTCCTAGCACCCTGGTCATACAAATACTCGTTGACGGCTTTTTCTTGTTGGAGCAAGAGGTCGAACATTAGGAGTGTTGAATTCCAACGTGTCGGACTGTCGCAAATCAAGCTCCTCACTGGCATGTTGTTTCATCGCTGGATATCTGAAAAGTGCGCCATGGCCGTGTAGGAATGTCTGAAATGGCCACACACCTTCCTGGCCTGCTTGAGGACATCCTGTAAGTCTGGGTATTTATGCACAAAGCGTTGTACAATCAGATTCAACACATGTGTGTCAACTTGCCCAAATTAAATGCCGCCAACAAATTGCGTCCGTTGTCACACATCACTTTGCTGATCTCCAGTTGGTGCGGAGTCAGCCACTGATCCACCTGTGCGTTCAGGGTGGACAGGAGTGCTGGTCCGGTGTGACTCTCTGCTTTCAGGCAAGTCAACCCCAATACGGCGTGACACTGTCGTATCCGGGATGTGGAATAGCCCCTGGGGAGCTGGGGGGGTCCAGTTGATGTGGAGCAAGACGCAGCAGCAGAAGAGGACTCAGCCGAGGAGGTTATCGAAGAGGATGGAGTAAAAGGGAGTAGAGGAGGTGGCAGCAAGCCTGCCTGCATGTCGTGGCAGTGTCACCACCAACTCCTCTGCAGAGCCACGCATTACATGCTTGGCAGGCGTCAGCAGGTTTACCCAATGCGCAGTGTAGGTGATATACCTGCCCTGACCGTGCTTTGCAGACCAGGTATCAGTGATGAGATGGACCCTTGGCCCAACACTGTGTGCCAGACATGCCATGACTTCCTTTTGCACAATAGAGTACAGGTTGGGTATTGCCTTTTGTGAAAATAAATTTTGGCCGGGTACCTTCCACTGCGGTGTCCCAATAGCTACAAATTTTTTGAAGGCCTCAGACTCCACCAGCTTGTATGGTAAAATCTGGCAGGCTAAGAGTTTCATCAAGCCAGCTGTCAGACGCCGGGCAAGGGGGTAACTCTGTGACATTGGCTTCTTACGCTCAAACATGTCCTTGACAGACACCTGACTGTGGGCAGATGAGCAGGAACTGCTCAAGGCGAGAGACGGAGTGGCGTATTGTTAAGAGGGAGCAAGGAGGACACCAGTGGTTGACGTGGCTGAAGATGCTGGACCAGGAGGAGGATGGTGGCTTTGAGCTTGTGTGCTGCTTGTACTCGTCATCATGTGTTGATCCCATAGGCGTTTGTGATGTGCGATCATGTGCCTTTGCAAAGCAGTTGTACCTAGGTGGGTGTTGGGTTTCTTTTGGTGCAGGTTGCAAATGGCATCGCTGTTATCAGAGGCAGACACACAAAAAAATGCCACACTGCTGAGCTTTGCAATGAAGGCATTTTGGTGGTCTGACTGTGCCACTAGCTCCTTGCGATGACCTTCCCCTGCTTCCAACTTGTCTCCTCCTCCTCTCTGTCTCCCCATATGAACTTTCCCCCTGTTCTTCTTCTCTTCGAGCGGGCACCCACGTGACATCCACGGACACATCGTCATCATCAACCGCTTCACTTGTATCTGACAACTCAGCAAAGGAAGCAGCAGCGGGTACAACATCATCATCATCACACTCTACGTCCATGTGTCTAATGCTGCCTGACTGAGACATATCCCTTTTATCTACATCCTCTGGCAATAATGGTTGCGCATCACTTATTTCTTCCAACTCATGTGTAAATAACTCCTCTGACAGATCAAGTGAAGCAGCTGTGGTGCTAGTGTTGGTGGTGGTGGCAGGCGGGCGAGTGGTAACTTGAGAGGTGCCCGAAGCTGAGCTGGAGGAGGATGGTGCATCAAGGTTCCGAGCGAAAGCTGTAGAAGATTGGGTGTCATGTGCTAGCCAGTCAACTATGTCCTCAGAAGTTTTTAAGTTCAGGGTACGTGGCCTCTAAACACTGGGCATTATTCTAGGGCCAAAGGGAATCACAACACCACGACCACAACGGCCCCTGCGGGGTGGCCTGCCTCTGCCTGTCATTTTTTTTATTTCAAATCTTTTTTATTAGGAGTTTAAACAACTTACAGCGTATAAAACATCCAGATACCATCATGTGATACAATTACATCGAGATTGGAGAAAAGTAAACCATCGTGTGACATAGATTTAACATAGATTTAACCATCCAATTAGCATGACTCAGGTGCGAGGACCCCCCCAGACACCCCTTCGGGAGCACACTGTGTCCATGGGAGAGAACCCCACACCCGCCACACTTCTTATCAAGCGTTTAAATAACGTTTATTCAAAATTATACTCTTCAGAGACTGCACTTACTGGATTAAGTCATCTTTGAAAAATTGACATAACAAAAGGAAGAATTAAACTTAAATAAAAGCAAGAGATATTTGCTTACAAAAATAAAACATAAAATAATACTATAAGAAAATAAAATAATAAGAATAAAAGAAATGATGATCAACACAGCATGGCTAGTATCTAGTTTGGCCCTTACTGGGCCCCAGAAAAAATAGTCCATAACGACCATATTTTAAGAAATTACCATCTTTATTGGCCAAAATTTTCTCATATACAGCTATCACTCCTACTTTCACCGACACATCGATCAACCTGGGGATATTGCTAGATTTCCATCTACCCACTATAGCTGAGCGTGCGGCCATTAGTACATGTGCAATTATGGACCTGAATTGAGGAGGGAAATCTGTCATATTTAGGTTTAGAATAGCAAGTTCAATATTAGGTTTAATAAAAATACCTGTCAGTCTTGATAATAGAGAAAACACCTCCTTCCAAAAGTCACGGATCAAAGGGCAGGCCCAGACCATATGAGACAAAGTTCCCACTTGCCCACAGTTTCTCCAACAGAGGTTGGAATTATCTTTAGAAAATTTAGCTACAACGTAAGGAGTAAAGTACCACCTCAAAATACGTTTTTGATTTAGTTCTTCATAGTTTGAACATCTGGAAAACTTGTAATTACACTTAATTGCTTTTTCCCATTGAAGGTTTGAGAATTCCCGATCCAGTTCTTTTTCCCATTTCAGTAAAGGGCTATACTTAGTAAAGACATCTTTAGAATTGAGGGAGTTATATATCATAGTAATTCCCTTCAACATGGAGTTATGGGAGCAAAGAAAGTTCCACACTTTTTCAATAATAGAAATATGAGTAACCTTCATTTTTAGAAGGAGGCTATCTGACTATACGTAAAGCTTTCCGTAGAAGGAATGTGAAATTTTTGCTGAATAGATGTAAAGGGCATAATTTTGTGATCTACTGTTATATCTGCCAAGGATAGTATCCCATTTTCAATCCACCGGTGTACTCTCAAGTTAGGGATCAACCACCCAATAGACTCCAAAGGGATGGGAACCCTGACCGTTGGGTAACATGCACTTCCCTCCACGTTAACTTTGGGCCAAGCTTCACATGCTGCTTGAATAGTAGGGTGGTCCTCAACCTGTACCTTCGTTGATAAAGCGGAGGCCACAAGAAGAGAAAGTGGTGAAAGGGCATGAAGCCTAGCAAGTTCTAGTTGGCACCAAGGTTTAACCACTGGTCTATTAAACCAGTGTTTAATCTGGTCAATAACAACCGCTGTAAAATAGTCTTTTAGTATTGGTAGACCCATACCTCCTGCAGATGTATGTTTGGTTTGTATGTGAAGAGAACATCTGGCTCTGCTCCCCCCCCCCCCCATACGAAGTTCGACAGTTGTTTTTTCATTATGTTAAAGAAGGAAGGAGGTACCTTAATGGGCAGTGCTCTAAAGACGTAAAGCAATTTCGGTAATAACAACATTTTGTAAGCTGCTAATCGGCCAGACCAGGACAAGTAATACCTTCCAAGACGTGAGATTTCTTTTTGAAACTTATCGATGAGTGGCACATAGTTTAAATGGAATAGATTTGCTATAGGAGAGGTGAGTTCAATACCCAGATACGTAATAGATTTTTTAGTCCAGGGGTATGGGAGTAACTTTTGAATCCGTCTCTCTACTTCCCTAGGGATCGAAATACCCAATATATTTGATTTTGCTGCGTTGACCTTATAGTATGATGCTCTACCAAAGTCCTGGAGGACATTGTGAGCTGCAGGCAGGGACACTTTCGGATTAGAAAGTGACAAGATCACATCATCAGCAAACAACGAAATCTTGTGTTAATGCGATTGCGAGGATATACCCTAAATAAGGGGGTCAGATCTCACCCTTTCTGCCATAGGTTCCATTATTAATGCAAAAATTAGAGGGGACATAGGGCAGCCCTGTCGAGTCCCATTTGTAATGTGAAAACTTTTAGAAAACATGCCCTCTGTATAAACATAGGCCGACGGCGACGAATACAGTGCCAAAATTGCATCTCGCATCTCAGCACTCTCCCAAGGAACCCCCAGTGGACTCTATCGAAAGCCTTCTCCGCATCTAATGTAAGAAGCAGAGAAGGCTCTCCCCTCTTTTCGGCTATATGTTGAATATTCACCATTCTCCTAGTAGCATCCGTCGTTTGTCGGCCCGAAACGAAACCTACTTGGTCATAATTTATCAGTTTGGGTAGCACATCTGACAATCTGCGCGCTAATAGTTTGGCATACAGTTTCACGTCCGCATTTAATAGGGAAATGGGTCTGAAGTTTTGAGGCAAATTAGGCTCCTTACCCGGTTTTGGTAGGGTGATTATAGTGGCTGTAAGCATCTCCGGTGGGAAAGATACTCCTGCTATTGCAGCGTTAAATACTTGTTGAAGGTGTGGAGATAAGACATCGCCAAAAAATTGATAATACTCTGAAGTGTAGCCATCTGGGCCTGGGGATTTATTATGTGGGAGATTTTTTATTATCTGTTCTATTTCCTGAGAGAGAATTGGTAAATTCAATCTGTCCAAGTCAATTTGTGAAATGGTGGGCAGGTCAATGGATTCAAGAAAGTCCGAAATTATGGTGTCCGTAGAATGGGGAGTATTGGGATCATCTTTAAGGTTATACAGGGCTTCGTAATATTCACTAAAGGCATCCGCAATCTCTTTGGGATTCGTAACTCTAGTTTTACTCTTGGGATTTAAGATATGAGATATCTTCTGTTTAGTAACCTTTTCTTTTAATTGGTTAGCTAGCAATTTCCCTGCTCTATTCCCATATCTATAGGATTGGGCTTTTAGGGAACGAAGTTGATAGTCATGCTGAGACACCAAGAGCACTCTTAAATCATGTCTTGCAGTAAACAACTCATCCCTTATTGTCTGAGTGGAATGTTGCTTGTTAATAGTTTCCAATTGGTTAATAGTAGTCAATAAGTCATTAAGCTTTTTCGATTTCTGCCGTTTGAGCCTAGAGCTCATCTGAATAAGTAGACCCCTGATATACACTTTATGAGCATTCCATAGCGTGAAAGGATCGCTAACCGAAGGGCCATTAATAGCAAAAAATTCAATGAGAGATGTGTGTATTTTTTCTAAATTTGCTGGTTTGGACAGTGTGTGAATGTCCATACGCCATCTGTTAGCCCTGGTTTCGGTCCGACGATCCCCCACCACCATGGAAATTGGGGCGTGGTCAGACCACGTTATGCAATGAATGCTTGAGTCAACAATATTCTGCAAAATAAACTTATCCACTAAAAACAAATCTATGCGAGAATACGTTTTGTGCATGTTAGAAAAAAAAGTGAAGTCCCTTTCCAAGGCGTGCTGGCACCTCCACACATCATACAGGCCTGAGGACGAAATGAAGCAGTTCAATGAGGCTCTTTGATGTTTAGATTTAGTCCCACTAGATAAATCCATATCTCTGTCAGGAATCATGTTAAAGTCTCCACATAAGATAATTGCACCTTGTTTCATAGAAGACACCTTCTTCCATATTTTCTGCAAAAATTTCAGTTGCTTTGTATTAGGAAGATAAACGTTGACCAGAGTGAAAACGGTATTCTCAAGTTCACAGATTAAGATAATGTACCTGCCCGCAGTGTCTGTAAATACATCCAGTTCTTTAAAATGTATAGAGTCTCTGATAGCTATTGCTACCCCTCCTTTTTTAGTAGGGCCGTTTGCAGTATACACATGAGGAAACATGCGGTGTTTGAAAGTAGGGGGCTTAAGTGAGCAAAAGTGTGTTTCTTGAATGCAAAAAACTTCGCTCCGGAGTCTAATAGCTTCTTTCCATGCCATTTGCCGCTTTTGAGGACTATTCAGTCCTTTAACATTGAGAGAAGATATATTGATGGGCATGGCGAAACAAGAATAGACTGCGAGAATGCAACAAGTAGGTACGTGCAGGAATAGAGAAGGTTACCTGGCAGTAGATGAAACGTTGGGTATCCCCCGGAAGTTAGCTCCTTTATAATTGGAGTCACAGTCTGTTGAGTTTGGAAGGTAGGTCTGGTGTATCCTATACAATTACCCTGCTGAATTCCTCCAAAGAAAAAAAAAGAAAAAAAAAGAGAAAGTGGCAAGGATAAAAAATAAAATAAAAAATAAAACAGAAGGACACCACAAGTAAAGAACAAAATGCGATTCTAATCAGAACCTGTGCGGTAGAACAACCGCTCAACTTTGGGGGTCAAGAAAAAAGGGACAAATAACAGAGCTATCCCCTGGACCGATCGAGAGACTGGTAATTAGATCATGAAAACTCAAAAATTAGCCTGTTTCGGCATCCGAGCAGTCTCTAGGTGAGGTAGGTGTCCCAGGACGGGTTCCTCCCGCATTGCCAGATGGAATAATTTGCCAGTTTCGCAAGAGGCGCAAACCTTCCTTGACACTAGAGATTGTGTGGGTAGTGCCATCTTTGGTTATCAACAGTTTCGCCGGGTAGATCCATCTATACACTATTTTGTGATTGAGCAGCGGCTTCGTAATATTAGCCAGTTCCCTGCGCCGTTGCATAGTGAATGCAGATAGATCTGTAAAGAATGAAAGTTCCTGTATGTCAGAAGGTATATTATCGCGGTCTCTGACCGCAGCCATGAAATGATCTTTAACGTGGAAAAAATGTATCCTGACAATGGCATCCCTTGGTAGATGTGAAGCAATGTGTTTAGGCTTAGGAAGTCTGTGGATTCGATCTATAATTAGGTCATCCAAAGGAGCTTCAGGGAGTACTGCTTTCATGACATTAAGAAAGTAGTCCTTCAGATCAGGAGGCTTGATTTTTTCAGGGATTCCTCTTATTTTAACATTATTCCTCCTAGACCTATCTTCTAAATTTGCCAGTTTTTGTTGGATCTGTAAGATCTCCTCATTTCTATCATTATGGGCATCAACCATGTCATTAAATGTGGAAGCAAATTGGGGCGTGGCTTGCACGCGAGCTGAATGGCCGCATAAACTCTGAGCTCCTGCCAGCCGGTCTAAAGCGACGACATACAGGCAGGTTTACCGGCGCATCGAATCACCCAAACCAGCGGGTACCACTCAGCGGAGCTCGGGGAGCGATGTCCCGCAAACGGAAGGACGAGCGGTACCTTCAAAAGCTCACGGGCTTCTCGTTCCAGCCGTCACGGAGGAGCCTCGTCCAAGATGGCGCCGGCGGCACCGCAAGGAAGGCACCCACGGCCTACACAGACGTCCCCAGCAGCGATCCGGGAGAGACAGAGGGTGGATCGTCATCACCCGCACGCACCGGCTCCCCACCACTATCCCCTGGCACCCGGAGCCCAGCGAAAGCGCGGATGCGCCTAGACCCCGCGCACCAGGCCGGAACTGTGAGTACACATCTCCATAACCCTGATGCCATCTCCTCTCTGCAGACATCCATTGCGGCCTTCCCCACATCAGGACAACCTGTCCTAGACACAACAATGAAGGACATGCTAGTGCTATTACAGTCCTCACTAATGTCCAACCTATCCTCCCTCATGCAAAAATTCTCCTCAGACATGCAGCATGTGGGCGATAGAGTGTCATATATTGAGGACAAAATGGAGGAGTGCACAGTGACTGTAAACGACCTGGTTGATACATGTATGGCCCAGCAAGATGACACCGATTGGATCAAATCAAAATTAACGGACCTCGAGGACAGGTCCAGACGCAATAATATCAAAATTAGGGGGGTACCTGAGTCTGTCCTGCCTACCGACCTACGCTCATTTGCGGGTACACTTTTCTCCACACTACTACCTGATTTGTCACCCATTGAGCTGACAATCGATCGCATTCACAGGATCCCCAAACCACGGCACCTGGCAGACACGGTCCCAAGAGATGTGCTCCTGAGGATCCATTTCTACCAGGCTAAAGAGCAAATTCTGTACAAAGCACGCACTCTCCAGAATCTCCCTGCCCCATACGCTGACATTCAAATGTTCGCGGATCTGTCCCAACACACGCTTCAGTTGAGGAGGCAGCTGAAATCTGTGACCAAAGCCCTCACAAATCACAAAATAACGTACAAATGGCGCCACCTGGCTACTATCCTGGTGACCCACAATGGGATACCTCACACCATCTCTACGACGGAAGGCGGCACCAAACTACTGCTGTCCTGGGGCATCATCCCGGAGCTCCCACAATCCTATGAAGACAAATTGGGAAGACCCTCTCCTCCACATAAAAACGCCATCTCCACTGGCCACCATCCTACCAAGCCCCGGTAATCAACCCTGCCTGTCCATATCCTGGTCCACAGTACAGACTGCACCGGTTGGCAGCTCGTTTTGTTGTTGTTCTCACTGCTTGCTTTTTTGAGCCTGAACTCTGCCCCACGCATTGCTCAGCAGTCGGACGTGGTCTGCCCTGCTGATTGATATTGCTGTAGTTGGACTTTGTCCTTCCTTACTGCACTTGATATCTGTGCTCTTCTTTTTATTTTTATTTCATTATTTTCTTTTATTTTCTCTATCTTGTTTAATCATTACCTTTCCTTTAACTGCTCAATAGCTCTCGTATAGGAGCTCGCACTCCTCGGCATATCCTGAATCTACCCCACATCCAACTGGCACTGAACTTTGACTTCGGAGTACTCTCATACTGTGTCCTCATCTATTGCAGCTTTGACAGAGGTCTGAGAATCGTTTGTCCGCCCACTGCTAACTGTAAGTCTCCTTTCCCACACCCTGATCCTCTGTCTAGCCACCATGTCATTCTCCATTTTATCACTGAACGCAAAAGGATTTAACCATCCAGTCAAACGCTCTTCCTTGTGGAAGTCAGCCTTATCACTTAACTGTGATATTCTCTGCGTCCAGGAGACCCACCTGACACAACAATCGCACCCCAGCTGCCAACACCGGCAATTCCCCCATGTCTTCACTTCATCCTATACGAAGAAGCAGAGGGGAGTGTTAATTGCTATCCGAGATTCCATCTCTTTCCAATTGCAAGATAGTATTCTAGACCCGGAGGGACGTTTTATCATTTTAATATGTTTGATTAACAATGTTCAGTACACTCTGGTTTCGCTGTATGCACCCAATGAGCGTCAGTTATCATTTCTTAAATCCGTTATGAAAAAGGTCAAAGGCTCCCAGAAGGGTCATCTCCTACTATGCGGTGACTTTAACCTTGTCCCAGACCAGGTTATGGACTCCACTGCGGGACCCAAGCGACATGCATCCCCCCTGAAGAGCTTTATTTCATCGAACGAGCTGTTCGACGTGTGGAGGTGTTGTCATGCGAGCGAGAGGGATTATACCTTCCTCTCCCCGCGTCACAACACCTACTCGCAGATAGACCTGTTCTTGTCAGACAGGTCGTTACTCCAAAGGATCACTGCCTCAACGATCCACCCCACCACCTGGTCGGACCATGCCCCTGTTAGCATCACCATTGATTCCCAGGTCTCCCCATCAAATTCTTACCTCTGGAGGGCTAATAACTCTCTCATTCGAGACCCGCACACTGCTAATCTTATACAGCAACACCTGGAGGAATACTTCTCCCTAAATTCCCACTCTGTGTCTGACCCGGTGGTGCTGTGGGCTGCTCACAAGGCGGTAATCAGAGGAGTATTTATACAACTAGGAGCTAGAGCGAAACGAAATAAAGCGCGGAAAATAGATCAACTGACGGCTGACATAGAGCTCGCCGACTCCCAAAACAAGACTAAGCCCTCTCCCATTCTGCAGGCTAAAATCTTTTCTCTCCGTCACGAGTTGCGATCATTACTTTTAGAATCATTTGAAAAAGCCTGTACAAAAGTTAGGGCTACGACCTACGCAACAGGGAATAAGGCAGGCAGGATGTTGGCATTAAAGATACGAGGTCATAGACTCAAATCAAAAATCCCTTACATTTATCACCCCCACACCAAAGAGAAACTGCTGAAACCCCACGACATTTCAAATGCATTTAGTAAATACTATGCGGACCTTTACAACTTAAAGAATGATAAGTACACCACCCATCCATCCCTACAGGAAATAGCAACTTTCCTGGACCGAATTAGCCTTCCTTCACTATCTGAATCCCAACTAGCAACACTTAACGCCCCTTTCACGACCATAGAGCTGGAACATGCAATCGCCAATCTACCTAACGCCAAGTCACCAGGACCAGATGGTTTCACCGGGGAATACTACAAAAAGTTCCAACATGTCCTAGTCCCCACCCTCTCTGAAGTTTTTAACTCAGCGGCGACGTCCTCATCTTTCCCCCCAGACATGTTGTCTGCGATTGTAGTAACTCTCCCTAAACCGGGTAAAGAACCGACCTCGCCCCAAAACTTTCGCCCTATATCCCTCCTCAATGTGGACGCTAAATTGTATGCCAAACTGATAGCTAATAGAATGAACGATATCCTCCCCACACTTATACACACAGACCAATCAGGCTTTACAAAAGGACGGCAGGCATCGGATGCCACACGGCGGATGATAAATGTCATCCACCAAGCGGGAACATCTGGGACCCCCTCTGTACTCTTGTCCCTAGACGCTGAAAAAGCATTCAACAGAGTACATTGGGGGTTCCTGTCTTCGGTTCTAACTAAATTCGGATTCACAGGCCCCATCCATGGCGCAATCATGGCATTATACTCTAACCCATCAGCCAGAGTGTATTCTGCTGACTCACTGTCTTCCCCTTTCACCATTACCAATGGGACCAGACAGGGGTGCCCTCTGTCCCCCCTGATTTTTAATCTGTTAATGGAAACTCTAGCCCAATCCATCCGTGCTAATCCATGCATATCGGGCATATTGGTAGGGGGCCAAGAGCAAAAGATCAGCCTATTCGCTGACGACGTCATCCTCATGCTATCTGATCCGCCCTCGTCACTCCCTGCGGTTCAGGAGGCGCTAGCCTGTTTTAGTAAAGTCTCCTACTACAAAATCAATGAAAATAAGTGCCATGTCCTGAACTTAGGAATTAACCCCGCCACTACCCTTTTATTGCAACAACTGTACCCGTACTCATGGGCAGATCATAGCATCACTTACCTTGGCATCCAACTTACAAAGTCTACTAGCCAGTTATTCAGCTACAACTATATCCCCTTTCGTAGTAAACTCCAGACCGACCTACACGGGCTAGCATCTCAGGAACTGTCCTGGACGGGCCGCCTAGCGGCCTTCAAAATGTTTCACCTACCACAGCTTCTGTATCTCTACAGAACCCTACCAATCAATATACCGACCCAATACTTCAAATCCCTTCAATCCATTTTTTCCTCCTACATATGGCAGGGAAAAAGGGCCAGAAGTGCACATTCCACCCTTATTAAGCACCGCAAAGCAGGAGGCACAGGATACGTGGACTTTTTCCATTACTACTTGTCCTCGGTCCTTACCCAATCCAGAGAGTGGTTTCTTCCTGAGCCACAAACTCCGTGGGGCAGGTTGGAATCCGCTCTCCTCCCTAATTCCTCTCTTGCCCCCTGGTTGCTCTCTACCACTTCTAAAACTAAACTCCCTTCCTTCATCTCCCCCACTATGTCTGCCACGATACATGCATGGAACAATTTTGTCCGCATCTGTCAAGGTTACCCCGAAAACACCCCCTTAAAAATCCCGATCGAGACTCTACAATTTAATATAGACATGATATCCTACAAACGTTGGCGTGAAAAAGGCATTCTATTTATCGATGATCTTTTCACAAATGGTAAGGCTAAATCGTTCCCCAATCTGCAACAAGAATTCAACTTACTCAACTCTGACATATATCTCTACATCAGAACTCGACACTTCCTGACTGCCTCTCCCCACTGGGAGCGTCGCATACCTATGTCCACCTGGTCCTTTCTCAAACACCCCTCGCCCTCCCGAAAGGGCACATCGCTCTTCTATAATGCACTCCAACAGAAGACCACCTTTTCCAAATCACCCGCCCTGCTCAAATGAGAAATAGACTTAGGTAGTCCATACACCACCCAACAATGGGCTAAAGCCTGCACAGCCGCACTTAGGGTCACTAGTTGCTCTACCCTCTGGGAACTCTCCACCAAAATAACACAGAGGTGGTATCTGACTTCTGAGAGATTGTCCAAATTTGGTAGGACTCAGAGTGATAGGTGCTGGAGGGAGTGTGGACATCGAGGGACACTACTTCACACTCTATGGAGTTGCCCTAGTTTATCCCAATTCTGGACTTCGGTTTTCCGCGTTCTCTCCGAGGCCTCTCACTCTGTGATCACTCCCCAACTGGGACTAGCGCTCCTGTCCCTCGACCTGGACCAAGTTCCAGTTCAGGCCAGGCACACTGTCCTACATATACTGTTATCTGCCAGGCTCAGCATTACAAGGAAATGGAAAAATCCTTTGCCTCCCACTATAGGGGATGCCATACAAACGACCCAATTGCACTGCACCTATGAGAAAGTACTGGCATTCAGGGATAAGAACAGAGATGAAGCAACCAAGAAGTGGCAGCTATGGTCATCATGGTACGATGGTAATGGCTTGAGCCCACTTGCCCTACCATGAGACCTCTGGATCCATTTTTTTTTTTTTTCTTTTTATTTAGAAACTTGAGGGGGGTCCGCCTCGGGGCTCGGGGCACAGTCTTGAACCCGGCTGGGGGTGTCTGGAGCTAGAGGTGGTCCTCCCCTGGAACACACATCTCAAAGATACCCTGACCTTATTCCCTGCTGCCACAAGGCGGCTTCTATCGAGAACGAAACCCAGTCGTAGATAATAGATTGGTTAAAACCTGTTTAAAAGGCCATGGTGTTGGTTGACCACCATGCTTGTTCTTGCGTTACATTGAGTTTATACCTGCTATGATGTTAAACTTGACGGAACTGCTCCGATTGTAATGTATCTCACTGCATTGAACTACACTGTATTGCAATATATTGCATTGTTATGTGAAAACCTTAATAAAAATCTAATGATGAAAAAAAAAAAAAAAAAAAGTGGAAGCAAATTCACCCATTTTTGTTTCAACATGATAAACTCTCTGATTGACTGAATTTCAGATTTGAACTGGCTGGTTAGTGCAAAAATGTCAGCATGCAGTGTAGATCTTAGTGACACCAACATATCTTTCAAAGTGGTGTCCATGACTGGCCTATTAGCAGTGGGAAAGTCAGTGGGAAAGTCAGAAATGGAATCCTGCAACTCCCTGGTATCATCAAGGGACGAGTTCAGGCTTACCTCCAGGCCTTCTGCTTCCGCATAATCCTGCAGCTTCTGTTTGCTTTTGGCTGGGCTAGAAGATGCCGATAGAGGTTGTGGTAGATGGCCTGTTTTCCCCTGCTTGGTAGTGTTATGGCCGGGTGAAGAGGTAGAGAGCGACCCTCGCTGTACATTAGAGCCGTGTGCATTCCCCCATCGCTCGTCGCCGCCATCTTGGCTTGTGTAGCGGCGCTGCATGGCGAAGAAATCGGGCATTTTACCCGGTTGTTTGGTCTCTTTTCTCTTGCGGGCTGACATCCTGAGGGTCTCCCAAGTCTCCCGCAGTCTTCGGTGCCAGAAATGAGGCTTTTAGTCGCCGATTCAGTCTCTCGTTGGTCCGTCGTGGAGAGGAGCTGCGTTACACAGCAGCCATCTGCTCCGCCGGCTAGACACGCCCAGTGCCTGTAATTTTTTTTAGATTAGTGTAGTTGTACTATGCGTGCAAGCTACTGTGACACCAGATATGAGTGCCACTGTGCACTGGCAGAAGTTGGCAGAGTAGACGCTGTATGCCTGACACACACACTGGGAGGCAACTGACTGATATTCTATTGCAGTCAAATTATTTTTTTTTTAAATGTAATCCACTGTGACACCAGATATATGAGTGGTGGCACTGGGCAAGTGGGCACAGTATACGCTGTGAGCCTGAAACACACGCTGGCAGGCAACTGCAATTAGATTACAGAGGGAGGAAAAAACAGCAAACTGATATACTAGCCCTAAAAGGGGCTTTTTGGGGTGCTGTCAGGACGCTGTCCTTACAGCAGAGATCAGATGAGTCTTTTAGGACTGGAGTTGACACTGAATACAGTGGCCTAGCTATTGATTTCCCAATTAAATCAGCAGCAGCTAGACTGTCCCTCCTCTCACTAAGACTGCAGCTTCCGAATGAATCCAAAATGGATGCTGTCCAGGAGGTGGGAGGGTCTGGGAGGGAGGGTATGCTGCTGATTTGCTGGAATATGTCTGCTGACCATGAGGTACAGGGTCAAATTTTGCTCAATGATGACGAATAGGGGGCGGACCGAACATTGCATATGTTCGCCGGGAACTATTCGCCGGGGGAATAGTTCGGGACATCTCTATTAGGAGGGGCAGAATGCGGCCTGGCTCACGTGCCCCAGCAGGAAGAAGTTCAGAGAAGTTGCTAAACCTATGCTTTCCATCTTTGTCTGAAACCTGAATCACCAGTATTTTCCCTGACAGACGGGTAACCTCTAAACTACACACTTGCAAATGCATGCCAACACCTGGGGAGTAGGGTCTTAAAGTGGTTGTAAACCCTCATTTTTTTTTACCTTAATGCATCCTAAAACCCCCTGTTTTACTTACCAGCCTGTTTGTTCCCTCAGCGGAGATGCGCACACCCTCTCTGTCCAGGGTTTCTTGGCTCTTGATTGGATAGATTGATAGAAGTGCAGCCATTGGTTCCTGCTGCTGTCAATCAAATCCAATGATGTGGGTGCTGGGGGGCAGGGCTGAGTCTGGCCTTCTGTATTTATACATGCAAATGCTGGACTCAGGAGTGCACACGCAAGGTAACCCCCAGGAAGAATGCTTCTCCCAGGGGGTTTAAAAATGCGAGGAGGAGCCGCAAGGGACATCGAGGCACCCCAGAAAACGATGATCGGGGGCCACACTGTGCAAAACAAACTGCACAGTGGAGGTAAGTATACAATGTTTGTTATTTAAAAAAAAAAGAAGGTTTTCAATCACTTTTAGAAGACTTTGCTGACCCAAGATAGCAGCCAAGGGTCACCTGGATGCAGCATAGCCAACCAGATCGCTGTCTCCAGGAACCAGAAAACCACGGAGAACCCAAGTTTCCCCTGACTTCCACTCCAGGCTGTGATGTCACTCTAGTCGGGCGCTACCTACAGTGGAGGAAGCAGACTGCACCTGTCTATACAAACTTAAAAATGCCCCTTTGCAGTGTGGCTGCATCCACACAACAGGGCTATATTGCTTGTTTAGATCTAGGGAGCATAGAAAAAAAGATTTAGATAACTTACCCTCTGCTCCTTGGTGCTTCTAGACTGGTCCTTGCAGCATCTTCTAAGGTGCTGATTTAATCAAGACTGATAAAGTATCCTTAGCCGTACATTAAATATGATGACACTGAGGGCCAGCCACCGCCAGAGCATGGAGGAGTTCCATCTTTGGCTTTTCAGAATTGTTTAAGTAAAAGCACTAATTCTGTTCCCTAGAATAAATGAGCAGAGACGTCTGATTTCCCACAGTTGGATATTATTTACATTTAAAGAATACACTATTGCAATAAACAGTGGCCCGGATTCAGATACATTTGCGTATCTTTGTGCGGGCGTAGCGTATCTTCTTTACGCTACGCCGCCGCAACTTAGAGAGGCAAGTGCTGTATTCACAAAGCACTTGCGTCCTAAGTTACGGCGGCGTGGCGTAGATGGGCTGTCGTAAGCCTGTGTAATTCAAAGTAGGTGGAAGGTGGGCGTGATACATGTTAATGACCCGTGACCCCATGTAAATGAGGTGCCGAACGAACGGCGCATGCGCCGTCCGTGGACGTATCCCAGTGCACATGCTCTAAATCACATCGCAAATACTCAATGCTTTAGACGTGAACTTAACTTACGCACAGCCCTATTCGCGTACGATTTACGCAAATGACGTAAACAACGGAAAATTCGACACTGTTCCGACGTCCATATGCCTCATATAGCAGGGGTAACTTTACGCCGGTCATACGCCTTAGGCAAACAACGTATATCAATACGCCGGGCGCAACTACGTTAGTGAATCGGCGTATCTAGCTCATTTGCATATTTTTAATGGGAACGACGAATGCGTTACGCCCACGATACGCCAGCATAGGCAAGTTTCGTCGGACAGCTGAAGCCATGTTTTTCGGCATATCTTGCTTTCTGAATCGGCGTAAAGATGCGACGGCGCACATTTGAATTTATGGCGGCGTATCTGGAGATACGCCGGCGTACTTTGTTTCTGAATCCCGGCTATTGTTTTTATCCACACATTGTTCAGCTTCAAAGGCTAAGTTCACCTTTTCCCAGAAAATAGCCCATGGAATCAAAGGGCCCTGGTAGATATAAAAAAACTTTGCAAAATTATCATTTTGTATGCCAAAAAAGGATATGGAAACTGCTACATACAGTATATAGTCATAAGTGCAAATTGAAAAGGAATGAAATTATAGATGTTTAATGAAAAAAAAGTGGTCTGAAAGAGTAAATACAGTACACTGTAAATAAAACAAATACATTTACAAGTGCAAATCTCAAGCTCTTCTCTAAGACCCCCCAGGGTTCACAGTGTTTCTGGAAAAGGTGAACTTATGCCTCGTACACATGATCATTTTTCCCGGCGGTCAAAAGTCCGCCGGGAAAACTGAGACCCTGCTCGGTTGCTTTTCCCCATGTACACATAGCTGGTTTTCCTGACAGGAAAACTGCCATGACATGCTCCACAGCCGTGTGCATGCTCCACTGCAATGTTTCCCATAGGAAAACTGCCGAGCCAAATAACGCAGAGAATCGCGGTGGGAATAAAGAGAACAAGTTCTCATTTTTTTTCTCTGTCGGGAAAACTGCTATGGAGCATACACACGGCCGGTTTTTCCAACCGATCGCGTGTACGAGGCAAAAGGCTTTATTATTGACAAAATATTCTGTAAAATATATTCATATTTAGTAACTAATGATGTGAATCTGAATTTCATACATTACATTATTATGTAGTTTTCACCTGTAGCTATGCTAAAAAATTTAATGAAAGCAACTACTCATACAAGAAAATGCTCCTAAATGTAAAAAAAAAACACTGTAACTTTTATACATTTGACATTAGTTCTACATAACTGAAAAATAACTGCATTGATCATGACAACTCAATAAATCAGATTCCTCATTCCTTCATACAGCACTAGAAGAAGGAAAAGACGGATCTGACTGGCTGCTTATCTGCAAAATACATAGGGCCAGATTCACGAACACTTGCGCTGGAGTATTTGGATATGCGCCGCGTAACTGTGATGATGCGCCGTCGTTTCTATGTGCCCGTACCCACCAAACTAGATGCGCCCAATAACGGGTCATTTGCGACCGGCGGAACGTTCCGACGCCAGAGTATCGTCAGCGCTTATTTTCGCTGGGCGCATCAGTCGCGCCCATTGATTTCCCCTGCAAATATGCAAATGAGGGATATTTCACAATTCACGAACGGATTAGCACCATACGCTGGCTACATGCGCCGCGCGTATCTGATCCGTCCGGCGCAAAGTTATTTCTACAAAAGGCTGCTTTATCTTTACTCCAGACGGTCACAGGTCAGCAGGAGAGCAGCTACAGCAGCGTTACCGACGATAGGAGCTAGCTGAGCACCCCCACTTGCAAGGACAACACCTCTGTGTGCCAACATGCCAGGGGCACTCGTGGTCCTAGAACTACTGATGGGTCCCCTGGAACAAAGAAGGCGGGCACGTGAGAGGATATACCGCACACGTATGAGCCTCTTTGGCATGGGGGATGAGGAGGTGTATCGCCTATTCAGATTCAGCCCTGATGCAATACTTGAACTAACCACAACCCTGCAGGATGACATCACCAGCCCAACACACCGATCACAAGCAGTGCAGCCACTGGTCAAGGTACTGGCAACACTTCATTTCCTTGCCAGTGGATCATTCCAGCGTACAAGTGGAGTGGTGGCTGGGATGTCACAGTCCTCCATGAGCAGATGTGTGCACCAGGTTGTCCCTGCAATCCTCAGACGCATGTCCAACCAGTTCATCAGACCCACCACTGAGGAGCTGCGGCAGAAGGCAATGACAGATTTCTACAACATTGCCAGATTCCCACGCACTGTGGGGGCCATTGATTGCACACATGTGGCCCTACAGCCCCCCAGTGCCACAGAGCACATATACCGCAATCGGAAGCATTGGCATTCCATCAACGTACAGGTGATAGCCGATGCCCAACGCCTCATATGGCACGTCCGTGCCAAACACCCCGGGTCCAGCCATGACAGTTTCATATACCGTCAGAGTCCCATCCCAGCAGAATTTAACCAGAACATGTATGGGGACAGCTGGCTGGTTGGTGAGTGACAAGGGAGTCAGGCATGACTATCCCCTCCCGTCATGCACAACAGAAATCGCACATGCATGACTAACATTCTCCTGTCTTTTCCCTTACAGGTGACTCTGCATATGCACTGGGACCCCATCTAATGACTCCTTTCCGGAACCCCCAAACCAGAGGAGAGAGAAAATACAATGAAGCACACATCAAAACCCGTGCAGTGGTGGAGCAAACATTTGGGCTCCTGAAGTCCCGTTTCCGCTGCCTGGATAAGTCTGGGGGGGCCCTATTGTATTCCCCTACCTTTGTGTGTCAGATCATCGGTGCATGTTGCATACTACATAACTTTGCTATGAAAAAAGGCCTGCATATTGACATACGTGATGACCTGACCCCCGACCCACACAGCCCCCCCCTGCCAGAGGACACCCAGTCTGCTGATGGAAGAGCAGTCAGGAGGGTCCTCGCCGTAGGCATCTTTGGACACTAAACCAAAACATTAATTACACAGACAATGCACGCGTGTACACCACTGATGTCCCTAGATCACACACACCACATGCACATCGCATTGGATTAGCCCAAGTCCAGCATGTAGGAGTTGGGAGCAGTAACGCCAGCGTCAAGGCCCCAATGATGTCACTGTCCATTCACACACCTTTCACACATCATTCATTCAGCCGTGGGGTTCACTTCACCACCACGGCCGAGGGTGACACCCCTTACTTTCAGGAGTGCCACCCTCTCACATTCACACACCATTCACACTGTCCCCTGCACTCCTGACCGTGTGCAGTACAAAAATAAATTAGAAAGATCATATCCTGATCAATAAAAGAAAAATAATCTCATAACCTGAGAAAAAAAAAAAATAAACTCATGACCTGAGTATGTGAAAAATAATAATATAAAACCAGCCACAAAAAAAAGGCCTCATCGGGGATGCCGGGGGCTTCTTCTGGGGGCCCCTCTCTGGCTCCGCAGCTGCCTGGATGGAGTGGGTGGGGGTGGGGGGGCATCTGGAGGTGGCTGATCCCCAGGTGGGCCACTCCTGGCAGGTGTGGCCTGCGTGCCCTCCAAGGCCCTGGCTATCCGTCCAAGATAACTGTTGGTCTGGGCCTGCATCCGGAGCTGACGGGTCATCTGGTAATGCTGGGCCCGCCGACTCAGCCTCCCCTGCTCCCGGATGGCAGCACTGTTACCATGGATGGCAGCAGTGTTGGCCTGGACGGCTGCAGTGAGGTGCTGGATATCCCCCTGCACCTCCCCCAAAGTGGTGACCACTGCAGCGCAATTAGAGCTCACATCCTGCACTGCGTTGCTGAGGTTGGCAACGGAGCCCAGGCTGTCCGACACTTTCTGCAAGTGGTCCGCTATGGCCCCCATTTGTTCTGTCTGTCTGGCGTGATCCCTTGCCAGCTGGTCCTGGACACCATCAGACACCCCCCTGGTCTTCTGGGTCGCCTTCCTGGGGCCAGAAGATGGAGGTCCTCGGGTGGAAGGAGTCGCCCTTGAGGGGCTTCCAAGGATGGGGGAGGGGACGACAGACGGGCCAGGAGAAGGGGAGGAGACAGACAACACCAAAGAAAAGTCCTGCTCTGCCACAGCAGGATCTTCCACAACCACCTCGGCAGGTGTGGTGTGGCCACTCTCCTCCTCCACAACCTCTTCACCACCCAGTGGCTCAGGCACACGATGGCGTGGGGGGGATGGGGTGGAATGCAGGCTGACAGATGATGGCCCAGCTCCGTCATCTGTGGATGACACAAAGCAGACACATGTTGGTGGTCCCACACACTTGGCACATGTACCCCCCCCCCCAAATGCAAAACATCAAATAGGGGATTAAAAAACACTTACCTGTCCTTGTGCCTTCCTCCACGGAGTCATAGCCTGCGACCCCCTCCACCTGCTCCCTCTCCAGGCAGCGAGCAACCACCTCCTCCTCTGCGGTCAGGGTGACAGGACATGGGGGACCACCACCTGTGCCCCTCTCATACCTCCTGATGGAGGCCACCTTGTCCCTCACCTTGCGCCGCAGGTCATTGATTTTCTTTTGTATGTCCCCAGCAGTCCGGGTGGAGTAGCCCAGGACATTGACCCTGGCAGCAATCGACTCCAGGATGCCCTGCTTCCTCTCCCGGCTGGTCTTGCGGCTTTTTTTGCCATGGAGAAATTCATTCTCCGTCTCCATAGCCGAGATAATGACAGAGACCTCCTGGGTATTAAAATTGAGGTTCCTCCTCTCTCTGGGGGTAGCGGGAGCAGCCATTACAGAGCAAAAGTATCTTCCCTGGGGTGGGGGGAAACGGAACTACTTTTGCGCCGGAATGGCGTTTCCGCCAGCGCTTTTAAGCGCCCAGCGGAACGCATTGCGCTGACGTTTCCCAGGAAGTGGTGCCGACGGAAGTTGTGAGCATGCGCACAAGGGGGCGAGTGGAGCCGCACTCACTGCGCATGCTCCGTGGATGATGCGCTGAACGTAAGCCTCTGTGCCGGGCTCCGCCCATCATTTACATATGATCACACCCACTTCCACTTGCGTCGGGTTACGCCAGCGCATTATCGTTACTCTGGCGCAAGTTTACGCGCAACTGCTATGTGAATTACAGGAATTGCGCTGAAAGGGTCTTCAGAGTAACGTAAATGAGAAGCGTTACTCCAGAGGAAAGATACTCTCATCTACCTGAATCTGGCCCATAATTTCAGATTAGCTACACTGAACTGATCTGAAATTGTGTATTCTATAGAATATTGTAATTCCTTAGAATATTAGAGGTCAGAAACCTGCTATTTAAAAATCATGTATTTGCTGTGTGCTGTGTAATTTATTGGAGAATGGGATCTTGGCTATACCAGTGTTCATAAAAATACATGTGACTTTTAATGCTTGCTAAAGACCTAATTTATTTGAGCCAAATGAGAGTTTACATGCAGAGTATAAATATAGCCTGCCTTTATCATTTTCTAATCTTGTGTGTTTTTTTTACATAAAATTCAATCTAGATGTACTGAGAATCACATTAAAGGGTTTGTGCTACACACAAGAAGAAGCATGACAAACCCCTGTGTTAAAAGGAATAAATAAATGAATAAAATGTAATAAATCAAATAAATTCAGTCCATGTGTCTTCCATATAGCACCAGTGTAATGCTTTCACATTAATAAACAGGTGCAGAAGTTCTTGTTCACTCCACCTTTTGCAAAAACCACCACCATAATTTTAGATGTACTCTTACCAGAGAGTGTTGACCACCTATTTCGGAGGGATCTTATATCTCATATGCTCCATCCACGGTCACTCATCAGCATCAGAAAGAGGAGGGGGATCATCCAAACATCATAGGGAAAACTATACTCCTTTAGCCCTAGATCATGGTGCTCAGTGGGATATGTCTCTTCTGCTGCCACTTCTAGCAATATCTCCTCTCTACTTCCTCCCATTTAAAAAGGTCCCCCTCATCTTTCTGAGGCTGAGGAGTAAGTGACCGTAGATGGAACATATGACATATAAGATAAGCCTTTTGACCCCTCAAAATAGGTAGTCAACACTCTCTGGTAAGATTACATCTAAATTTATAGTGGTGTTTTTTTTCACAAGGTGGAAGAACTGAGTGAACAAGAACTTCTGCACCTGTTTATTAATGTGAAAGTATTGCACTGGTGCCATATTGGAGACACATGGACTGAACTAATTTGATGGGCCAGATTCAGGTAGAGTTACTCTGGAGTATCAGTGATACTCCAGCCTAACTCTCACTTTGAGCCGGCGTTTCTGTTTTCAGTAAGCAGAAAACAAGAAACGCCGGGTTGGAGTTCCTATACGAGCGGCGTAATTGTATTTCGCCGTCGTATCGGAACTGCAATTTTAAAAAATGGCGCTCGGGGCATTCCCGCTGATTAACGCCGAGAATATGTTAATCAGCGAGAATCGGCAATTCACGATCGTATTCGGGCCCGACGCAGTGACTTTCCGACGTTTCCGTAAGAGATACGCGGCGTAAAGAAAAACCAGCCCCCTTAGTGGAGTATCCTATGTTAAGTATGGCCGTCGTCATCGCGTTGAATACATTTTTTTTTCGAGTCGTTTGCGTGAAACGTCAGTGAATGGGGATTGACGTCATTGACGTTCACTGACAGAATTTGGAGCATGCGCACTGACAGTCGACGCATGCGTAGTACGTTCGCCGCGGGATCGCGCCTATTTTAAATACTACACGCCCCCTACCCGCCCAATTTGAATTCCGCTGGCTCATTTTCGCTACGCCGCCGCAACTTTAGGAGCAAGTGGTTTGTGAATACAGTACTTGCTCCTAAAGTTTCGGCGGAGTAACGTAAATGAGAAAAGTTTCTCCAAAATAAAGATTCGCCCATCTACCTGAATCTGGCCCGATGTATTTAATTGTATTAATTTATTCATTCACTGTATTGATTTGTTCAAGCGCAACACAATTGTTTCTATATACTTGTTGATGTGACTGTATCTCATGTTAGTGGTAGTGCTATTCACATAATATTGATTTTGTATGTCACAAGCGCAGTTTTTCCTGTTTTTCATATTTTAAGTGAGCATATGTTTTGAACCGTTTCTACATTGTTTACCTAAGTAGTTTTTTTTTCCTTTTTTTTTTTTTATACGACACTTGTACATGTTTTTTCGATCATAGTTTTGTTCTTGCTTTAAATACAAAGATCTGTAGAGTAGCTGATAGAGGGACCTTTCAGTGTCTTTGTGCAACTTCTCAGGTGGTCTTTTAACCACTTCCTGTTCGGCCCATGCACACACCATAAATAGCCTGGATGGGATGGGTGCCGATATGGTCGGGCGTTCCCGAACATCCTTTTGCATCAGAGGCTCCTTCGTGGCTCACAAAGACCACACACAGGTGCCCAGTGATCGATGTGTGTCCCGGACACATTGGATTACATTACCGCTGTGTCCGGGTGATCACATGGTCTTGTGCCAAGTGATTGCTTAGTCCAATTACAGCAATCACATGGTAAACAATAGAAACCAAAACTAAACTTCTGTTCTCTTTGCTCTCACACAAATAGGCTGAAAGTGGGTGAAAGTGTCCAGACTTGAAATGGTTAAAAAACCCACACAAGAAGAACATTAATAAGTAACTTATTTGTGAGAAGTAGCAACAAAGCAATGCTATTGTTATTGTAAAGAAGGAAGAAAAGGCTGCAAAAGTAATGAATATATATATATATATATATATATATATATATACATACACACACAGTGGGGATCGAAAGTTTGGGCACCCCAGGTAAAAATTTGTATTAATGTGCATAACAAAGCCAAGGAAAGATGGAAAAATCTCCAAAGGGCATCAAATTACAGATTGGCCATTCTTATATGTCAAAAAAAGTTAGATTTTATTGCCATCATTTACACTTTCAAAATGACAGAAAACAAAAAAATGGCATCTGCAAAAGCTTGGGCACCCTGCAGAATTTATAGCATGCACTGCCCCCTTTGCAAAGCTGAGACCTGCCAGTGTCATGGATTGTTCTTAACTAATTGCCGACCACCCGCCGTCATATTACTGCGGGACGGTGGCACTGCTACGCAGGAGCACGTAGCTCTACGTCCTCCCTTTAGCAGCTTGTAGGGCGCGCACGCGCATCCCCCGAGTCCCGCGCGCGATTGCTCGTTACAGAGCGGGGAACGGGAGGTATGTGTGTAAACGCATACCTCTCGTTCCTTTCAGCGGGGGAAGCGCTGATCTTCTGTTCATACAATGTATGGACAGAAGATCAGTGATTTCCCCTAGTGAGGCCACCCCCCCCATACAGTTAGAACACACCAGGAACATACTTAACCCCTTCCCTGCCCCCTAGTGTTAACCCCATTACTGCCAATGGCATTTTTATAGTAATACAATGCATTTTTATAGCATTGATCGCTATAAAAATGCCAATGGTCCCAAAAATGTGTCAAAAGTGTCCGATGTGTCCGCCATAATATCGCAGTACCGAAAAAAAACGCTGATCGCCGCCATTACTAGTAAAAAATAATAATAATAAAAATGCCATAAAACGACCCCCTTTTTTGTAAACGCTATAAATTTTGCGCAAACCAATTAATAAACGCTAATTGCGATTTTTTTAACGACAAATATGTAGAAGAATACGCATCGGCCTAAACTGAGGGAAAAAAAATGTTTTTTTATATCTTTTTTGGGGATATTTATTATAGCAAAATGTAAAAAATATTGCATTTTTTTCAAAATAGTCGCTCTATTTTTGTTTATAGCGCAAAAAATAAAAACCGCAGAGATGATCAAATACCACCAAAAGAAAGCTCTATTTGTGGGAAAAAAAGGACGCCAATTTTGTTTGGTAGCCACGTCGCACGACCGCGCAATTGTCAGTTAAAGCGACGCAGTGCCGAACCACAAAAAGTGCTCTGGTCTTTGGACAGCAATATGGTCCGGGACTAAAGTGGTTAATCATCATCTGGGAAGACCAGGTGATGTCAATCTCAAAGGTTTTAAATGCCCAGACTCATCTGACCTTGCCCCAACAATCAGCACCAGGGGTTCTAGAAAACTGAAAATAGTTGACGCTCACAAAGCTGGAGAAGGCTATAAGAAGAGAGCAAAGCATTTTCAGATGTCAATATCCTCTGTTCGGAATGTAATTAAGAAATGGCAGTCATCAGGAACAGTGGAAGTTAAAGCAAGATCTGGAAGACCAAGAAAAACAGCTCGCAGGATTGTGAGAAAAGCAATTCAAAACCCATGTTTGACTGCGCGATCTCTCCAGAAAGATCTGGCAGACACTGGAGTTGTGGTACACTATTCCAATATAAAGAGATACTTGTACAAATATGGTCTTCATGGAAGAGTCATCAGAAGAAAACCTCTTCTACGTCCTCACCACAAAAATCAGCGTTTGAACTTTGCAAATGAACAAATAGACAAGCCTGATGCATTTTACAAACAAGTTCTGTGGACCCATGAGGTTAAAATATAACTTTTTGGCCGGAAGGAGCAAAAGTACGTTTGGAGAAGAAAGGGCACAGAATTTAATGAAAAGAACCCCTCTCCAACTGTTAAGCATGGGGGTGGATCAATCATGCTTTGGGGTGTTACTGCAGCCAGTGGCACAGGGAACATTTCACGAGTAGAAGGAAAAATGGATTCGATAACATTTCAGCAAATTTTGGATGGTAACTTGATGCCATCTGTGAAAAATCTGAAGTTAAAGAGAGGATGGCTTCTACAAATGGATAATGATCCTAAACACACCTCAAAATCCACGGGGGATTACATCAAGAGGCATAAACTGAAGGTTTTGCCATGGCCTTCACAATCTCCTGACCTCAACATAATTGAAAATCTATGGATAGACCTTAAAAGAGCAGTGCGTGACAGACAGCTCAGAAATCTCAAAGAACTGGAAGACTTTTATAAGGAAGAATGGGCAAAGATACCTCAAACAAGAATTAAAAGACTCTTGGCTGGCTACGAAAAGCGTTTACAAGCTGTGATACTTGCCAAAGGAGGCAGTACAAGATATTAACTCTGCAGGGTGCCCAAACTTTTGCAGACGCCTTTTTTTGTTTTCTGTAATTTTGAAAGTGTAAATGATGAAAATAAATCTAACTTTTTTTGACATATTATAAGAATGTCGAATCTGTAATTTGATGCCTTTTGGAGATTTTTCCATCTTTCCTTGGCTTTGTTATGCACATTAATACAATTTTTTTCCTGGGGTGCCCAAACTTTCGATCTTCACTGTATATAATTACATTCTGTTTAAAGAGATCTTCTGGATAACACAAAATCACAAAACTATGCTGATGGCAGAAACTGTCAAAATATAACTATTAATTTAGACTCTAGTCATGAGATCCTCCCATGCATCTGTCAAATTTGCAAGTGCACACAACCATACCAATTCTTGGTCCTGGTGATAGGTTGCTTATACCCTGAGCAATTCATTGTGAAATGCAGATAGGTGCAAGGCCTTATCTCCATTACATGGAGGCAGTGACGCTACAGGGGGTTCTGACTGTAACACTTTTTTTAAGGTTCGGCTAGCTTCACTGCCCTCCCCTAGGACTGGACAATGAAAAGAGAAGCAGCAGACTGATGAGAGCAATTCTCTGTCACTGTCCTCAACATAACTGATTGGCCTTTTCTTCTCCATCTGACTCTCCCAGTCTGAAGCTCTTCTGTATAGATGGGTGCAAGAAGCTGATACCAAGTCGGATTCGCATACTGCATCAATTTAAAATGATATTGCAATTTCATAAATGCAGAGCTCTCATATATATATATATATATATATATATATATATATATATATATATATATGGAAAATGCTAAATCTGTTGGGTCATATGGAGTAGGGAAAGGTGTCACTAAAGCATAGGTGTTGGTAAATGCTTTGTATCACATGCTTTATCTCAGTTTTGCAGTTTTAACAAGACCATCCATCCTTTGTAGCCTTTATAAATAGCTGAAGATGAACTCTTATGCCCTGTACACACGATCGGTTCATCCGATGAAAACGGTCTGATGGATTTTTTCATCAGATATCCGATGAAGCTGACTTTAATCAGTCTTGCCTACACACCATCAGTTAAAAAAACGATTGTGTCAGAACGCGGTGACGTAAAACACAATGACGTGCTGAGAAAAATGAAGTTCAATGCTTCCGAGCATGCGTCGACTTTTAATACTATGGATTTCCCCACAGACGATCATTTTTTTCTATCGGTTTTTTAATCATCAGATAGTTTTAAAACAGGTTCTCTGTTTTTTCACTGATGGGAAAAAAACGATGGGGCCCACACACGATCGGTTCGTCTGATGAAAACTGTAGTTTTCATCAGACGAACCGTTCGTGTGTACGCGGCATTAGTTATGAACTTGCTTGTAGAACTTCTCATGCTACACAAAGCTTTCTCTTTTTACATTAAGAGCTGTCTCAGCTCTTTTAAAATGCATTAGTGTGAGAGTACCCTAAGGAATTCATAATTAAGATGATATAAATATACTCTGTGTAAGAAAATTAAGAGTTTTTAAGCTATTCTGTTTCATTAACCTAATTACCTCTAGCAAGCAGAATACTTACATTTCAGTTGGAATAAACTAACATTACAATGTTTTTCTGCTTTGATATTTGTCATTGCAGGTTTCGCTGCATCGTTTATCCCTTCAAGCAGAAGCTGACCATCTCTACTGCTGTTGTCATTATCGCAGTCATATGGGTTTTGGCCATCGCTATTATGTGTCCATCTGCAGTTATGTCACATGTTAAGGAAGATAAACAATTTCGAGTTGTTCTAGGCAACAGCAATCACACCACTCCTGTTTATTGGTGCCGTGAGGATTGGCCTAACCCACACATGAGAAAGATATATACCACAGTACTGTTTTCCAACATCTACCTTGCTCCTCTCTCCCTGATTGTTATTATGTATGCCAGGATAGGCATTACTTTATTCAAGACTGAACTGAACGTTGATAGTAAGAATCATCAACAGCAAAGGCACGCTGTTTCCCGAAGGAAGCAAAAAGTTATTAAAATGCTGATTATTATTGCTTTGCTGTTTATTTTATCTTGGTTACCTTTGTGGACACTAATGATGCTGTCAGACTATGCCAACTTGAGTGAGCACCAGTACCAAATAATCAATATTTACATTTACCCTTTTGCACACTGGTTGGCATTTTTTAATAGCAGCATCAACCCCATCATTTATGGTTTCTTTAATGAGAACTTTCGCCGTGGGTTCCAAGCTGCCTTCAAACTTCAGCTATGTTCAGAAGAGATGGAGAGGAGAACCATGTACTCACATCGGGCACAAGGCAATGCAATTTTACCAGCCACATCACAAAATGCTGGGCGTCAAGGGTCAGCTTTTGAAAATCAGAGCAGCGATGAAAAAGAATCGGACAGACGAATGCCCCTAAAATGTGACCAGGATTTAATCATGGAGGATTTGGAGAAGATGTCAAATAATAATGGGATTCAGAAAGACATGGTTTAAAGAACAAAAAAAACAAAAAAAAAAAACTTTAATCAGTGCATGTGTTGCATTTGGTAAAACAAGAAAAAAAAATGTATTACAGTACCACTGTATTTGCCATGACAAACAATTCACACCCACAACTATTGCCACATTGAAATTATTCCATTGACTAGTGCCATACTTTTTTGTAAAGAGCTTTGTACAGCCATTACATGGAATGCCTGTATATACTATCAGTTTTTATGTATTGCAACAACAGTTTTGAAGCACTTGTAAATAAAGCTATTGCTTTTTTTGTGGAGATCAGAAATTTGTACATGACATAGAATAAGTAAGTACTTACTTGCACAAAGATATAAAAGTTCATTTGTTTTTAGAAAGTTGGCACCTCTCAATGTCTCAATGGCACCTCTCAAAACCAGTGCCCTGAACCTGTTATGTGTGAAAAAGTGATGGCTTCATCTAAGGAAAGAGAGTTTTTTGTCAGATACAAAAGATAATTAACTAACAGGTGATATAGAACCTGCTATAGTCCTGTCATTATTGGACTTGGTGTATCTTGATGTTTCTAAAGTGGAACTTTAGTCAGAAAATTTGAAATCACGTAAGGCTAGCCCCTTTTCCAGGTATAGCTATGTAAAACATTAAAAAAATAAGTATCTAGTAATACACTCTTTTACCCTGCTTCGCTGCTCTCTATTTTTAATCATTTTTAGCTAGGTTTGTAAAGGCCAATCTGCTGACAGCCTTAAAGTGTTTGTTAAGGCATTTGTATAAGGCTGCGTACACACGAGGAGACATATCCGATGAAAACGGTCCGACAGACCATTTTCATCGGACATGTCTCCTGGGATGTTTTGGTTTGATCTGTGTAAACACGATCAAACCAAAATCCCCGCGGGCAGACAGCGTGGTGACGTGGCGGTGACGTCACCAAACCAGGAAGTAAAATACTTTGACGCATGTGGGAGATTTCAGTCCACTGGTTAGGCGTACTAACCAGCGGACATATCCGACAGATGGCTTTCCAGCAGACAAGTTTTAAAGCATGCTTTAAAACTTTTGTCTGCTGGAAACCTGTCTGCTAGCCCGTACACACAATCGAATCTGTACGCTGAAACTGGTCTGCGGACCAGTTTCAGCAGATATATTTGATCGTGTATACGCGGCCTAAGACTATGCCAGCCCCTCTCTTAGAAGCTGGCATAGCACACTGTCTATGTAGTTTTTAAAGTGTTCTAAATATGGAATTTCATCTGTCTTCAGGCCAGTCACATGACTTGCGGCTGCTTTTCAGCTCCGATGGATTGCTTCTGCGGGAGGGGCCGTGATCTCCCTCTGATGCAACCGGGGAGATAATGTGGCTGTTCATCTCCTCCGCAGAAGCCATCCAGAGCTGTAAAGCGGCCACAAGTTATGTGATTGGCCTGAAGACAGCTGAAATTTAGTATTTAGAAAACTTGTTGTTAGAAACCCTGATAGAAGCCCTGATTATCGTGGACTGTTTAGAGAGGGCATACAGAAAGTGGCAGTTTTTTTTTACAGTTTAGAGGGGGGAGAACTGATGTGCTCATCAGTGTCTCTATCAGTGCCCACCAGTGCCACCTATAAGTGCCCATCAGTACCTCCTATCAATGCCCATCAGTGCTGCCTATCAGTGCCCATCAGTGCTGCCTATCAGTGCCTATCGTCAGTGACCATCAGTGACACCTCACTGGTGCCCATCAGTGCAGCCTCATCAGTGCTCATCAGTGAAGGAGAAAACATACTTATTTACAAAATGTTATAACAGAAACAAAGAAAAACTTTTATATTTTTAAAAAATTGTCAGCCTTTTTTTATTAGTTTAGCAAACAATAAAAACAGCAGAGATGATCAAATACCACCAAAATAAAGCTCTACTTGTGGGAACAAAATTATAAAAATGTTGTTTTTATGTACAGTGTAGCATGAGCGCGCAATTGTCATTTAAGAATTGACAGCACTGAAAGCTGAAAATTAGCTTGGCAGGTGAGTGGTGAGTGGTCAAAGGAATGTAACTGTTTTTTGAAACATTAAATCGATGGGTTTAGTTCCGCTTTATGATTTACTACTGCTCTGGGCTTCAGCAAAATGGCATCCTCCAGCAACAAGAAAGAGGAGCAATGCTGGAGGAAATTTACAGAACACACACATTTTGGTAACATAATTATTAATGTGGAATCATGTTCCTTGTTAAAGAACATCATTTTTTTTTCCATAATATTTTTATTGGTAAACTAAATGAGGTTTACAATACATTTGAACAAGGAGTCTGAAATAAAACAGAAGGTTTTATAGCAATGATGATCAGAACTAGCATATTATAGTAGTTGCAAAGAAAGTACAGCTTTAGTCGACATATTGAACATTATTTGAGACGTGGAATACATTTATGACTAATTTGCTGAATGCCCACGCTTCTCACAGTAATATTACGTCTGTCTGATGCCAAATTATGTTTAGGTGTATTTTGCGGATGAAGTTGGGGGTTTGCTAGTTCATGAGGTACAGTAATAACCAACTTTGAGTAATTACATCCTCCTAACAACCCAGCAGCTGGAGTTGGTTAGCTATTGGTACTTAAAGGATAAGGGAGGGAGGAATAGGATTTGGAGGGGGAGAACAGGGGAGGAGAGAGAAGAAAAGAGAAGAAGAGAAAGAAGCAGAGAAAAAAAAAGTATACATATTCATATGTACAAACAAGAAGAGGAGGGGGAAGGGGGAGTGGAGAGGGGTAGGTTGGGGATACCTCCCAGTCTCCGCCGCCAATCCCCGATGGTTGGAGTAAAGTGAATATAAAAATTTGGTTTCAGGATATTTGAAAGTATGTTTGTCAGGATAATTTGAGAAGGGTCCTCCCTCAATCTTCCCTTCTATAGGGGAGGGAGGCCAAGTGTCTCATGTTTTGATGAGGTTAGGTTATAAAATGTAAGAGTAGAGCCACCAAGTTGGGTGGTTCGTAATCGTTTGGCTCGTCAATAGTTTGTACTTGGCTGTGGTACGGAAATGGGTCCAACAGGCCCATGTGTGTGAAAATTTGGTTGGACAGTCTTTGGCTATGGAGATTAATTCTTCCATCTCTGCAATGGTTGGGACATGTGTTGTTCCCCAGTGAATAGGAATACATAGTTTGACTGCGTGTATTAGGGGTGGTATTAGCGTTTTGCAGTATTAATGTGTTGGCAGGTCCGAATAGTGGAGGAGAAACTGTGCTGAGGTGTGTTCTAAAGTGTACGTAGATATTTGTGATGTCAGTTCCCGGATTTGGATCCAGAACTGATAAATTAGGGGGCAGGACCACCATATATGCTCTAAAATACCTGAACCCCTAGAACATCTTCAGCATTCATCAGAAGGCGTGGCAGGATATCAGGGCGGGATTGTACTTGTTGAGGATTACCGTGGTTCTGTACCAGCGCGTTAAGACTTTATAGTTGTTTTCCTGTATCGACACATTGAGAGAGCCCTTATTTGTTATTGTAGATATGCGTTCCCATTGTGCCTCTGTCATTTCTATCTGTAGGTCTCTTTCCCAGCTTAAGCAGGCTTTGTTAGTTTTCATTGAGCTATCTGAGGAGAGGATGTTGTATATGTTAGAGATCATATGTTGCTGCGGTGCAGAGTGAGAGCATAGCTGTTCGAATAGTGTGAAATGTCTCATCTGGAAATATGTCCAGAGAGGAAAGGCAATGCTGCCAGTATTAGCTGGTAGGGAAGAACGTTAGAACATCATTTTTTGATCAAGTTTTTATGGGTTTTGATTCTGATTTAAATAAATGGGTTTAGTTCTGCTTTAATTCTGATTACTGGCTTTTCAGCAGCTCACAAGTAAAATGTAAGGGTGGCTACATTAGTCATCTTTTTTAATGGCTTTTTTGTTTCTGCTCTGTGGGGGCACTCGTGACCAGAGTTTGTGATGGCCGCTGGCCACAAGGAATCGCGGGCGCGAGAGGGAGAACAGGGACGTGTGTGTGTAAACAAACAGATCCCTGTTCTGTGAGAAGAGGCTGATCATGAGTTCATAATAGCTAGGAACCACGATCTGTCATCTCCTATAGTGAGTCCCCCCCCCACAGTTAGAACACACACTAGGGAACACAGTTAACCCCTTTATCACCCCCTAGTGTTAACCCCTTCCCCTTCCTTAAATCACAAACTGCAATGCCTGACAACGGTTGTTTTCAGAAAAATTTCAAGGGTTTTCAAAGGAATGTGAATTATAAAAGTATTGATTAAAGCAAAGTTACAATGCAGCTGTATCATAAAGACCTAGCTGTGCCTGTCCAATCATATTATTTTATGAGGTGGTTCAAGGTTTGTCGCTGGCAGGTGTAATGGAACCCTAAATGGGACAGGGGTTAAGGCCATTTAAGATATTCCATTCCTGAACCCAAGACAGCTATCCACACCCCACAATCAGGCAAACAAACCCCAATAACGAGACACACAGCTCTGTTTGAGGTTCCACACGAATAGACTCTTTAACCACTTCCTGCCCGGCCAATAGCCGATTTACGGCAGGGAAGTGGTTATGAAATCGTGACTAGACGTTCTCAAACGTCTAGCACGATTTCAATGCCGCGCGCGCCCGTTGGGGCGCGCAGCGCGGCGATCGGTGATGCGGGGTGTCAGTCTGACACCCTGCACCTCCGATCTCGGTAACGAGTCTCCGGCGGAGCCTCGTTACCACGTGATCAGCCGTGTCCAATCACGGCTGATCACGATGTAAACAGGAAGAGCCGCCGACGGCTCTTCCTCACTCGCGTCTGACAGACGCGAGTACAGGAGAGCCGATCAGCGGCTCTCCTGACAGGGGGGGTTCGCGCTGATTGTTTATCAGCGCAGCCCCCCCTCGGATCGCCACACGGACCACCAGGGAAATAAAAAAAAATACAAAAGAAAATACAAAAAAAAATGACAAAAAAAAAAAAAAAATGACAAAAAAAAAAAAATGACAAAAAAAAAAAGGGGGGGCAGTAAAAAAAAATGATGCCAATCAGTGCCCACACATGGGCACTGATTGGCAACATTGATCCATCAGTGCCACCCCTCAGTGATCATCAGTGCCACCCCAGTGTCTGTCAGTGCCACCCCACAGTGCCAATCCATGCCCAGTGCCCACCTACCAGTGCCCACCTGTGCCGCCTATCAGTGCCCACCTGTGCCGCCTATCAGTGCCCACCTGTGCCGCCTATGAGTGCCCACCTGTGCCGCCTATCAGTGCCCACCTGTGCCGCCTATGAGTGCCCATCTGTGCTGCCTATGACTGCCCAGTGCTGCCTATGAGTGCCCATCAGTGCCGCCCATGAGTGCCCATCAGTGCCGCCCATGAGTGCCCATCAGTGCCCAATACCAGCGCCGCCTATCAGTGCCCATCAGTGCTACCTAATCAGTGCCCATCAGAACTACCTCATCGGTGCCCATCAGTGCCACCTCATCGGTGCCCATCAGTGCCACCATATCAGTGCCCATAATTGAAAGAGAAAACATACTCATTTACAAAAAAATTAACAGAAAAAAATAAAAACTTTATTTTTTTTTCAAAATCTTCGCTCTATTTTTAGTTGTTGCACAAAAAAAAAAAACCGCAGAGGTGATCAAATACCACCAAAAGAAAGCTCTATTTGTGGGGATAAAAGGACGCCAATTTTGTTTGGGTGCAGTGTAGCATGACCGCGCAATTGTCATTCAAATTGCGACAGTGCTGAAAGCTGAAAATTGGCTTGGGCGGGAAGGTGCGTAAGTGCCTGGTATGGAAGTGGTTAATGAGAAAATCAGGCTCTTATATACAGTTAGTAACCAAAATGAACAATGACTCAAATCCACCAACAACATTACACAATGAGCCCAAAACACATCTTTTTGGTAGACATTCTGGCACCAACTCTGACATATTTTACAAGAGCTAATTAACTACAGCTGATAAGTTAGACGTCTGACCTTTAGACTATCTGTTAACTTGCAATACGCACATTATCATCAATAGACCTTCACACAATACAGGGTGAATTAGCACAACACAATGAAAGATCCTAGATTCATTTACATCACAGTAGCAGACTTAATTACCACAGCAAGCTTTATAGTACACAACAGCCAGGTAGCTGGAGGTGATGACATCTTTCAATCTTCCAACTAACATCTTTCAACTAACCTGTTGCGTTCAGAATTAGTGATGAGCGGAATACGCCATATTCGATTTCGCGATATTTCGCGAATATTTCGAAGAATATTCGCGAATATTCGTTAATATCGAATATTCGTGATATTTTATAAAAAAAAAAAAAAAAAAAAATTGCGAATTTTCGCCAATGCGAATTTTCGCCAATGCGAATTTTCGCTAATGCGAATTTTCGCTAATGTGAAATTTCGCGATTTTTTTTTTTTTTTTTTTTATAAAATATCACGAATATTCGATATTTACGAATATTCGGTATATTTTATATAAAAAAAAAAGCGAAATTTCACATATGCGGTTGCGAATATTCGTTAATATCGAATATTTGTGATATTTGATAAAAAAAAAATTGCGAATTTTCGCTATTGCGAATTTTATTGCGAATTTTGAAAAATAGCGAATATTCGAAATAGCGAATATTCGCCGCGATATTCGAGATATTCGCGAATACTCGAATATGCAATATTCGTAGCGAATATTCGCAATGCGAATATTCGTGAGCAACACTATTCAGAATCAACAACCAGTAATAGTTCAAGACATCCTGGAATATATTGTGGATAATCATTACTTCCCCATCTCAGGTAGTCCAAGATATCATTTCTCAGTCATCCTATGCCCCTAGTGAATGATTTTAGACATCATCAGAGTCATCGGTAAGCTGAAACAGGAGTATCTCATACTTTTCAAGAGCTTCTGGGTCCCACGGACCCTTCCATTACATCTCTCCCCTTTCGGCAGGAGACTAACAGAGGAGGAGACCCCAGAAGGGTTGACTCCGAAGTTAGTCCATAGTTCCATTCCTCTAATGCCTGTATTCATACAGTACCCCAAATAAATTGCTCCAAACAGAGCATTACTTACCCAGCCAAGCTCTGCCTCTCTCAGAGAACATGCCTGCCGCTGGGGAGAGGCCTGGACTAGCCCTTCTCCCTGGAGTCCTTTCAGCCGCTGGAGAGAAGACAGGGTGACTGGGCTCAGTACATCATGCTGTTGGGGATCTGGGCCAACTGCCCCCCATCCCTGGGGTATACCAATGGAGATTGAAGTCCCATCCACTACCACAGGAACTCCCTCTTCTGTTAGTTGAAAGCAGCAGCCCATGGCACTCTGCTCTGTTGCCAGCTCTTCTGCTGGGTTGCTGTGACTGGAGACCACAGTCCCATCCCCCGATATCAGCTTAAGCTGCAGTTGTGTGCAGCGGCCAGTAGCATCCTGCCCTGCTGCCAGTGATTCAGCTGGGAGTAAAGGATTTACCACCTCAGCTTGTTGCTGGAGAGAGGGGCCAACCACCCCGGCTCCCTGGAACTCCACAGTTGGTTCCGGTGCTGGGCAGAGATTGGTAGCACTCTGCCCTTTTGCCAGCACTTCTGCTGGGGATGCATAATCCAAAACATCCTCTGAACAGTCCATTAAATCCATACATTCTGTAATCTGTGGCTGGGGAGATGAGCCAACTGCCCTAGCCCCCTGGAACTCCATATCATCCGCTTCGGCTTTAGGGATGCCAATCTTCAGATTTTCCACTGCCGATTCATCAGCCAGGATTTCAGAGTTGTCAGCTGATATTTCCTGATAGTCCCAGGCAAAGGGAGCACCACCCTGCTGCTGAGCAGAGTCTAGCAGCTGTCTGTAGGCGATCTCCAGCTCCCATTCCTGAATGGCCAGAAACTCGAAATCTTCCTGTGCCCAGTGCCCTTCCGAGACAATACATTTTTGCTCTCTGTGCTTCATTATTTCCTCCAAGCACCACTCACGATCACTCCCAAAGTCAGGGTCACTGGACAGCTTCAAATACAACAATCCCAGGCCATCATAGTTAAAGCCTTCCGTGGGGCTGTCATCTGCTGACCACTGGCACTCTTGGGCTACATAACACCGGAGGGCTCTGTAGCTCTCGTCCAACCACATCTCTGCCTGGATCAGCCTGCTTAACTTGGCTGTCCACTTCTGCTTCGGTTGTTCTCCCAATAATGGCATTCGTACATCATACTGCGACCAGTACCTTACATGGATGGAGGGGAGGACCTCTCCCTGGTGTTTCTGCTCGAGAGCTAGCGCTTTCTTCCAGAGTTCGCAGCAAATCGAATCAGACCATCCCAGCAGGACCTCCTCTGATACTGGTCCTCTATGCTGTATCTGCATCTCTTGTAACCTCTTTCTGAATTCCTCTTCCATGGCAACTGGTATCTGTACCTCTCCTCTCCCTTCAGTTGGTGCTGCAGCACCTCTTTGATGTAGCCAAGTTGCATCCACAGCAGCTATAACTAGGTCTATAATTTCTGCTGGAGGGTTAGGACCATACTGTGCTAGTCTTAGTTTAACAGCCTGTTTAAAACGTGCCTCCTCTGGTGTCCTGTCTGTTACGCTGGGCCTTTCCGTTATGTTGGGTCTTTCAGCTCTATCCATTTCGACAAGTTCTGCGATAATATCCCTTTTCTTAAATTTTTTTGGTCAGTCTGCCCCAGTTCTCTAGTAAGTCCTTGAGGGAAGAGAGCTTCAGCCGTTCATACTGTGTCTCCATTGTCATGTGGCCTTGTAGATGTCCTTTAAGGCTGTGGAATATTCCCACTGCTTGCCAACAATTGTAACGGAACCCCAAATGGGACAAGGGTTAACGCCGTTTAAGATATTCCATTCCTGAACCCAAGAGAGCTATTGACACTCCACAGTCAGGCAAACGAGCCCCAATAATGAGACACACAGCTCTGTTTGAGGTTCCACATGAATAGACTCTTTAATGAGAAAATCAGGCTCTTATATACAGTTAATAACCAAAATGAACAATGACTCAACTCCACCCATAACATTACACAATGAGCCAATACACATGTTTTTGGTAGACATTCTGGCACCAACTCTGACATACTTTACATGAGCTAATTAACTACAGCTGATAAGTCAGACGTCTGACCTTTAGACTGTCTGTTAACTGCAATACACACATTATCATCAATAGACCTTCACACAATACAGGGTCAATTAGCACAACACAATGAAAGATCCTAGATTAATTTACATCACAGTAGCAGACTTAATTACCACAGCAAGCTTTATAGTACACAACAGCCAGGTAGCTGGAGGTGATGACATCTTTCAATCTTCCAAATAACATCTTTCAACTAACCTGTTAAGTTCAGAATCAACAACCAGTAATAGTTCAAGATATCCTGGAATATATTGTGGATAATCATTACTTCCCCATCTCAGGTAGTCCAAGATATCATTTCTTAGTCATCCTATGCCCCTAGTGGACATAGGATGATTTTAGACATAAGAGTCATCGGTGAAGCTGAAACAGGAGTATCTCATACTTTTCAAGAGCTTCTGGGTCCCACAGGCCCTTCCGTTACAGCAGGGTTTCCAGGTCAATAGATATGTGATATGTTATTTTGTCATAGTTCATAAATTGTGTTCTGTATGTTTTTTTTTTTATATTTGGTTTATATTCAAGCACATGAAAAACACAGGTGTGACTCGATACTTAAGCCAGCCATAGACAGTTCAAATCTCAACTGGTTCATCAGTTACTGTATGTATGCAGGCTGAACGTACCCAAGTTGATTGATCGATTTACTTGGGTATAACCAGTCTGTTGGATTTTACACATGATTATTGCTAGCCGCTGTTTGAGCCATTACCAATAATCACTGTGTTCTTTTGGCGGGGATGGCTTTTTCATCACCGGGAGAACATAGCGGCTCCACGGAGGGGATTAAACCCATCAACACAGTCAGTGAATCAAACTATTTTCTTTCCAGCAACCCGTGGTTACAGCTAATAAATTTGCTCTGTCTATGGCCAGTCTAGAGAGTCCATAGTAGTAAATGGCTAATGAAGACAGTGGGGTTGATTTACTAAAATTGGAGCATGCAAAATCTGGAGCAGCTTTCCATAGAAACCATCAGCTTCCATTTTTTTTGTTGTCAAAGCTTAAAAGAAGAAACTGTAGTTAGAAGCCATGCACAGATGCACCAGATTTTGCACGCTCCAGTTTTAGTAAATCCACCCCATTGTGTTGAGTTACTAAAGAATGAGAGGATGTTCAGTTAGCAATCTACAATGTTCACTGATCTTAGTAAAAAAACATTTTTCATTCTTTCATATTCATTTCAATCTTCAAATGATGTACAATGCGATTCATCTGCTGTGATTAGGCATTCAACTGAACAGAGATTTACTTTATTTACTAAATAAACATTTACTTCCCTACATGTATATTCTTTTGTAAACCAACCCTATAATTTCACTACAAAATGTCCTACAAATTAAACATTTGAAAACTAGATAATTAGAGACCAGATAATTAGAGGCTAAAGGACTTATTTATGAAGATTGGCAAAATCATTTTTAACTTTTAATTTATTCTTTAAACTGCTGTGCATTTTATGAAGTTTTAAATGAAAGTTAGGATGTTTAAATGGAATGTTGGAAAGTAAGAAGAATGCTGAACATTGAAGTGAAATGCAGGACAATAAAATATCTATGCCACCAAGAGTACCATTAGTTCTACAACATCTCTCCATTTAAAGTGGTTGTAGACCTCTGAAATGAAAATCTCTGATCCCTGATCCAAAGCACCTACAGTGATTTCTGTCTTCTCTGTCATTATTCTGCTATCTGAATGAGTCACTTTGAAACAGGCTATGCTGACTCCAGACAATCTCAAGAGACAGCCCTCCCCCTCCAACATACAGCAGATGGTTGACAGCCTCAGCTGTGCATGTTTTCCTAAGAGACCGGGTAGAGGAAGATGTGTCTATTCTTTCCACTCAGGTCTCAGATTACACAAATTCTGCAGCTCATATTGTGTAAAATGTGTGTTTTGGAAGACTGTAAAGAAGAGAGAGCTTCAGATAAACAGGTACAACCTATGTAGGAGGTTCTTTTTTTATTTCTGTGTATCATCTGGGGCTAGTCACTTTAGTGGGAATATATGAGGGTTTACAATCATGAATCTCCCATTATTTAGTTTTGTGTCAATCATGGTTTTATAGGCATAAAAAATGCCATACATATCAAACTGGAACAACCATCCCTAAACAGGGGTGGGGGTCATTGGCACTAGCCGTCACCCATAAATAATGCAGTTTTAATACTGTATCTCCACCCAGAGATTTGACAACAATTTACACCTTCAGCCATGTAATTCAAAAAGCTAATTAATCCAAGCCAGGAAAAATATTTTGGTAAATCCAAAGCCAGGAAGAGAGTGCATTGACAGACAGTTGCTGCAAATGTTGAAAAAAGCAAGTAAAAAATGCGCTAAACCTTATTGGTCGGTAGCAAGTGAAATAGTCCCAATAGTCCTGCTGCTGTAGAAATCCTTTTGAGGTAAGTAAGTCAAAAGGTAACACACAAAACACAGCACAAAGACCTTGAGAGTTTGCCAGTTTTATCACTGTGTACATTATTTGTCAGAACAAATCTAGAATAGACTTGAGATGTTTCAGGGTCACCAAGATGCAAAATTGACGGAGATGATTAAAACGATTTTTATTTGACAGGGCAAATTAGAATTGATGATTAGATCTCAAACATGCACAGCTTGCAAGACAAATTCTGAATATTTCTGTACAATAAAATCTTGTCAAGTAAACATTCCAAAGAAATACCAGAATTACTGTTAGCTAAGAAATGTTAGCAGTTACTAAATATGCACTTGCAGGGTGCTCAAATGTAACACTTGCATTTAATGTTTTCTTTCTATCTGTGAAATTCTGGATAAGAAAAGCAACTGTGCAGAAAACATGTTAAAATAGCAGTTGGTAAAGTGTATGGTCCTTATCTCAGTAGTGTACCTATTAAAATTCTATATTTTGCTATGAGCCATATAATGAGCATAGCAGTTCTTGTATTTTGTGTGCCACTATTCCTGCATTGCTGAGGTCAAGTCTCCTCATATACGCACAATTTAACTGTAAAGATTATCTAAAACCCTCAAAATAATATATATTTTTCTGACAGCTGAGACTCTGTGATATAACATGTTAACAGTTGTATGTCACACAAATGTAGCAACCCCTAGCATGGCTAGAGTGCTAATGTTAGGATTTTTGTTAGTGTAGGTAAATTCAAGCTTGGCTGACAGCCAAGACTGTGTGTTTGTCTGGGTCAGGGTTTTGAGTGAGGGCAGGCTGGATGACTCAGCAGCAGTATCTCTGATGATTCCTCCCTGCTTGCTGAAAACTTGAAGAATATTCTAGAAGCAGTTGGGAGGGACCTAGGAGGAGCTGGCTGGAGTATTCTGAGGGCCCTGACCAATTCCCAACAGATGGGTTGGCAGAAGGCAGGCCCCCTCAAATACTCTGGGTCAGCCCAGCTGGGGCAGTGGAGTTTGGGAGTAAGATGGAGATGGACTGTTAGGCTGTTGGAGGCCTTTGGGAGTAGTTCCCCAGTCTGGGAGGGTGAACTAAGGTCTGGGCTCAGGTACGGAAGGGACCCCTTCTCACGACACATGGAGGGATCCTGCCACGAGGCATGGGAGCAAGGAGAGGACATTAGGAGAACACTGTGTGTTTTTCTGGGTCAGGGTTTTTTGTGAGGGCAGGCTGGATAACTCATCAGAAGCATTCCTCCCTGCTTGCTGGAAACTTGGAGAAGATTCTAGAAGCAGTTGGGAGGGATCTAGGATGAGCTGACTGTAGTATTCTGAGGGCCCTGACCAATCCCCAACAGTTGGGTTGGCAGGAGGCAGGCTCCCTCAAAAAAATCAGGTTCAGCCCACCTGGGGCAGTGGAGTTTGGATGGAAGATGTAGATGCATTGTTAGGCTGTTGGAGGCCTTTGAGAGTAGTTCCCCAGTCTGGGGGGGGGGGGTGAACTAAGGCCTGGGCTTGGGTGCAGGGGGAACTCCTTCTCACGACACAAGGAGGGATCCTAATCATGAGGCACGGGAGCAAGGAGAGGACAATAGGAGAACACTGTCGTGCAAATCTCCAGGGAGGGAGACATCCAGAAGGGCTGGCAAGTGTTGGGACTGCGTGAAAACAGTCTGGGATGGATACAGAGTCAGTCTGCGAGGAGTTGAGAAGTAGCCAGGAGGGTTAGTGAAAGGGGCATCTACAGCCAGGTGGGCTGGCAGTGTCTGAAGAGGTGGTATTGGGGGCTGTAACTACAGGAATAGGACAGCTAGCACCAAAGTCCTCTCTTTTTTCTACACTACTAAATGGGTCTGCGGTCTCTGCCTGCAAAGGGCATTCACTTGGATCTGATTGAGATTGGGTTGGATCAAACTGCCAGTGCTAGCTGGTCCTGGGGGATGTAGTTCTACAAGCAAGCATGTGCAGGAGGTATAAGAGGAGAAGTGTATATACTGAATGTAAATAGTTGTAAATAGTTGAGTCCCTGACGAGTTTCTTTGTTGTTCCAACGGGCATCCCATAACAACCCTTACCCCATCCAAGTTTAATCCCCCTAATTAAAAAAAAAAAAAAGCTGCAAGTACTGATTCTTGTCTTCAGAGTGAGTGGAAAATGAATTAGCCTGGCTGTGCCGGGTGGGAATCACTCATATTAAACCAATGGCTCCTGTGGCAGTAGTGCTACACAATATTTGTGCAACTGTCTATGAGATCTATATTTTCAGTAAAAAAAACGAACTGTGACGTGCTGCCTGGACTGATAGCAGTGACGTCAGCGAAGAGCAGATTTCAGACCGCTCTACGGTGAAAACCGGTCACAGAAGTGCAAAACTAATTGCACTCCTGTGACCCAGAGAATAAGCCCAACCTAAAACGCTCAGGCTGGACTTCTCCTGTCTCCACTGGCAGACAAGAAGGTATATTACTCCTAACTTTTTACAGTTGGCGCAGTGCTTAGGTTTGAAATACAGACCATTGGGCAAAAGTACATTTTTACTAGTATTCATAAAGCAGCAGGTTGTACACCCACCACATGTGAATGTCACCAAATTCGCTTTGGACAAACTGAGCTTAAATAGATCTAGTCCTGTGGTATGTTACCATAGGGCATGATGATACATATGGACTTAATGTTGGATCAATAGTAAGTAAATGCCAATATTTTTTGAAGGCCTTCTTAATTGTCTTGTTGTAACAGCTCTAGTGAACGGAAGTGAACCACAACTGTGGTAGCAAGGATTTCAATGCTATTCTTTATGTGAGAATTCAGTATTAGGCCGCAGGCATCACTCCACACAAACAGGAGTTTGGGGGTTCTCTACATCATCTCTCTCACATAAAGAAAGGTGTTGAGCTACTGAACTTGGACACATTCCAACATGTGACCAGAGCTTAGCGTTTAAAATTATAATATGCACTTAAAGATTCCAATGCACAACGCTATGCAAGCGATTATCAGTATTACATAGCGTTGTGCATTAGACCACTAAGGGGGAAGGTATGAAATACGTCAGCCTTTAGCATAGAAAAGTTTAGGCGAACATGTTCCGCAACTTAGGGCATAGGCCCATAAACAGGTAGCACTTATGTCAAGCATGTAATAAATAGGCGTTGTTGAGACAACTAATAATTAGAGATGGCCTGCCGGTTCGCCCGGCGGTTATTTCGCTGTGAACTTTGCGTGTTCGCGGTCCGCCAAACCGGCGGACATCTGGCGATGTTCGCAACGGTCCGCAATGTTACATGGGTAAGAACTTTGACCTATGACCTATGACATATTCATCAGGTGGTGCCGACATATTCATCAGGTGGTCCCGATCTGGCGGCCACCTTTCATTCTGCTTTTTGTCAGTGTAGGGAGAGGTTGGCGTTTCCATCAGGGACAGGCTGTATTCAATCAAATAGCTATCTAACAGGTCCACAAAAGTCCTTTCAAGCACTGGTATAGGTGGGCTACTTGCTCTACAGTATATAGGTTTCTAATACATTCATATACTTTTTGTCAATGTAGGGAGAGGTTGGCGTTTACAGCAACGACAGACTTCAGCGACACAAATCGCTACCTAACAGGTCCACAAAAGTCCTTTCATGCACTGGTATCAGGGCCGTCTTACTGAGCGGGCATGACTGGGCACAGCCCGGAGAAATCCCCCCCATTTTGCGGGTGAGAGATGGGATGCGGCGGTTGCTACCTGTACAAGCTGCCCGCAGTGCCCGGGCTTGTGTCCTTCGCTCCAGCCAGTGTGGGAAGTACCTGCACACTGCAGCCCTCCATAACCCCCCCCTCTCCGGCTGGATGCGGTCTCGTACGTTTCAGAGTGCCGCGGACGCCAGCAGCACTAACTCTCCGGTGGTGTCATTGATGACAGGGACAGACTTTAGCGACACAAATCGCTACCTAACAGGTTCACAAAAGTCCTTTCAAGCACTGGTATAAGTGTGCTACTTGCTCTGCAGTATATAGGTGTCTAATACATTCATAAACTTTTTGCCAGTGTAGGGAGAGGTTGGCGTTTCCAGCAGGGACAGACTTTAGTGACACAAATCGCTACCTAACAGGTCCACAAAAGTCCTTTCAAGCACTGGTATAGGTGTGCTACTTGCTCTGCAGTATATAGGTGTAATATACTTTTGAATATAGAAAGCATATTATAGTAGATTTGTATTGTGCATCATTGAGTGGTGGTGTATTTGGTTACTGCTGGATTTTTGACTCTTTCGCTGAGTTACCTCTGCTACACACATTAAAAAAAATCCTGAAAAAAAAGTTTCATAACTGGTGCGATAAACCAGTGGCCCCCCAAAACGACAGATTTTGTTATATACCTTCCGCAGGGGTGTTAGGGGTAGGGCAGGAGCACCAGGCGCCAAAGTGGGAAGTGGCACAATGTTCGTTCCATTACGTCAAAGGACGCACCAGACTTGGTTGAGTGGCTCGTCACCAACACCACCACCACCAAATACCCTCCGCTTGAGTCACAGGAATTGCCCAATGGTTGACCGCTGGCTTGTCGGAACTGATAGCCTGCCAACTACTGCCATATAAACTGGTGGAGTCAGCGACACAACCTGCTCGTCAGACTTCTTATTTGTGACTGCCCGACGCGATGGAACTCAACATTGTATATGCTTGATAGGATGCTCCAGCAGATACGTGCAGTTAACGACTACCTGTACAAACTCTGCTGCAGGACAGGTTCTGGGAGCTTGATTTTTTTGCACCGCACCAGTGGCTGCTCATGCACGACTCATGCAGACTTCTGCGGCCATTTGATGAGATCACCAAACTGGTCAGTCGCAGCCAGGGCGCCATCAGTGACATCGTACCTTACGCCTTCTTTCTGGAGTGTGCATTGCGTTGAGTCATTGATCAAGCCATCGAGGAGCAGGAACATGAGGAAGTCGCAATGCTGGATGAATACCCAGGGGGGGCTACTCCACCTGAGACAAGTCAACAATGGTGGTCTGAAGAGGAGTCAGAGGAGGATGGTGCCGGGGAGGAGGAGGAGGAACAAGAAGAGCATACTTTAAACCTTTCTGGGATCCCTGGTGTTGTCCGTGGATGGGGGGAGGAGAACGAGGACAACATTATCCTGGATGATAAGCAGGAGCCAGGCCAGTACAGCGCTTCCAGTTTAATGCTCCAGTGTTTTAAGAGTGACCCCCGTATAAAAAGCATAAAGGGCAAGGACCAGTACTGGGTGGCAACGTACTTAGACCCCCGGTACAAACAAAACATGGCAGAAATGTTACCACCATCACAGAGGGCTATCAGAATGCAGCACTTCCAGGTCTTGCTTCGAGAAATGCTGAATTTTGCTGTTGCGTCCGCTGGCAGAGGAATTTCCACTCACAGAGAAACAGTTTTGGGTACCAATCCAACAGCGCCTGCAAGAAGAGGGCGGTTTGAAGATGTCTTGGTCACTAACGATATGAGATCATTCTTTTAGCCGACCCATCGACAGCTGTCCTCCGGATCCAGCATTAGGGAACGCCTAGACCGACAGGTGTCCGTCTGCATCGGTTTAACGGCTGATGTGAACGCACTGAGAAGTGATGAACCCCTGGACTACTGGGTGGGCAGGCATGACCTCTGGCCAGAGCTTGCACAATTTGCAATGGAACTGTTGGTTTGCCCCTCATCCAGTGTCCTGTCCGAAAGGACATTCAGCGCAGCAGGGGGGGGTCGTGATCAATAAGCGCACTCGCTTAGCTCACAACAGTGTTGACTACCTCACATTTATAAAAATGAATGAAGCATGGATCTCAAAGGAATTCAACACCTGTGACCAGTAGACCATATTTCATTCAAATTCCGATGAACGCTTGTGGGCAAATTTGTTGGGCCTGTACTGGCCGACACTTACTTCTGTATCCGGTGAATGCCTAATGTACCACCAGCCACAGAATACAAAGTTGTTTGCTGTCCGGTGAACGCCTGTGGCCGTGGGCTAATTTTTGGGGCCTGTAATGGCCGACACCTACTTCTGTATCCAGTGAATGCCTAATGTACCACCAGCCACAGAATACAAAGTTGTTTGCTGTCTATTAGTCTATTAGTTGCCAGTACAACTTGTGTGTTATACATGTATCCTCAAAGTACCTGAGCTACACTATCTCTCGTATGCAATTTATACTTATTACTACAAATACTATATGTTCTCTCAAAGTACCTGAGTTATATTGCCTCTCATATGCAATTAATACTTGTAACTACAAATACTATATGTACTCTCAAAGTACCTGAGCTATATTGCCTCTCATATGCAATTAATACTTGTTACTACTAATACTATATGTACTCTCTAAGTACCTGAGCTATATTGCCTCTCATACATTTCTATTAGTTGCCAGTACAACTTGTGTATTATACGTGTATCCTCAAAGTGCCTGAGCTACACTATCTCTTGTATGCAATTAATACTTGTTACTCCAAATACAATTTACTACGTGCTTGACAGAAGTAAAAAAAAAAAAAACGTATAGGCCTTGTCCTAATTGTTGAACATGTTTGCTCTAACTATGATAGGGGTTGATGCTATTTCATAGCATCTCCCCTAGTGGCCTAAATACATCTCTACATCCTAAGGTTGATATGATGTAGAGAACCCCCAAACTCCTATTGCTAGGAGTGACGCCTGGGGTCCCTTACTGATAATCACCTGCATGTAGTGGTGTATTGGGATATTGACCTTGAACTAATTTTAAACGCTAAGCCTTGGTCTCATAATGTAATGTGTCCATGCTTAGTAGCTCAACGCCTTTCTTTATGTGACACAGAGATGAGGTATAGATCCCCCAAACTCCTGTTGCAACTAGTGACGCCTGGGGCCTAATACTGAGTTGTCGCATAGAGAATAGCATTGAATTCCTTGCTAACCGCAGTTGTGGTTCACTCCATTCACCAGTGCTGTTACAATGTCTAATGTACCACCAGCCACAGAATACAAGGTTGTTTGCTGTCAGGTGAACACCTAGTCCTGTGGGCTAATTTTTGGGGCCTGTAATGGCCGACACTTACTTCTGTATCCGGTGAATGCCTAATGTACCACCAGCCTCAGAATACAAGGTTGTTTGCTGTCAGGTGAACGCCTGTGGGCAAATTTTTGGGGCCTGTAATGGCCGACACTTACTTCTGTATCCGGTGAATAGCTTAATGTATCTCCAGCCACAGAATACAAAGTTGTTTGCTGTTAGGTGAATGCCTGTCAGCTAATTTCTGGGGCTTGTAATGGCTGGCACTTACTTATGTATCCATTGTTTCACTTAATACTTCTGGTAGGTCAGTGTCCATGTTGTGGGACTATTTGTGCACAACTAGTAAGTATTTTGTGGCTGCAAATATGACCTGCAGGTTTTTAATATTCGCCTGCCATTAAAGTCAATGGGGCCCGCCGCAAACTTGCGGTTCGTGGACATTTGCGAAAGTTTGAGGTTATCGTTCGCGAACTGTCCCGTCGGATGTTCGTCCATCACTACTAATAATTACATATGAGAGGCAATTATAGCTCAGGTACTTTGAGAGTACACGTAGTAAATAGGAGTTGTAGCAACAACTAATAGTTGCATCTGGGAGGCAATTATAGCACAGGTACTTTGAGAGTACACGTAGTAAATAGGAGTTGTAGCAACAACTAATAGTTGCATTTCAGAGGCAATAATAGCACAGGTACTTTGAGAGTACACGTAGTAATTAGGAGTTGTAGCAACAACTAATTCCGCGTACACACAATCATTTTTTGGGTTCTAAAAAATTAAGTTTTTCAGGCTCTAGAAAAAACAACGTACAAGTTCCATGCGGATGGCGCCACCCTTGGGGCTGCTTTAGCTGATTTTGTGTTAGTAAAAGACGATTCACGCTTTTCTATCTGTTACAGCGTGATGAATGTGCTTACTCCATTACGAACGGTAGTTTTACCAGAACGAGCGCTCCCGTCTCATAACTTGGTTCTGAGCATGCGCGGATTTTTCACATCGTTAAAGCGCACACACGACCATAAAAAAATATTAATAAAAATGCAATAAAACTATCCCCTAATTTGTAAAAGCTATACATTTTGTGCAAACCAATAAATTAATGCTTTTTGCGATTTTTTTAACCAAATATAGGTAGAAGAATACGTATCGGCTTAAAATGAGGGGAAAAAAAATATTTTTATATATATTTTTGGGAGATATTTATTATAACAAAAAGTAAAAAATATTGTTTTTTTTTCAAAATTGTCTCTCTATTTTTGTTTATAGCGCAAAAAATAAAAACTGCATAGGTGATCAAATACCACCAAAAGAAAGCTCTATTTGTGGGAAAAAAAGGACGCCAATTTTGTTTGGAAGCCACGTCGCACGACCGTGCAATTGTCAGTTAAAGTGACGCAGTGCCGAATCGCAAAAAGGGGCCTGGTCCTTTACCTGCATATTGGTCCGGGTCTTAAGTGGTTAATGACATTAAAAAAAAAAACGTAATTTTTTAGAACCCGAAAAATGATCGTGTATACGAGGCATTATAGTTGCATATGAGAGGCAATAGCTCAGGTACTTTGACAATACATGTCCCTTTATGATATTCCTTAACAAACAATCATAGGCACAACAGTCTATCCCAAGCAGTATGCCAATAGCCACAAGCCATAATAAACAACAGCAATTGTTTTAGGTAGAAAGTATGCAGCAGATCTTTCTGTAGAACTACAAGTGACACAATTGCTACTTGTCCGTTTTCAGGGCTTCAGTGTTTAGCAGCAATGGACTCCGTAGTGTAGGGCTTCAGCAAGGAAGAACTCCCAGGTTGTCCGCAGCGATGGCAGGCTGGACGCAGTGAAGGTCTGTTGCTAGCTGGCCATAATGTTGCCTGTATTGTAGCGTGGCCAGAACGGCTGACAATAATAGAACAGGGATTCATTATATAATGAATGCCTTTATAGTCAAGTGACCAGGTGCAGTGAATCGCACTGAATTCAAGAAAACCATCGTGAGTAGTGGTGCACTTCCGCGTTCCAAGCTGGAATGCACCACGGCTCCGGGCGATGACGTCATCACTCGAGCGCCGTATGCATTCCAGAACAGAACGAATTACGTCACTGAAAGTGCCTGTTATAACAGAGAACAGGCGGCACAACGGCGTCTGTTACACTTGTGCTGACCACTGTATCTAGTGATGATGCGGGTGGTCTGCTGTTGTTGAATTTTTTCAACCTTATCAGTTTCTGGAAAGAGGAGACTCTTTCTTGATTTTTCTTTTGCATGATTGAAGGCCCTCTTGAGGCATCTATGTGAATCCACGGCCTAGGAGTCTTACCCTCAGGTGGTGTGCCTCAGTGGTGAAAGACTCCTCAGTCGAGCAGTTTCTCCTTAGTCTAAGATATTGTAAATAAAGGAATCTATTGAATGAGAGGACTGGGGTGAGCACTAGTGGCATACAAAACAGTGTTTCTTAAACAGGCTACTGGAAAAGGTACTGTCATCATTCTTGGAGATGCTGATATCCAAGAATGTGATAGTATCACTGCTATATGTCATCATAAAGAACAGATTGAAATTGTTCTTATTGATGGCCAGCAGGAATGCATTGAGCAGCTCCACTAAACCCTCCCAGATGATGAGGATATCATTGATGTACCTATACCAAGTGGTGATATGGCACATCAATGCAGATAAATCCTCATCGTCTAGGAGGGAGCATTCCCACTCACCCAGGTACAGGTTAGCATAGGATGGGGCACAACATGCCCCCATCGCTACTCCCTGCACCCGGAGGAAGTCGGAACCATGGAAGGAAAAACAGTTGTGGGTCAGGATGAACTCCAAAGCGTGAATTGCCAGATTATCCAGTCATCCTTATGAGACTGTGAAAGTGTATGCCTCACAGCTGCGATCCCCAAATGGTGGGGGATCGAGCTGTAGAGGGTTTCCACGTCCACAGCTACTAAAAGCGTATCTGATGTAAGTTGCATTCCCTCAAGATATTTCAACAGATGTATTGTATCTTTAATGTACGAGGGGATATTAAGTACATAGGGTCTACAAATTTGAGCATCTACAAATTTACTCAAATTTTCAGTGATGCTTCCGACTCCTGAAATTATTGGTCTACCAGGCGGAATTTTTATGTCTTTATGTACTTTGGGCAGATTATAGAAGGTGAATGTCCGGGGATGTTTTGTGCGTATAAACTTCCAGGTCTCTCTATTGATGGCACCATTTGCAAACCCCCTTATCTACCAAAGCATAGAAATTTTTGTTATACTTCTCAAACGTAGTTATTGAGATCCTCTTGTGCCATATGCTATTTTGTAGGATCTTATCACACATCTCCTGATATTGATGGTTTGTCATTATAACGATGTTCCCACCCTTGTCCGCCAATTTAATTGTCAGCTCATGATTATCTCTTAATTATTTAAGAGCAGTTTTTTCTTCGTTGGTTAAATTACTGTTTGATCTAAACTTATTTTTCTTAATCTTTTTTAGATCCGCACTAACAAGGTTTACAAAAGCTGCCAGATTGACATTTTTGGACGAATGGGGGAATTTATCAGTTTTTTTCTTAAACGCTGGAAGACATGTAGAGGGCTCAATTTTTGTGGGTTCAGCCTGTTGTTGCAGCAAATCAACAATGTTGACACTATCAATTAAATCGGTAGGGTCAGATTCCCCGAGTAAACTGACAAGAGTACAGTATCAATCGCTTTCTCTGACTGTACATCTTCAATTGTTTCAACATTTTTGATCTCCACTGTATTTTGTTTTTAGTATAGGCTTTTAAAGAAAAGACATCTTGCAAATAATTGGATATCTTTTATAGTCTCAAAGATATCCATATCCAAGTCTGGGCAGAAATTTAAACCTTTACATAAAACAGATATTTCTGCTTCTGATAATACATGATCATGGTTTGTTTTGTTGTTTTGCTGACATCTATATGTCTTTCCCTCACGGAATGCCATCTGATCTCTCCAAAATTCTTCTCCTTTTTAGCTAGTGTCTCTCTTGTAAATGCACCTAGATTATTCTTGACCCTGAATGGTTGTAGTTTGTTATAGATTAAATCGATATCCTTATCCATGGTGATGATGCGTTTTTCATATTCCTCAATAAGGAGTCGCATCAACGTCATGGTACAGTACTGCAAATTGTCCTCCCATTTTTGTTTAAAAAGCCATATCAATGTCTTCCAAGATAGGGAATATCTGAATCCTCAGACCGAAGGGATTCACATTTTCTCTCATATAGCGTTTGAGGCTCTCAATGTGCCAAAAAGAGCCCACCTTCTTTTCTTACCTCAGTGTTGGAAGATTCCCTTTCATCATGGCCCTTGTAGTAGACCACCATTAGGACCTCCCATTCCTGTCCCTGAAACATGGCGGACTAGAAAAAAAAAAGGGAAAAGAGAGGGGGAGGGGGAAGGGGAAAGGGGAACTGCTATGGAACAAGTAAACACAAAAATATAACTTAGGGCCAAAGGTTTTCCTAATTAGATCCTAAGAGCCGGTTCACACTGCGGCCGGCACAACTTAGGGGCGACTCTGCAAGTCGTCCTGAAGACAACTTCAGAGGCGATTAGCAAAATGACTTCTGTATAGAAGTCAATGCAGGTCGCCCCGAGCCGCCCCCAAAGTCGTGCAAGACCCTTTTTCTAAGTCGGAGCGACTTGCGTCGCTCCTATTAGAACGGTTCTATTAGAACGGTTCTATTGCATAGAATGGAACGTGACTCGCCGCCTGACGAGTTGCCCCAGTGTGAACCGGGTCTAAGATCACAAAATATGTAGAAGATAGATATAAATAATTATATATATTCTAAAAGCTTCTGATGTGTTACCGGAGCAAGATACTATATAGATGGTCTCAAAAAGGTAGAAGGAGAGGGGAAAATGGGTATTTCCTACCCAAAATTTTACATATGAATATAAATCCACCAACAAGAGGCAATAGACAGTTGCCAATCCCAATGGTTTGTATGCACAAAGGCAAGTATCCCCAGGACAAGAGTTTAAGGGACTTGGGTTGACTCCAAAGTCCCTTAAACTCTTGTCCTGGGGATACTTGCCTTTATGCATGTTATTCAAATGAATGTAGGCAGATTCAGTCTATTGTCTTCATTCCAAGTGGCGCTCATCCATAACGCCAATGCAGGTGGAGGAGGAAGTCAAGAGAAGCCTCGCTCCTCTATGATCTCCTCAGTCACAGAGTTTTACTACTTGTTCACTTGGTAGCGCAAAGGGCTTCCACTTTTAGCACAATGCTTGTGCTGTGTAATCTGCCCTTCTTTAAATTGTAAGAAAAACCTGCCTGAATCTGTCACTTCCTGTATGCTCTCTCTGTGCTGACCACGAAAATCAGGTCTGCTGAGTCCTGACCACATGATTGCCCATTATACTATATAATCAGGTATAAAGAATGAAGCTCCCCTTTACTGCCCCTGTTCATGGTGAACATTCTTTTGTTGTGTTATTGTTACATTGTTACTTTCCATTTGTAGTATATTTATATTTACTTCTTCTGTTGGAATATATATATTCCAATTTTCTTCTTTTACATGTTTTCTACCATGTATGTATATTTTTTTGTTTTTAGAACAGGCTATGGTCAGTCCATTCGGAACACCCCAGATGAAGGGACCGTCTACATGTCCCGAAACGCGTCGGTTGGACTACTGACAACCAATATCAGCTCATCTTTGTATTATTGTACATTGTTTTGACAACCACATTGCCGGTGACCAAAAAAAGGATCCTGCACTTAATGTGATTCACTTTTTACCTTTCAGTCCCAATTGCTTGCACCAGGAACATACACTTCCCTCCTTTATTTATCCTTATCCCCTTATCATTTTGTTCACCTTTGTGTGCACTAGGCACCCCCTCCATTCAATCCTCCAAGTGCTCCACCATGTGTGCAATAAGGACTCTTACCAGAGATGCTTGACTCTTTAATTAAAAAGAGTTAAAAAGACATTGTTATATTAATGGACCCTGTAACAATGGATAAACATATTACAGGGGATGGAAATCTGGATAACCACTGCATAAATCCCTCATTGGCAAGCAAAATTAACCAGCATGAAACAAAAGCTAGAAGGGCCACATAGTGTAAAACAGTGTTGCCAACCTACCAGACTAAAATTTACTGACAAACCACCAAAATGTACTGCCACAGACAAGTTTTTACTGGCAATTCCAAAAGTTAAAAAATTACAGTTTTAAGTGCAAATTTCAGTACTTAAGCAACAAACAAGTACAATATGCAATTAGCAATATGATTTAAGATACATACAGTAATAACGCAAAAAACATATTTCTTAATTTATTTTCGATATAGTAAGTAGCTCAGTGACAGGACTCAGGAGGGTAATAAATTAGATTGGGTCAGGCACACACATATGAAACTGACTCTCACAGTGACAATGACAGCAGTGTGCAGCAGCACAGATCACCGACACGACATGTCCCCTCATGAGTCACAGTGACAGTCACTCTCCATGCCAGGGGATCCCTCTAGTCCACTCCAGTCTAAACAGCACTGACAGTCCCTCTTCCGGCCTGCCTTGCTCCCAACCGCACACAAGGCTCTGGCCACTCTGCTTGCTCCCTTACACCATGACATCGCAGGACATGCTCAGGCACCACCTCCACCAGAGCAGCCCAAAAACACTCTAGCAGGCATTCGGATGGTCTCGGCCTGGCTCTGGACCTAGCCAAGTGTCACAGGAATATTTTTTACTGGCAACCTTTTCCTTTTACTGGCAGGAGGAAATTGCCTGTATGGAATTATTATTTAAAACAAATACAGACTACTACAGACGACTTACAAAGCCATGAAAGATTAGCACTTGTAAAGACATTAATCGTTGAAATTGGAAGACCACCCGGTTGCAGAGTACCTTATGATGTCACGAGTGGTAGCTCCACCCACATCATAAACAGTGGCTCCACCCAGGTCACAAATGATAGCTCCACCCTTATCACTAGTTAACTAAAGAGTCCACCAACTAGTAGACATGTGCACTGCTGAGAAAAAAAAATCTTTTTCGTTTCATTTTTTTTTTTTTTTAGTTTATCGGATCATTTGTTATCATCGGCATTCACCTGGGCTGACATGGAGACGAGTGAGGGGTAGATGACCCCCACCTGTCTCAATATCATTGCAGGGCGGAAGCAACGTCAAAACGTGATTTCCGCCCAATGCTCTTTTTTTTTTTTTAAATGACATAAAAAATGTATTGCATTTTAGACTAAATATGAGATCTGAGGTCTTTTTGACCCCAGATCTCATATTTAAGGGAACCTGTCCTGCTTCTTTCTATTACAAGGGATGTAAACATCCCTTGTAATAGGAATAAAACCTTTTTTTTTTTTTAAAACTGTGTAAAAAAAGCAAGTACAATTACAGTAATAAGATTTTTTTTTTAAAAGCACCCCATCCCAACGAGCTTGCATGCAGAAGCGAACGCATACGTGATCAGTGCCCACATAAAAAATGGTGTATAAACCACACATGTGAGGTATCGCCATGATCGTTAGAGTGAGAGCAATAATTCTAGCCCTAGAACTCCTCTGTAATTCAAAACACGCAACCTTTATAATTTTTTAAATGTCACCTATGGAGATTTTTAAGGATACAAGTTTGTCACCATACCACGAGCGGCCGCAACTTTGAAGCATGACATGTTGGGTATCAATTTACTTGGCGTAAGATTATCTTTCACAATATAAAAACGTGGGCTAACTTTATTGTTGTCTTATTTTTTAATTCAAAAAAGGGATTTTTTTTTAAGACCGCTGCGCAAATACGGTGTCACAAAAAGTATTGCAACGGCCGCCATTTTATTCTTCAAGGTGTCAGAAAAAAATATATATAATGTTTGGGGGTTCTAAGTAATTTTCTAGAAAAAAAACTGTTTTTAACTTGTAAACACCAAATCTTAGAAAGAGGCTCGGGCCTTAAGTGGTTAATTACTAAGCAAAGTGACTAACTTTAATGAGTGAAACAACCTACATTGGTAATGATGAAGAACGCAAACATGGAATAAAATATTTATGAAAGAAGCTAATTAAATGACAAGATTAAAAAGAGCAATGGAAAAAAAAAAACATCCTATTCTAAAATAAACAGACAATTTACATACATAAATAGTGTTGCATTTTCTTTGCTAATATGTTGTCAGTCAATGTCATCCTTTGCTGTAGATTGGTTTGCTAACTATCATCTGTGCAAAACATTTCTTATAAAAATTGTAAAATGAATGGTTCATTTGTCAAGAGGAGACTGTGATGCTGTGCACCTGCTGCCACTGTGCAGCAACATTTAGAGCAAAGCTGGCTTTAATAAAATTAAAATCAGTCAAGGATGTTGCTTTGACAGCACTACAATGTGTAAACACACTAATTAATTCCTTGCTAATTAACATCCACTGTTTTCTCCAGTAAAGAAGATATTGGAGAGTATAGAAGGCAAATTTAGAATTTTCTTTAGCACATTATATCATATATAAGAAAGAATACTTTTCATATCATAATGATCCAAACCTTCATTGTTAAGTGGTTTTAACAAGCAAACAATATAAGAGAAAATAAATAGGGTGGCTTGTTTTTATTTATTTTTTTGTAGTCATCTCGTTTTGGTAATCATGTCACATCCAATTTTCTTGGTTTGTGATAGATAGATAGATAGATAGATAGATAGATAGATAGATAGATAGATAGATAGATAGATAGATAGATAGATAGATAAATAGATAAGAAAAATAGCTAACAGATGTCTTTCCCTCACACTGCTGTGCATAAAATATAAATACAACGTAAATTCATAAGAAGGATGCCCCTATGTACAGGCAACAGAAAATATTTAAAGATGTCAACCATTCTTTAACCACTTAAGACCCGGACCAATACGCTGGTAAATGACCCAAGGTGTTTTTGCGATTCGGCACTGCGTCGCTTTAACAGACAATTGCGCGGTCGTGCGACGTGGCTCCCAAACAAAATTTGCGTCCTTTTCTTCCCACAAATAGAGCTTTCTTTTGGTGGTATTTGATCACCTCTGCGATTTTTATTTTTTGCGCTATATACAAAAATAGAGCGACATTTTTGAAAAAAAAACACTATTTTTGACTTTTTGTTAAAAAAAAATCAAATAAACTAAATTTTAGTCAAACATTTAGGCCAAAATTTATTTAGCCACATGTCTTTAGTATAAAAAAAAAATCGCAATAAAAAAAAATAGCTACCTAGCGGGAACAGCGACACTAATACAGCGATCAGAAAAATGATCGCTTAGTGACGCTGGCAATAGGGAGTGAAAGGGTTAACTAGGGCGGTGATCAGGGGGTTAAAACTTTATTAGGGGGGGTGGGGGGGCTATCCTGAACCTAACACTAACTGTTTTTTACAGTGCCTGTCACACTGACACTAAATGCAGTGATTAAATCACTGCATTCAGTAACACTGTGACAGGGGGTGGGGGGGGCGATCACAAGGGGTTAATATGCCTATGTGAGTGTGTGTCAGCGTTGTGTTGGTGCACACTTACTTGGCATGTCTTCTCTCATCAGCAGCGCTGGGAAACAGCGCTGCGATGAGAGAATACATCATTTCCTCCTTCCTGTGTAAACACAGGAGGAGGAAGTGACAGGCTGGGAGCGCGCTCCCATTGGCTGGGAGCGATCGCGGGGGGGGCGGAAAACACGGACATCCGCCCGCAGATCCCGGATCGCTCCCAGAGGTAGGGAGACCCCCGTACGAGCCATGTTGTGGCCGTATATGTGCGTGCGGGGGTCTTTAAGTGGTTAATGATATCTGCATATGCTTTACCATTCCACAAATGTTTTACTATTTTTTATCAGGAAACGCTGGAATCAGAAGAGTTGCCAGGGTTACAAAGACATATGTAGAATGTGATATTCCAAAAATAGAGATTGCTATATTTTGTAGTAGTTTGTTAAGATAAGTTATAGGAAACATATACAAAATGGCAACAGTTTCTGGAAAAAGCCCTTCATTAGGCCAGTATTCAGAATTAGAATACTCTTTTAATCCCAGTAGGTAATCTGTCACATCTTTGGTACATAATACAGTATATAAATATTACCAATTGCCACCATTGCCATTTGGTGTCACTGCCAAGGTAGAAAGGTGTCCCACTTTTAGAAGAGCTGAGGTTAGGGATGGCCTGTGTACAATAATATATGTCAAGTTCGAGATGCCTTCTCAGTAGTAGTCTATATCCTAAACAGTTTTGGCTAATGTTATTCTCACAAACTTTTTGTCTGCATTTTTTACAGGCGAACCTCTGAGATTCTTGAGTATCAAACCCATTGTCACCAGCTGCTGACTGGGAAATATATTTTTCCTGACAGCCTACGTGTGGGTTAATCCCGCCTCCTCTCCAATGCTATAGGACCCCATACCCATAAAAGTCAGCTCATCTCCCAGAACTGGTGTTCCTTTTTTGTCCTCCTCCTACGGTCCTGGGATGCACACTAGTCCAAAAGAAGTCGGATGGAAAAAAACACACCTTCAGCGGTGCAGCTCGGCGCCCAGCCATGGGCGGGTGGTGAGCTTCAGCAACTTGTCCATGGAGGGATGTTGCTGTGGTGTGTACTTGTTTGCATCCCCGGCTGGCAAGGTCTGTCCTCCGTTTTACATGGCAGTCACTTCTGTATATTTTGTGTGTGTCTGCTTTTTTCTTTCCCCCTGCTCGTTTGTTCCCCATTAAGCCCTACCACTTCCAGGATGGCGGCTGGAACTCTTCTGCGCTCCAGCTCGCCGTTTCAGACTGCGCAGGTGCCATAGCCCTTCTCAGATTGAGGCTTGGTTGGCGCAGTATAGCGGGACCCGCGGCGGCCACGCAGACGCCATCGGTGGTCTTCTCATTGCGGAGGCCACGCGATGACGTCAGGGGCGGGAATTTTAGAGCTGCGGCTCGCCTGTAGTGAATGGGATTCCCATGACAGACGAGCACAGTTTTTTGGACAAAGCTTCAGGTCTGTGGTTTTAGCTTTATACCGTGTGCATATTCTTACCTTGGAGGAAATACCTTCTGATGTATTTTGCAAGGACCTTTGCTGAAGCAGGTCTCTCTTAAAGGGGCAGATGTTTGATTTTTCTGTATGCCTTATATTCAGGTCCTGTTTTTCCTCTGCTGTCCCTGCCGTGATGCTCTGGTCCAGGTGCTATGGACCAATCACCGCCCACAAGTGGCCAGCCCTTTTGCACAAGGTATGGGTGGGGGATGGGAGGGCTCGAGGCTATAGTCTTGAGTATAGGTGTACTTGAGGACTTATTATTTTTCCCTCAAATTTCTTCTCTAGCCCTTTCGGTTCGGGTTCTCGGATCGCAGTCCAGTCCAACCCAAACCTTGCCAGACCGCACCATCATTTATCTTCTTCTTCAAAATCAAAGTCTAAACGCAGTTCTCCGCCTGCGTCTCACCACCAGAGGAGAAGTTCTCATTCCTCCTCCAGGCACTGCTCCCACCACCATTTCAGCCGCTCTGGTCGAAGAGCCTGCTGGGGCTGCGAAACTCAAGTGCCTGAGGGGAAGTCATTATGTGACCGCTGCTACGCCCATGCGATTGGGGAAAAAGAGACTGAAGATCAACACATCGTGTCTCTAGTTGAACAGGTGGTGCAATGTTCCTTAAAGGAGAAAGTGTCTCCCCACGCACAAAGCCAGGCTAGTACCATGCGGTCTGGTTCTCTGGCCGATGAGGTCCATAAGGATCCAGGTCCTTTTCAGCCATACACTTCCTCACCTGCTTCCCTGGAAGGAGAACTGGAAATTGATGAGGAAAGCGTGTAGGGGGTGTCTGCATTGTAGGGGGGTTGCACTGTAGGGGTGTCTGTATTGTGGGGTGTCTGCACTGTAAGGAGGGCTGCACTTTAGGGGGGTCTCAGGTCTGTATTGTGGGGTGTCTGCACTGTAGGGGGGTCTGCACTGTAGGGGGTGTCTGTATTGTAGGGGTCTGTTTTGTGGGGTGTCTGCACTGTAAGGGGAGCTGCACTGTAGGGGGTCTGCATTGTAGGGGTGTCTGTACTGAATGGGGGGTGTCTGTGCAGGTGGTCCTGAACTGTTAGGGGGGATGTCTGTGTAACATACAGGCGTACAGATCAATGTGGGGCTGTGTAATGTAAAGTGGTCCAGAGGTGCATAGTGCTGTGTAATGTCCAGGGGTGCAGGGTGCTGTGTAATGTAAAGGGGTCCAGAGGTACAGGGTGCTGTGTAATGTAAAGGGGCCCAGGGGTACAGGTGCTGTGTAATGTAAAGGGGTCCAGAGGTACAGGGTGCTGTGTAATGTAAAGGGGTCCAGAGGTACAGGGTGCTGTGTAATGTAAAGGGGTCCAGAGGTGCAGGGTGCTGTGTAATGTAAATGGGTCCAGAGGTGCAGGGGGATTTGTAATCGAAAGTGGTCCAGAGGTGCAGGGTGCTGTGTAATGTAAAGGGGTTTAGAGGTGCAGGGTGCTGTGTAATATAAAGGGGTCCAGAGGTGCAGGGTGCTGTGTAATGTAAAGGGGTGCAGGGTGCTGTGTAATGAAAAGGGGTCCAGAGGTGCAGGGTGCTGTGTAATGAAAAGGGGTCCAGAGGTGCAGGGTGCTGTGTAATGTAAAGGGGTCCAGAGGTGCAGGGTGCTGTGTAATGTAAAGGGGTCCAGAGGTGCAGGGTGCTGTGTAATATATAACGATAGTGACAAAGAGATATTTAACCACTTGAGATTCGCGCTATGGACAAAAGACGTCCACAGCGCGGCTCTCAAGTGCCAAGTGGACGTCTTTGGACGTCATTTTAAGTGCATTACCCGTGCGCACCACTGGGGGGCGCGCAGCAGGTAAACACAGTGTCGGCGCATCGCTAAAGAGCCGATGCGTGTACCTGGCGGCCGCGATGTCTACCGGGTACACGCGATCGGCGGTGACACATAGGGGACACAGCATCGGTTACCTCCCCCAGTCAACCCCCTCCCCCCACACAGTTAGAACACACCCAGGGAATACATTTAACTCCTTCCTCACCCCCTAGTGTTAACCCCTTCACTGGCAGTCACATTTATACAGTAATTAGTGCATTTTCTATACATTTATATGGTATGGTATATGGTATGGTGAAATTAGTGCATTTTCATAGCACTGTTCGCTGTATAAATGTGAATGGTCCCAAATTTGTGTCAAAAGTGTCCTATATGTCTGTCGCAATATCGCAGGCCTGACAAAAAAAAAAATCGCAGATCGCCGCCATTACTAGTAAAAAAAAAAAAAATCATAAATCTATCCCCTATTTTGTAGGCGCTATAACTTTTGCGCAAACCAATCAATATACGTTTATTGCGATTTTTTTAACAAAAATATGTAGAAGAATACGTATCGGCCTAAACCGAGGAAAAAAATATATTAAAAAAAAAAAATTGGGATATTATTATAACAAAAAGTAAAAAATATTGTGTTTTTTTTCCCAATTTTTCTGTCTTTTTTTTTGTTTATCCACTTAAGGACCGCCGCATGTACATTTACGTCGGCAGAATGGCACCGACAGGCACATCAACGTATATATACGTTGGTGCCTTGGGGGGGATCGGGGGTCCGATCGGACCCCCCCCCGTACATGCGGCGGTCTTCGCGGCTGCAGGAGCGATCCGACAAGTAGGGGCGGCTATCTGTTTTCATCCGCCCCCTCCGGATCGCTCCCAGCCAATGCGCGCGCCCGCCCGCCCTGTCACTTCCTCCTCCTGTGTAAACACAGGAAGGAGGAAGCGACGTGATCTCTCCCTCGGCGTTTGTTTCAAGCGCCGCTGAGGAGAGATCACAACACACCAAGTAAGTCTGCACCAACAGCACACTTACACACAGACACAAACACATTTAACCCCCGCGATCGCCCCCCCCCCCTCCCCCCTGTCACAGTGTCACTGAATGCAGTAATCATACATGTATGATTACTGTATTTAGTGTCAGTGTGACAGACAGTGTGACAGTCAGTCAGTGTTAGTGTCAGGGTAGCCCCCCCACCCCCCCCAATAAAGTTTTAACCCCTTGATCATTGCCCTAGTTAACCCTTTCACTCCCTATTGCCAGCGTCACTAAACGATCATTTTTCTGATCGCTGTATTAGTGTCGCTGTTCCCGCTAGGTAGCTAATTTTTTTTTAATGCGATTTTTTTTTTACTAAAGACATGTGGCTAAATAAATTTTGGCCTAAATGTTTGACTAAAATTTAGTTTATTGGTTTTTTATTATAACAAAAAGTAAAAAATATTGATTTTTCTTCAAAAATGTCGCTCTATTTTTGTATATAGCGCAAAAAATAAAAATCGCAGAGGCGATCAAATACCACCAAAAGAAAGCTCTATTTGTGGGAAAAAAAGGACGCGAATTTTGTTTGGGAGCCACGTCGCACGACCGCGCAATTGTCTGTTAAAGCGACGCAGTGCCGAATCGCAAAAACCCCTTGGGTCATTTGCCAGCGTATTGGTCCGGGTCTTAAGTGGTTAAAGCGCAAAAAATAAAAACCGCAGAGATTATCTAATACCACCAAAAGAAAGCTCTATTTGTGGGAAAAAAATCATAAAAATATAATTTGGTGACAGTGTTTTATGACCGCGCAATTGTCATTCAAAATGCGTCAGCGCTGAAAGCTGAAAATAGGTCTGGGCACGAAGGGGGTTTAGGTGCCCAGTAAAGAAGTGGTTAGGAATGCAGAGGTATGCAGGGGGCACAGTGGGGTGTTTTTACATTTTACAGGGGGGGGGGTGCCAGATATAGGATCTGCCCCGGGTGCCAAATGCACTGGGTACACTCCTGTTTCAGAGTCCAATGAAACCCACTCCCTGGACATAGGCAAGATCCTTACCGAGTATCTCCAAGTGACGTCTCCCTTTAGACGCTCCGATCATCTATTTGTCCTGCACTCAGGCAGTAACAAAGGCAAAAAGGTCTCAACCAGGACAATCGCATCTTGGATCGTCCAGACAATCTAGCAGGCTTATAGGGCTTGGCTCCTCCGCAGTCGGTGACGGCACACTCCACTAGAGGGATGGCAGCTTCCTGGGCGGCGGCTCGTCATGTAGCCCCGGATGTCTTTTGTAAAGTGGCCTCTTGGTCATCCATAAATACGCTTATGTCTCATTATTGTATTGAGCTCTTTCCTCTGTGAATTCTGGTTTGAGAATCCTGTCGGCCGACGGGACAAATTAAAAGATTTTTTGTTCAGCATCCCCACCCGTGTGGTCTGGCTAGTTATTTCCTACACGTAGGCTGCCATGGAGTCTGTCAGGAAAAAGGAAAATTTATTATCAGATACTTACCGTAATTTTTCTTTCCTGATGGACTCCATGGCAGACAGAGTTCCCACCCTAGAAGTAAGTAGTCGGCTAGTTACGGAACACCAGTTCTGGGAGGTGAGCTGACTTTTATGGGTATGGGGTCCTATAGCATTGGAGAGAAGGCGGTATTAACCCGCACGTAGGCTGCCATGGAGTCCATCAGGAAAGGAAAATTACGGTAAGTATCTGATAATAAATGTTCCTTTATATGGAACACATAATTTATCTTACTGCAAAAGACGATATATTTCCAAAATATTTTTATGCACAATCACAAACATAAAAAATAACAAAAACTGTATATATTTCCAAAAAGTCTGAGAAGTTTCAAGGTAAACAATATTTAATTAGCAAACATTTAGCATACTAGGGGACAAAGGTTGATTTAGGTACTAAGATGTACATTTTTTGAAAATATTCCATCTTTGTTAGAAATGTGGCAGACAATATCCACCAGACACAGCAGATGACAAATCAGTGTACCAAGCTTCTGCTGGTATCATGTGATCGCTGTGACCAATCACAGCAGATCACATGACAATTGTACACAATGGATTGCTTCCATTAATGTCATTCATTGTGTACTAATGTGATGATCTATGTGATTGGACACAGTAATCACATAGTACAGGCAGGGTCAACCACGGCCCATCTGTATCATGTGAATAGGTGTGGCCAATCACAGCAAATTACAATGGTACACAATAAATGAATGGATTTCATCAATAAAACAGTTGTTTTTAATGCTACGTACACACAATCGGAAATTCCGACAAGAAAAATTTGATGTGAGCTTTTGGTCAGAAATTCCGACTGTGTGTAGGCTCCATCTGACTTTTTCTGTTGGAATTTCTGACAGCAAAAATTTGAGAGCTGGTTCTTAATTTTTCTGACAAGAACTGTAGGCAATTCTGATGCACAGAAAAAACATGCATGCTCAGAATCAATTCGACGTATGCTCAGAATCATTGAACTTCATTTTTCTCAGCTCGTTGTAGTGTTGTACGTCACGTGTTCTTGATGGTCGGAATTTTGTGTGACCGTATGCATGCAACACAAGTTAGAGCCAACATTCCATTGGAAAAAAATCCATGGTTTTCTTGTCGGAATTTCCGATCGTGTGTACGCGGCATAACAGTGATATTCACTGTTATAAGCAATCATTGGGCCAGATTCAGACAGAATCGCCTATCTTTAGGCGGGTGTAGCGTATCTCATTTACACTACGTCGCTGTAACTTACAGAGTCAGGTCCCGTATTCAGAAAGAATTTGCGCCGTAAGTTATGGCGGCGTAGTGTAAATGGGCCGGCGTAAGCCCGCGTAATTCAAAGTAGGCTGGTAGTGTTGTATGTAAATGAATCGTGACCCCACGTAAATGATGCGACGAACGAACGGCTCATGCGCCGGCCGTGGATGTATCCCAGTGCGCATGCTCCAAAATCACTTCAGAAATATTCATTGATATTGACGTGAACGTAACTTACGCCCAGCCCCATTCACAAAGGACTTACGCAAACTACGTAAACGATGTACAATTTGACGCTGTTCCGACGTCAATACTTAACATGGGTTGCGCCTCATATAGCAGGGGTAACTTTACGCCGGTCGAACGCCTACATAAACGACGTATATCAGTACGCTGGGCGCAACTACGTTTCTGAATCGGCGTATCTAGCTCATTTGCATATTTTTAATGTGAAAGTTTAATGCGTCCAGCATAACTATGAGCCCACGATTCGCCGGCGTAGGCAAGTTACGCCGGACGACTGAAGCCATGTTTTTTGGCGTATCTTGCTTTCTGAATCGGCGTAAAGATGCGACGGCACACATTTGAATACTCCGGTGTAGATTCTTTCTGAATCTGGCCCCCAGTGTGTAAAAAATAACCCTGATCACCTCCCCAGAGAGGTAACAATGTATTGCTTTGATCACACAGGTTTTTTTTTTTTTTTTTTAACTCCTGCTATCCAGGTCCAATCTCTGTGGACAGCAACATGAGAACCCAGTGTTATACTCTCTTTTGACTCTTCTGACTGTTATGTTTTGCTAACAATTAGATAAAATACTAATTATAGCATTTTGTTTGTGCATTTTCAAGCTTTTGCACATATTACAATATGCTAATACAATAATGATATACTAATCCATTCTGTAATTATTCACAGAATGTTTTTCTTAACAATGTCGAGAAGACTGCAAATACATATCTGTAGTCAGGTGCATGCCTACAAAGAAATGGAGGAGAGGGGACATTGTCAAATAAACCATAGACTGTTTACTTCCCCCTCATGCTCATGGACAAAGTCATCACTTAATTTCTTGTCTTCAGGAGATTGGTCATCCTGCCCTGAAGCAGTGGATTTGGGGTTTTGCAGTCTGACAGCAACATTTACTGAGGTCTGAAGCTGTAGTTGGAACTACAACTCCTATCCAGGGCCAGAACAAGGAGTGGGCAGGAGGAGAGGTTGCCCTGAGCACAGACGAGCAAGGGGGCATAAATAGATGCAAAGTGGTAAACCCATTCTATGGCTTGTATTAACCCCCCTGGCGGTATTCCCAAGTCTGGCTCTAGGTAAGATTTCGGTACCAAAATCGGTATCCCCGAGCCCGACTCGGGATCGCCTCGCAGCAGCCACAGGCAAAGTTACTTACCTTGTCCCTGGATCCTGATATGCCTCCCCGCTGTGTGAGCGAGCGGCGTCCTTGCTCGATTCACAGAGTGTCCCTGTGTGCCGCCGTTCTCCGCTCCCTGCGACGTTACGACGCACAGGGGCGGAGAACAGCACCAAATTCAAAAAAGTAAGTAAACTCATTACATACAGTATACTGTAATCTTACAGAATACAGTACTGTATGCAAAAAAATACACACCCACTTTGTCCCTAGTGGTCTGCCCAGTGTCCTACATGTACTTTTATATAATAAAAACTGTTCTTTCTGCCTGCAAACTGTAGATTGTCCATAGCAACCAAAAAGTGTCCCTTTATGTCAAAAGTGGTTTTAGAGCAGCTAGAAAACAGCGATAATAGATTATAATCACTTTCAGAATTGAACGATAGCGATTTGTGGGGAAATTTGTCATCAAACCATAAACGTAATGACAGCGACAATTCTGCAACTGAGCAAATTTCAGTGTTTTTGATTTGATTACATTATTGAATTTTTTTTATTATAATGATATAATTATTTGTTATTATTATTTATAGTTATTTATTATATTATAATTTATGATTTTGTTTTTCAAACTTTATCATACCCGGGATGTCTACTAGACTCTTGTTTGGACAGATTTCAGTGAGTTATTCCTAAGAATTACAGGCCTACAATGTAAAACGCCAAATTTCCATGCAAAATAATGGTACTGCTTTCAGCACCTGAAACCAGAAAGAGTCATACCGCCAGGGAGGTTAACAGTGAGGGAGGGGGTGCAATTTTGGATCCTTGCCTTGGATGACCCTTGCTGGTACTGTTCCCAGCGATCTAGAACAACAGGGTCTTCTGTGAGAATCTATAAATTTGACTGTTTGAAGACTAAAGCCCTGTACACGCGATCGGTTTGTCTGATGAAAACAGACCGATGGACTGTTTTCATTGGACAAACCGATCGTGTGTGTGCCCCATCGGTTTGCTTTCCATCAGTGAAAAAAAAAGTTGTTGTTGATGTTTTAAATGTTTCCTATGGATAAAAAACCGAGGTCAACGTATGCTCAGAAGCATTACAGTAAACTTCATTTTTCTCAGCACGTCATAGTGTTTTACTTCACCGCCTTTTGGCACGTTCAGATTTTTGACTAATGGTGTGTAGGCAAGACTGATGAAAGTCAGCTTCATGGGATATCCGACAAAAAAATCCATCGGATTAGATTCCATCAGATATCTGATCGTGTGTATGAGGCTTAACTCTCTTGGTATAGGAACATCTGAGAGTTTGGTCAGGTGCCACTATTCTGCATGCAGGTGTCCAGAGAGACAGCAATACAGCCTCACACACACAGCAGCTCATGATTCAATCTGCATCACAGGTTCAGTAACACCACACATCCCAGTTCAGACACCCAGCTACACTGCTTTCCTCAGCAGCCAGATGATGCAGAGCAGTGCCATCTTAAGAGCATTATAGGCCCCCGGGCAATACAGTGCACTGGGGCCCTGTCTACACAACCACGCACAAGAATTTACTGCCAAAAATCATGAAATTTACTGGCAGAACCAACATTTTTTAATGGCACTGCAAAAAAGTACCTAAAATTACAGTTTTACAAATTTCTTTATTGGCATGAAGGTTAGGTTACTGTAACCCAGCCTGATCAGAGTTTCCTCTTGCATCAGAGTCTGCAGGATTCCCCCTTACAGTGAAAGGGAACTCTTATGTAAAGGGGAACACTGCAGATCATGATGTAAGGGGGAACTCTAATGTGGAGGGGGGCTCTGGTGACCAGAGACCACCTTATATCAGAATCCACTGCTTTCTCTTTACATCAGAGTTCCCACTTACATCACGGTCCTCAGACTGAGTTCCCCCTAGCACTGTAAGGGGGAATCCTGCAGACTCTGATGTAAAGGGGAACCACCTTCCGTAGAGTAAATACACTAAGGTAAGGGGGGGCACTAATATTTTTGTATTCACTCCCCCCTTTCTTTAGCAACCACCCGCCCTTAGACTGGCCTGGTGGTGCTATCACTGACCTCCTCTCAGGTGCACCATGCAAGGCTCAGTCAGATGGCTCCAGCTTGGCTGCTCTGGTTTTATCCTATAGTCTCTTCATGTCTGACTTCTCCTGTGACCCCCATCCCAGCGGCGCTCCCACTCTTAACTCCTCTCCAGACTCTTCCTCAGAGACTGTAGACACGATACAGTTCTACAGTTCTGACCCGCCATTCTCCACCATTTTTTACTGGGGTCGCTGGGCAGCCGATGGGGGCCCCCCAGGCAAGTGGGGCCCCCGGGCAACTTCCCAGTGTGCCCAATGGAAAAGACAGCCCTGATGCAGAGACATCTGCACTGGTTGCTATCCATGGTGTCCCCACCAAGGCAAATGCTACCTGCTGTGCACTCATCACCTGATCCAAAGTTTCACCTTCTCACCTTCTTGCATTAAAGTCCTATCTTTAATTGGGAACAAGTAGAGGGCAGTTTGCCCAGCCTTTACTCTATTTTTCATACCTGGGCACTGTTAGCAGATATCTCAACCCCACCTCAGTGACTGAGACCTTTGCTACCCTATCCTTGCTGTATTTAGATCTGACTTGGCACATAAACCTCAAGTGTTAAGGGCTCCAATCATTGCCGGCAAAAGATTTAACCTGAATTAACTTTTCGATACCCACATACAGATTCCCCCACCCAGAGGCGTCTCTCCTGTATCCATATAGAACTATTACTTTTCTCCCAAATACTACACCAGCAGTAGGCCTCCTTCCCACAGCCAGTGCTGCATCCTCAGAAATCACTGCTATAGTCTATAGCGCTTCACCCAGTGGTTCGTTGTTATCTGTGTCAAGCTGACTATTCATTATTACATATGTTAAATTTGCTAACTTTTTTAGACTATGTATTGCTGCAAACCGATTGTTTTTATTATTTACCTGAGCTGCTTTAAATTATACTGTACATTAATGTTTATTGAAGTCCAGCGCCTTTACTTTGCACTGGGCACTGTTTGTAACACTGTTACTGATTACTAATTCATGTCTGAACCTAGAGTGTCAGGAGGTAGGAGTGTTTGCAAGGTCGAAGCATTGACAGAGGACAAGCATCAATCAGCAACCCTCACGGGGTAGCACTACCTATATAAAAAATCAAGAGATGGTGTTGCACTCCAATAGCATAGAACGGTGTAATTGGTAAAATGTATAAATAACCAAAATAGTTTAATTGATAAATGAATGTGCAAATATGCAAATAGACTGACTGAAAGATAAAAATCGCTATACATGCTAAGATAAGGTGCATCCAAAGGTGAACTTAATGAATGTGCAAACAGTGCAGATAAGGTGACTCAGGTGCATTAATAAAATCACAATGTAAAGATAATAGTATATGCAGTCGCAGAGGAAATCGCAGGATGGTGTTATGCTCCAATCAAAATGAATGACTGGACATAACTGATATACAACAATGATGGATAAATAAAACAGTGAACTGAATAGGAGTGCAAATACATACAAATATGTGACTGTATAATGTAAGTTAAATTACATCATATGAATGGTGGATGGAACCGCAAGATTGTCCAATTGTTACAAAGTGTAAATCGTGCAACTGCGACTCAGTCCAAGAGGTGAACAAATTGCAAGGTGCAAGTAGAGTGCTGAGTGCAGAAATAGAATCGCAACATAAAGATAATATATGCAGTCACAGAGGAAATTTGCAGGATGGTGTTATGCTCCCATCGACATTAACCACTTCGGGTCCGCGCTATTGACAGAATACGTCAGCAGCGCGGACCTGAGGCGCCGGGGTCACGTCTTTGGACGTGATTTACTTGTAATTCTCCACGCGCGCCACAGGGTGGCGCGCGGCGGGGAAAAACAGTCCCGACGCATTACCGAGGATTCGATGCGTGTACCCGGCGGCCGCGATGTCCGTCAGGTACATGCGATCATCGGTGACATAGCAGGGACGTGGAGCTCTGTGTGTAAACACAGAGCTCCACGTCCTATCAGGGAGAGGTGACAGATGCTGTTTCTCTTGTACATAGGGAGACAGCATCAATCACCTCCCCCAGTCACCCCCTCCCCCCACACAGTTAGAACACACCCAGGCAATACTTTTAACCCCTTCCTCACCCCCTAGTGTTAACCCCTTCAATGCCAGTCACATTTATTCAGTAATTAGTGCATATTTATAGCACTGGTTGCTGTTTAAATGTGAATGGCGCCAACAATGTGTCAAAAGTGTCCGATGTGTCCGCCGCAATATCGCAGTCAAAATAAAAATCGCAGATTGCCGCCATTACTAGTAAAAAAAAAATATAAAAAAAAATCATAATTCTGTCCCCTATTTTGTAGGTGCTATAACTTTTGCGCAAAGCAGTCACTTATTGTGATATTTTTTTTTTACAAAAATACGTAGAAGAATACGTATCGGCCTTAACTGAGAAAATTTTTTATTTTTTTATTTTTTTAAATTGGGATATTTATTATAGCAACAAGTACAAAATATATATATATTTTTAAATTGTCGCTCTTTTTTTGTTTATAACGCAAAAAATAAAAACCGCACGGGCGATCAAATACCACCAAAAGAAAGCTCTATTTGTGGGAAAAAAAGGACGCCAATTTTGTTTGGGTGCCACGTCGCACGATTGTCAGTTAAAGCGACGCAGTGCCGCAAGCTGAAATTTCGCCTGGGCACGAAGGGGGTTTATGTGCCCAGTAAGCAAGTGGTTAAAGGGTCACTAAAGGAAAACATTTTTTTTGCTGAAATGACTGTTTACAGGGTATAGAGACATAAAAGTTAACTGATTCCTTTTCAAAATGATTAAACATAGATACAAATCAATCATATAATGTGCCTGCAGGTTAGTTTTACTTTTGAACTGGCTTCATGTTTCTGTGAAGTAGAAATAGACACACAGAACAAAAACAAACAAATCCAGGGCAGTGTTTTGTTTTTAAAATGAATCTGGTTCTGGGAAGTTTTAGACAGAGTAATGACAGCTTAGACCACTGTGAGAAAGCTCCCAGTACTGTGGTTATAAGGAAACAGGCAAGCAGGAAGTGTGGAGAACAGAGCAGGATTACAGCAACTTCAAAGCAAAAACGAACAATAAGGACATGAAACCAGTACTGCAGTAAAGGTAAAGGAAGCTATTTAGCTAAAAAAAAAAATTCCTTTAGTCATCCTTTAATGACTGAACATAACTGATATATACCAATGCAGAAAGATGCAACGTGCGACTCAGTCCAAGAGGTAATGCAATTTAATAAAAAGAAATTGCAAAGTGCTAGTGAAGTGCCGGGTGCTAAATGACATCAGCAGGTGGCAAGGTGACTTGTTGGTGAATCTTCGGTGTATGGTGACACCCGAAGGTGTGCTAGCAAATTACCTTACGGCTGCAAGGTAAACAGTATTCAATAAAACCAATGGAATCACTTGGGGGTAGAGGGGATAACTCCTATCCGTCCTCCAAGTAGTGTGGTGCCTAGGGGGTTAAGGCTTCCTTCCAGGCTGGGTGGACAGCAAGGTAAGACAGCTCCAAAGTGTGTCACCAGGCAGGGTAGAAAAAACATAGAGGAAGCTGTCTAGTGTAATATGTTTTAAACACTCAGCTGTTTATTCAAACATATAACAAACAGGGTACTCACATTTAAAACAGTAATGTGTGTATATCAGAAACGAGCAGCGAGCTCACACTGTGCAAACGTCACTTCCGGTGTCCCAGTGTCTGACGCGTATCGTCACTGTTACATGACTTCATCAGAGATCATGTGACATGTGACAGTGATTCCATTGGTTTTATTGAATGCTGCTTACCTTGCAGTCGTAAGGTAATTTGCTTGCTCACCTTCGGGTGTCACCAGAGATGTATCTTGGCCTAGGCCGACAAGGCCTAGGCCTAGGGCGGCATTTTGTGGGGGGCGGCCCCCCGCACGAACCCCCCCACCCATCCTCCCAACTCAGAGGCAGACACCCGCTCACATTGCTTCCCACGGAGCTGCGGCTGCTGCCTCCCGCGGCTGGCTGCCTGTGTGTCACAGCCCGGGAGCACGCCACATACCGCAGGGAGCGACTGCCAGTGCCGCCCCCATAGATGGAACGATCAATGGGCCATCTGTTTAGCTGGTGGAGGCGGAGCCTAATCCCCTGCCTACCAGCCTCCACGCCGCATCATTGCATCTGCTATGGTCGGGATGGGAGGAGAGGAGGAGGAGCGAAAGAGAGAGGAGAACGATGGTGGATGGTGTAGTGTACTGTGGAGGAAAACAAACATCAGGGACAGGCAGCACTCGGATCGGAATTTAGGGGGTACAAATTGATGAGACAAGACACTGAGCGAGGGATGATGATGTATTTGTAAAAATCAGGACCAATTTACTGTTCGGCGAAAATAGCAGCCGCAGCCCCTCCAAACCCCCACCCCCACTTATTAACTTTTTTTTTTTTAAATGTGAACCTAGCCTGAGTTCTGAACTGTTTTACTGGACTAGTGATTATCCGCTTGATTCTGTGAGTGAGTGTTCCCCCCCCCCCCCCCATTATTAACTTTTTTTTTAAATTTAAGTGTTGGGGGGGGGAATATCGGATGTTAAAAATTACGATTTTTTTTTTATTTAACTGTTTGACGAAAATAGGGACAGCAGGGCCCCGCCCAACCCCCGCTTATTAACTTAACAGTTATCTTTAATTTTTAAATTACCTTGTTATTTAAATTATCTGGTCATTTCATGCAGTAAGTCACATTCTCTGGTAATCTCGTGCAGTATGTCGCAGTCTCTGGTAATCTCGTGTAGTATATCCGCAGTCTCTGGTAATCTCGTGCAGTATGTCGCAGTCTCTGGTAATCTCGTGCAGTATGTCGCAGTCTCTGGTAATCTTGTGCAGTATGTCCGCAGTCTCTGGTAATCTCGTGCATTATGTCGCAGTCTCTGGTAATCTTGTGCAGTATGTCCGCAGTCTCTGGTAATCTCAGGCATTATGTCGCAGTCTCTGGTAATCTCGTTCAGTATGTCGCAGTCTCTGGTAATCTCATGCAGTATGTCCGCAGTCTCTGGTAATCTCGTGCAGTATGTCACAGTCTCTGATAATCTCGTGCAGTATGTGGCAGTCTCTGGTAATCTCGTGCAGTATGTCCGCAGTCTCTGGTAATCTGGTGCAGTATGTCCGCAGTCTCTGGTAATCTCGTGCAGTATGTCCACAGTATCTGGTAATCTAATGCAGTATGTCCACAGTATCTGGTAATCAAATGCAGTATGTTCGCAGTCTCTGGTAATCTAATGCAGTATGTCCGCAGTCTCTGGTAATCTAATGCAGTATGTCCACAGTCTCTGGTAATCTAATGCAGTATGTCCGCAGTCTCTGGTAATCTAATGCAGTATGTCCGCAGTCTCTGGTAATCTTTTGCAGTAGGGGAAGGGGTGGAGCCTAAATAGGAAGGGGTGTGGTTTACAGATGACAAGGCGGGTCTTAAATAGGAAGGGGTGTGTCCTTGACATGAAGGGTGGGTCGTATTTGAATTAGGGGGTGCATGAATTTAGTCAGGCCTAGGGCAGCACAAAACCTAAATACACCTCTGGGTGTCACCATACACCGAAGATTCACCAACAAGTCACCTTGCCACCTGCTGATGTCATTTAGAACCCAGCTCTTCACTTGCACTTTGCAATTTCTTTTTATTAAATTGCATTACCTCTTGGACTGAGTTGCAGTTGCATTATCCATCATTGGTGTATTAGTTATGTTCAGTCATTCATGCTGATGGTGCATAACACCATCCTGCGATTTCCTCTGCGACTGCATATATTATCTTTATGTTGTAATTCTATTTCTGCACCTTGCACCTTGCAATTTGTTCACCTCTTGGACTGAGTCGCAGTTGCACCATTTACACTTTGTAACAATTGGACAATCTTGCGGTTCCATCCACCATTCAAATGATGTGATTTTGCTTACATTATACAGTCACCTATTTGTATGTATTTGCACTTTTATTCAGTTCACTGTTTTATTTATTCATCATTATTGTACATCAGTTATGTCAAGTCATTCATTTTGATTGGAGCATAACACTATCCTGCGATTTCCTCTGCGACTGCATATACTATTATCTTTGCGGTGTGATTTTATTTATGCACCTGAGTCACCTTATCTACACTGTTTGCACATTCATTCAGTACACCTTTGGATGAACCTTATCTTAGCATTTATAGCGATTTTTATCTTTTAGTCAGTCTATTTGCATATTTACACATTCATTTATCAATTATACTATTTTGGTTATTTATAAATGTTACCAATTACACTGTTCTATGCTATTGGAGCGCAACACCATCTCTTGATTTTTTCCATGTCTCACTGTGGGTAGTGGTTGGCCCATATGGTAGTTGCCGTACCTTTACCCTCTGCACACATTGTTTCCACTGAAGCCCAGGAAAAACTACTTTACCCACTACCTATATAATATATAGGTTATGTGCAACTGTGTTGTTTCTTAACCACTTAAGACCCGGACCAAAATGCAGGTAAAGGACCAGGCCCCTTTTGCGATTCGGCACTGCGTCGCTTTAACTGACAATTGCGCGGTCGTGCGATGTGGCTCCCAAACAAAATTTGCGTCCTTTTCTTCCCACAAATAGAGCTTTATTTGGTGGTATTTGATCGCCTCTGCGATTTTTATTTTTTGCGCTATATAGAAAAATAGAGCGAAATTTTTGAAAAAAAAACAATATTTTTTACATTTTGTTATAAGAAAATCAAATAAACTAAATTTTAATCAAACATTTAGGCCAAAATTTATTTAGCCACATGTCTTTAGTAAAAAAAAATCGCAATAAAAAAAAATAGCTACCTAGCGTGAACAGCGACACTAATACATCGATCAGAAAAATGAACACTTAGTGACGCTGGCAATAGGGAGTAAAAGGGTTAACTAAGGCGGTGATCAAGGGGTTAAAACTTTATTAGGGGGGGGTACGGGGGCTACCCTGAACCTAACACTAACTGCCTGTCACACTGACACTAAATACAGTAATCATACATATATGATTACTGTATTCAGTGACACTGTGACATGGGGGAGGGGGGGGGGATCGCAAGGGGTTAAGTCTGCCTGTGTGTCCTGGTGTCAGTGTAGTGTTGTGCAGACTTACTGTGAGATGTGATCTCTCCTCAGCGGCGGTTGAAAATACCGCCAAGGGGAGAGATCACATCACTTCCTCCTTCCTGTGTTTACACAGGAGGAGGAAGTGACACGGCGGGAGTGCGCAGATTGGCTGGGAGCGATCCGGAGGGGGCGAACAAAAACGAATAGCCGCCCCCTCATCCCGGATCGCTCCGTCAGCCACGGGGACCACCGCATATACCTGGGGGGGTCCCGATCGGACCCCCGACCCACGGCAAGGCAGGCACGTATATATACTTTGCTGTGCCTGCCTATGCCATTCTGCTGATGTAAATGTGCATGCGGCGGTCCGCAAGCAGTTAAACAAGCAAATGTTATCTTTCTCTCACTGAAAAAATGCCTTCAAGAAATGTACATAATTAATAGCCACATAGTCACAAGAACAATCTAAGCTTGTGCTACCGGGTCCTGATTCTAAAGAAACATTTCCTAATTAAAATACAACACAAAAGGTGCAGTGAGGTTGGTTTTACTTAAATCTAAACATAATCAGAAGAACAATTCCAAACATCAAGTAAAGGAGTGTTTTCCAGATGCAATAAAATATTCTGAAAATGTGTAGAGAGAAGAAATTCAGTATGTCCTAATTCCAGCTGGATGGATACAAAATACAAAAAACAAAACTAAGCTCCTAACCTGCATCTGCTTAACAAAATTGGCATAGGAGACCTGATAAATAAAGTCATTTCAGTCATTATTTTATGGTGAGATAATAACACATGCATCAAGAATAGAAAAGTATTGAAAATCTTGATTTTTCAAAGGAACATTTTTCATTTTTTTTTTTTTCACAATCAAAGTTCTTTTGAAAGCTCGAACAGAATGAACAATGGACATAACTGTTACATTACAGACAGAAATCTGAATCAAAGAAATGAACAATCTATGTCAGTGCATAATATCAAACGTTAACAAATAACAAGGTCAGAACAAGGTTGGTGCAGTATACAAAGGATCACCAAAATATAGTATATGAGATGAGGAGATGGGGGGAAAGGGGTGGTAGGAGAGAGGAGGGGATGAGTGGAGAGACAGGGGGGCGGGACTAGAAAGACGGGGGGAGGAGGAAGGTAAAGTACAAAAGACATATTGGCTAAGGAATAAGTACATGACAAATCATGGGAAATACAGATCCAGACATGGTGTTAAAAGCCTAGGAAAACACAGGAGATGAAATACAATCTTAGAGGACTAAAAATGAATACAGGAAGGGATCAGCGGTACAATAGTTGAAATTCGGTAGAATATGTAAATATGAACCAAGGTTGCCATAGGTTGTTGAATGGGGTGCTTTTCTCATTAATAGCTAATATTTCTTCCATTTTAAAAATATATGTAACTCTATCTAACCAGTCTCTAATCGTCTGGGTCTTAGTAGACTTCCAGTGAAGGGGTATGAGGGTCTTGGCAGCATTCAGTAGGTGTCGGGTGAGGGATTTCTTATACAGTATTTGGTCAACGGGAGGTGGTTAATGTGGAGCAGGCAGGCAGCAGCATCCAAAGATATTGTTGTTTCTGTAATGTGGCTAATCCACCTTATCACCTCCTTCCAGAATCCAGAAATCAGGGGACATTCCCACCAGACATGCAAGAAAGGGCCCACACCCGAGCCACAGCGCCAGCATGTATCCGAGGCAGATTTATACCATTTTTTGGCTCTCTGTGGAGTATCTTATAACAGATCTCTTGGAACCTAGTGCTGAGGGAGCACTTGTGTGCCATAATACAGGCATTTTCCCATTGTACGTCCTCTATGTTAACTCCCAGGTCCCTTTCCCATCTCATTTTATGTTTATTTTGGGCTGTATCCCCTGGTAGTGTTAACCAAGAGTAGGCCAGGGAGGTGGTGTGAGGGACCGGAGCCTTCTTGTAGCATAGCGATTCCAAAGGAGTCAGAGATGGAGAGAAAGAGGAGCGAGACTTATGCCGCGTACACACGGTCGTTTTTTGCGATGAAAAAAATGACGTTTTCTGTGAAGTAAAAAACGACGTTTTTGAAACGTCACTTTTCAAAGATGATGTTGCATACACACCATCGTTTTTTCACAAAAAGCGAGGTTACGTTCACCACTCTTTTCCATTGAAGCTCGCTTCATAACTAGCTTCTGGGCATGCGCGGGTTGAAAAACGTCGTTTTGAACGACGTTTTTGCTACACACGGTGACTTTTTGTGAAACAAAAAACGACGTTTTGAAAAACGACACAAAAAATTCAAACATGTTGGAATTTTTTTTTGGTCTTTTTTTTTAAGACAAAAAACAACGTTTTGCCCACACACGATCAATTTAAATGACGTTTTAAAAAACGTCGTTTTTTTTCATCACAAAAAACGACCGTGTGTACGTGGCATAAGAGTTCATTAGGAAATCCCTTACTTGAAAATAGAACCAAAACCCAGGGAAACTGTCATTAAATTCTGCTTGCATATCTACATATGTTTTGACCCTGTGACCTGATAGGCAGTCATGGACATTTTTCAAACATACCTGTAGCACGATATATTTTGTTTTAGAATTTTGACAAATCAACAAACTAGCAACAATTAAAAGGCATTTTTTTAATCAATGGATTTCATTAAGGTTTTCACAAATAACATAGTGAAGAAAAACACAGAGGAATAGACAAAATATGTCATACATTTGGGCATGTGGAAGAAAAGCATTTGTACTACATCTTATGCCATGTTTACATTCGTGAATAAACAGTATTAACGCTAGGTATAGAGTGAAGAAAGTTTTTTCCGTCCCCCCGATGGCAACATACAGTAATGTCTCACCATAGTTACAGATTACCAAAGGTTGAGTAGTGAACATTGATTGCACTTTCCTCACCACTTTCCTCATTGTATCAGCAAGGCCAAATCAGACATATTAATATGGGGAATTTCTCACCATGAATTTGCAACCTCTATCTGTAAAGATTTGAGGAGCTGTATTCCATATTCATTAGGATCCAGACCCACCATTTGGCCCTAGTAGCAGGTGGAGATGTATCCTACTATATACAATTGTGCTCATAAGTTTACATACCTTGGCAGAATTTATGATTTCTTGGACATTTTTCAGAGAATATGAATGATAACAAAAAAACTTTTCTTTCACTCATGGTTAGTGTTTGGCTGAACCCATTTATTATCAATCAACTGTGCTTACTCTTTTTAAATCATAATGGCAACAGAAACTACCCAAATGACCCTGATCAAAAGTTTACATACCCCGTTTCTTAATACTGTGCATCGCTCCCTTTAACATCAATGACAGCTTGAAGTCTTTTGTGGTATTTATAGATGAGGATCTTTATCTTAGATGGTAAAGCTGCCCATTCCTCTTTGGAAATAGTATCCCAGTTCCTGTAAATTCTTGGGCCGTCTTGCATGAACTGAACGTTTGAGATCTGGCTTAATGATATTGAGGTCAGGAGACTGAGATTGGCCACTCCAGAACCTTCACTTTATTCTGCTGTAGCCAATGACAGGTTGACTTGGCCTTGTAAAATGAAGGAAAAACTTTCTGGACAGCCGCACTCCAAAAATAAATTGCTTTTATTGTAAAATAACAAAAACAACACACAAAAAGCATGCCACAGCAGACAGGGTAAAAACCTGACATGTTTCACACCAAACTTTAGTGCTTATTCATAGCTATGAATAAGCACTAAAGTTTGACGTGAAACGCGTCAAGTTTTACCCCGTCTGCTGTGGCATGCTTTTTGTGTGTTTTTTTGATTTTACAATAAAAGCAATTTATTTTTGGAGTGCGGCTGTCCAGAACGTTTTTCCTTCATTTTGCATCATTCCATGCATTGCCAGCACCCTTGGCTTTGGATTAGGTGAGGAGACTTTCTGATTAGTATCTTAGAGCGGTGATTCCTCTTTTTGACTTGGCCTTGTGTTTTGGATCATTGTCATGTTGAAATTTTCAAGTACGTCCCATGTGCAGCTTTCTGGCTGATGAATGCAAATGTTCCTCCAGTATCTTTTGATAACATACTGCATTCCTCCTTCTATCAATTTTGACCAAATTTCATGTGCCTTTGTAGCTCATACATCCCCAAAACATCAATGATCCACCTCCGTGTTTCACAGTAGGAATGGTGTACATTTCATCATAGGCCTCGTTGACTCCTCTCCAAATATAATGTTTATGGTTGTGGCCAAAAAGCTAAATTTTGGTCTCATCAGTACAAATGACTGTGCCAGAAGGTTTGAGGCTTGTCTCTGTGCTGTTTGGCATATTATAAAGGGGATACTTAGTGGCTTTAGCATAGTAATGGCTTTCTTGGCGACTCAACCATGCAGCCAATCTTTCTTCGAGTGCTTCCTTATTGTGCATCTTTAAACAGCCACACCACATGTTTTCAGAGAGTCCTGCATTTCACTTGAAGTTATTTGTGGGGTTTTCTTTGCATCCCAAACTGATTTCCTGGCAGTTGTGGCTGAAATTTTAGTTGGCCACCGAGGCCCCGCCGCCATCTTGAGGCCTACACTGCCGCGGAGTCCCCGGCCTCGAGTATCGTGACTGGCGGCGCTCGCGGCAACCTCTCCTGGGTCCTGTCCGGGGCAGTCGCCCCACACACCGCATCCCCCGGCCGGCAGCTAGCTCTTCACCTCAGCCCTCAGCCAGCTACATCCACGGCGGTCCCGCCGCCATCTTTGGGCCTAAACGGCCGACGGAGCCTCAGCCTCGGGAGCGGTGCCGGACGGAACGTGAGGTGTTCCCCCACCCCTACTCCTCCTCAGGAGACTTCCCAGCACCAGCAGAGGAGGCAGAGGGGAACGTGGAACCAGCCAGAAATCCCTGCATGGACTGAGCACAAACTGAGGAGGTGAGCAGCTTTCATTCTGCTATTCCCTCATCCCCCTAGCAGCCTCCTCTCCCCCTCAGTGCCTGCTTTCTAACCCCACTGCTCTTCAAACACACCCTGCCAGCTAAGCAAGTGACCCAGAAGGTGCTTTTTTTTTATTCTTTACTTTTTTCATATACATATTGTAAAAAAACTCCAGGGTAAGGGCTATTACAGGAGCTCCTAAGTGAGGTAAACTCCATTGGAAACTGTCACATACCTCAGATACCATTCAAGAGCAGATAGCTCTGGTCTTGGTCCTCCTCCCCAAGACATCCCCCCACTCTGAGAACCCAGCAACCAACCCTCACACCTGCATATACTACTGTGACAGCACAGAGGAATAATATCATTTGATATTTTATATACTCCATCAATAGACTTTACATCCTTGGATATATTCTCTGTTTAAGGCTTCCCCAGCAACCCAATTCGAGTGGACATAATACGCAGGGTCAGGAAATTAGTGGTTACTACATCACCTTCCCACAGGACCCCCAGTCTTTAAATCCTTTTTTGTCAGATTTCACTACCACCTGCTTGAAGGAATATACACCAGATAATTTGAGGGCTGTGGTCTTGAGAGGAAAACTTTCAATCAACAATAACTTATACAATCTGCAATAGTCGCAAAGCACATACTATAATTCACTGCCTGAGTACGCTTAAGGTGGCGACTTAGAAAAGACCCACCACTCGCCGTCGGATGCCTATCGACAAAAATTGAGGATCTCTATTCCCAATGGGCTGCTAATCTTTACATTTATGTTGCTTTGACTCCCGTGGGTGCATATACCCTGCTACACATACAATACATGAAGGGAAAACGAAGCAAGAAGAACAAGAATACTATTAAAATTTCAGCTGTCAAGAAATCTCTTAAAAACATGGACTCCAAATTCCAGACAAGTACGCTGGAAATCACCGAAAATTCTATGTCTGTCAAACAAATTTCATCTCGCTTGTTGGCCATCTCACCACCCCCTTCCTCAGATTCTATATCACATATGGCTCTATACTCGTCTGTTGTTAAAGAAGGTATAATATCTACAATGTCGGGTCAATTAACCCCTACCGAGGTCTCTGCTCAAAACCCCATCTATATCCATTCTAAGTCTGAACACTCCCCTGAAGCCTCCTTCAATGTTACTGACCTATTCAATAGAATCTCGGAAATGCTAGATAGAGGCCTGGCCCAAAACGCTCAAAGAATCACTAAGGACATCAGAGCTGACTTTCAGAGCCTTGGAAACAGGATCGAATCTATAGAACGGAAACTGGATATTAACGTTTCAAAAATCGAACAAAATACTGACCACCTTCAACACCTGCAAGAACAACTGGAAGCAGCCCAAGCCAGAATAGATGATTTGGAGAACAGATCAAGGAGAGACAACTTCAGACTTAGGGGGCTACCTCAGTCCATCACAGATGTTCACTCAGCCATACAGGACATCATAAAAACCCTGATCCCCTCCATGCCTATTCAAAAAATGGAATTAGACAGAGCACATAGATCCCTAGGCCCACTAAGAAAAGACGGCTTACCGAGAGATGTGATAGTAAAACCTCATTACTATTCCACCAAAGACGAGGTGATGAAAAAATCCAGACAACAAGAAAATCACCAATACCAAGGCGCAACAATCCAAATATTTGCAGACATTTCTCCCTACACCATTCAGAAGAGGAGAGCGATGAAACCATTACTGTCTGCCCTCATGACAAAGGACATCAAATATAAATGGGCCTTCCCATTCGCCTTGAAATTCAGCTATAACGGCAGACACCACGTAGTACATAACATTCAAGAAGGTGAAAGACTATTACTAGACCTGAAAATTATTTTACTTGAACCAGTCATGGACACTTCACCACCTCAACAACCTTCAGCCAAAAGAAATACACCCAATAGTCCACCCTCGAATTCCTGGAATAGAGTCAAACACAGGAAAGTTTGAAACAACTCTATTGAGTGTCGACTGAAATGTCTCCTTTTTAGATCCAGTGGTTTCTCACCCTCCCCCCTCCCCTTTTTTTTTCTCCTCCTCCCCAGTACGCCCTCCTATAATATAACTTGTTCCCTCAGTACCTGTTCAAATAACCTATTATATTTTCTGGCAAAGTAAGAGTCAATATTCATAGGTATGCTTATGTAAGTCATTTATTTGTTCCATGAGTTTATAATATTTAATTATTCCTATGACATTAAAATAATGTTTCCCTCCCTTTTTTTTTTTTTTGGGGGAGAGGGGGGGGGTCCTAAACCATCAATGGTCATCCTTGGGGATCAATTTTATGTTTTTCAAAACTTAGTATATGATTCTCTGATTGTCGGTGACATGCGACGGTGAGGCCCTGAGCCTCAACCTACTTCTTGGAACGACACTTTGTCATCCTGACGAGTAGGAAGTTAGTCCCCTAAATGGACTACTCTAATAAAATCTGTTTGATTGAAGGAAGGAGCAAACTTCTCTTCCTTCATTCTGGGTCATGGTTAGACCCTATGCAATACTACATTCTGCTTTGTTGTTACCATTTTTGCTTTCTATTCTTTGTATCCATCCACCCCCTCTTTCCTCCCTTTACCACCCCACCTTCCCTCCCGGCCCACCTGCCAACACAGGTGCCCTCTGATCTACGGGCTCAACTCTTAATACACTATCTGTCCATAGCAGTGTTCATGTCTCATGGCCGGCTCAAATAATACTACTAAGCCCCTGCGTGTTGTGACACACAACACTCAGGGGCTGAACTCTCCTATTAAAGACGAAAAGCCCTCCAGGCATACAGGCGCTTCATATAGATATAGTGCTCCTACAGTAGACACACTTCCCAAGGCGGTACACCCTCATTCTTGCATTCTCACTTCCCAGTATTCTATTTATCCAACGCCGAAAATAAGACGAAAGGAGTGGCGATCTTGTTTTCCAAATTTTGTAATTTTAATCTACTAAAAGAATATGGAGACCCGGAAGGCAGATTTATTTTGGTAAAAGGAACCCTTGATGAGAGATATACACTTTTGTTTCCTATTACGCTCCCAATAGGGGACAGAAGAAGTTTTTTTCCCAGATGCTTGAGGTCCTCCACCCATTCATGGAGGGCATCATTATCATGGGAGGAGACTCTAACCTAGCTTTCGACTCGGGCTTAGATAAATCCAAACCAAATAATAATAAACTCATAAGGCCAACCAAAACTAGCACACAAGTAGCACGTATGCTTCATCAATCTCGTTTAACCGATATTTGGAGAGAGCTAAACCCGAAAACCAAAGATTACACCCACTATTCTAATCCGCACAAATCGTACTCTCGTATAGACCATATATTAATATCTAACCATCATGTTCCAACAGCCACTAAATCTACCATAAAGGACGTCTCCTGGTCGGACCACTCCATGGTCCTGTTAACCTTGAGAAAAGAGGCTACCTCTCGCAGAGCGTCTTATTGGACGCTTAACCAGTCGATCCTAAAAGATCCTACCCTCATGGTAGAAATTGAACAATCCATAAAGGAATATTTTGAAATTAACGATACTAAAGATATATCCCCCGAAACCTTATGGGCTGCCCATAAAGTTACAATTAGGGGAAAAATAATACAAATTGCAGCCAAACGTAGAAGGCAAAAGAAACTGACCATAGAAAAATTGGAAGAAACCTATTTAGATTTACGTAGAAAACATAAATCAGACCCTCTTGGAGTCCCTACTCACGCTCTTGACACCGCCAGATCCGCCTTAAACCTGGCACTTACAGCAAATTCAGGAAATTACCTAAAATGGACAGGAGCCAGGTTCTACCACTTAAAGGATAAGATAGGTCAATTGCTAGCACGTAAACTGTCTCCTAGATTTAAATCAAGGACCTTACCTAAGATAAAAATGGCCGACGGTTCCCTCACCTTAAATCCTCAGCGGGCGTTGGGGGCCTTCCACGACTTCTACACCAAACTTTACGCTAATGATAGTAATTTTTCTTCAGACAAAATAGGTGAATATTTGGACGGCCTGAATCTCCCCAGGTTGACAAAGGTTCACAAGGAGGCGATGGAGGCACCCATCTCAGCTGAGGAAGTTATGTCAGTGATCAAAAACTTAAAATTGAACACAGCTCCCGGCCCTGATGGGTTCTCAGGGTCTTATTACAAAACATTTCCAACCATTCTATACACCCTATTTTACAATTATATGACTGAGGGCTCCCCAATTGATAAAAAACTTAACATGGCCTATATTTCGTTGATTCCGAAACCCGATAAAGATCCTAGCCAAGTGGAGAATTATAGACCGTTTCGCTCATTAATAATGACCTTAAAATACTTACTAAAATTTTAGCTAATAGATTGTCTGCTTTCTTAGGTCAATACATATCCAAAGATCAAGTAGGTTTTATCATAGGAAGACAAGGCCCAGACCAGATCAGGAGAGCTATTGATCTTATCTCTTTAATGTACTCATGGTGGTCTGGAGGTACTAGACAAGGAGGCATGCTTCTTTCACTTGATCTCCAGAAAGCCTTCGATTCAGTATCCTGGCCATTCATGTTTACTGTATTGAAACGTTGGGATTTTGTCTCTAAATTTTTAGGAATCATTTCTGCTCTCTATTCTTCCCCTGAAGCTAAAATCCGGTCACAAGGCATATTCTCGGAATCCATAAAAATCCAAAGGGGTACAAGGCAGGGCTGCCCTTTATCTCCCCTGATGTTCGCTATCGTTATTGAATCTCTGGCCATAGCCATTCGAGAAGACTCAAATATCAGGGGAGTTCTTTGTAACAAAAAGGAACACAAATGCGCATTATTTGCGGATGATTTACTACTACTCTTTATAACCTCTCCGGTTTCCTCCTCT